>CM023541.1:27877497-28461356 GCA_013350335.1 Chimonanthus salicifolius | reverse complement strand
GCGCATTTAGGCTGTGCTATAGGCTCGTCATAAAGTTATACTAGTTCTCAAGGGATCTTCTACTTAAGAAGATAATAAGGGGTGATTTCCAAATAGCAACTAAAAATATATTAATACCCAAACTGAGGAGAATGAGCTACGCGACAGAAGCAAGAACACCACCCCAGCCCCATAGCACTAAGATCACTCCACAATAATACAATAGGCTCAAATCAAAATTAAGTGAACATTCATGCCCGTCCATATAAGTATCTATGGGGCAGCCCCTAATTGCTTGAGGATGACTGCCTAAGAGGTAGCATTGCGTTTCACACAGAGGGCCATCAGTGGCAGGGCGTTTAACTCATCAAAAGAACCACGGATAAAGGAGTATTTAATTTTGTGTTCCATGCTACTTGTTTAAGGCCTTTTCTTTCTTCCCTTTTGCTTCTCAGGTGAATTTTTCATCCCATCCCACTGTATTCTCTTTTGTTCTAATAGAATTTCTATCTCGCCTTTTGTGTCTAAATATAGTGAATTAGTTAGTACTTACTCTCATCTGGAAAGTCAAAAAACTCCAGCAGATATATAAGCTGCCTTCTTCCCACCTTTGTCTTCTTTATCTGGTAAAAATTACAAAAAGCATTGCATTAGGACAAACAAGAAATTTCAAAGACCATGAATATAACTCCACATTTAACATATGGCATCATACAGTGTACATGCAAAATGGATACACAGTTTGACCTATGCATTTGTAGCAGTGCGCCATCTTTGTAGTGATCAGATGGTTCATTCAAGGGACCCTGAACAAGGCAATTGACCATGGCATTGTTCTCTTAATTATCCTGTATAAATTCTACAGATGTCCGACGGGAGAGCTCTGCTCTTTGTTGCAACAACCAATCCAAGTAGGGCCCACCTGGCAAAGAAAAGGATGCTGAATGTGGTGGGCCATGCTTGTATTTCTTCTCATTAAACACATAAGTGCAATTCCAAAAGCTTGTTAGAAAAAGAAAAGATCCTGAATAACATTTTCTCGAGACAATACCAGAGGAAATTTTTCATTACTGAAAAATGAGAAAGAAGTACAAAATACTCAGAATGAAAAATATACTGAAAATCAATTACAAAAATTATAAAGGGCCAAGAAAAAGTTAAGATCTTTCCAACGACCTCAGCCAAGAAACCAATGGAAAAGTTTGGGGGCTTTTGGTGGGTGGGGAGAAATTAGCAAGAAAAAATTAACTTAGATAAAGATAGAGAGGGTTTCATTTGGTCGAGAAGAATATCAATCAATATGAAAATTTAGTGTGGGAAAAAAATCAAAGAAAAATAGACGAGAGTGAGAGAGGGGGGTTTCATCATACAGGAAGAAACATCAGTGGAGGAGTAAAATTGGCGAGGAAAAAATCAGAAAAGAAAAGGAACGTTCATATCAAGGGAAAGAAAATCATATAGAAAGAAGTAGGACCAAAAACAAAAAAGAATTTGTCTAGTTGGGGGAAAAAAATATGTTGTGTGTGAGAGAGAGAGAGAATGAAGTGTCAGCTTGCCTAGATCTGAGGGAAGAAATTTTTTGAAGAAGAAAAAAGAGGAGAAAACAAGAAAAGAAGTGGAAGAAGCTTGTTGTTGCCTCGATCTAAGGATGGTTGCTGCCTAGATTTAAGGGAAGAAGCTTTTTGAAGGAGGAATAGGAGAAGAAGCAAAAGAAAGAAGTGGAACAAGTTTGTTGTCGCCTTGAACCTAAGGGTAACTGCTACCTAGATTTGAGGGAAGAAACTTTTAGAAGGAAGAGGAATAGAACACGCAGAAGAAAAATAAGTTGGAAAAGGTCACTATTGCCTTGAGCTATGGAAAAGCTTGTTGTTCCTTGAAGCTGAGAGAAGAACTAGAGAAAGGAAATAAGTTGGGAAAAGATAAACATTATTCCATTCATTGGATAACTTTCACCCTTTAACCTTGGCAAACCGCTAACCCAACTCAACTAATACGCTTTAATCGGTGAATCTTTAGGTTGGGCTTCAAGATTTCAAGCTTGGGCGTATAAATATAAGCTCAAGCCCAACCTAAATTTTAATTGGCTTGAATGGAATGCCCAAGCCCAAGGCCAAACCAAAATTGAGCTAAGATTGATGCTCAAACCCTCCTTTTTTAAGTTACAAATATCAGGCCTTCAAGCTTTAAAACAAAATGGAGGAATAGATCCAAATATAACCAATGGGGCGAGAACAGGGTAGGTTAAATGTAGACAAGTTAGCAAAGTGTCATATGACTACTAAAAAAAAGGGGTGCCACAAAGATTTTATAAAACGACCATTAGGCCAACAATGCTTCATGAAATTGAGTTAGGCAATAAAGAAAAAACAAATGGACAAGGTAATGGTAACATAGTTGTGTATCTTAGATGAAGGAGTAGAGTAAAATTAAAATATACAATTAGGAAAGAAAACACTAGAGAAAACATGAAAGTAGCTCCAATAAATTAAAAATGAAAGAAAGTCATTTAAGGTGGTTTAGGCATGTTCCCTAGGAGATCAAAAACGATACTAATAACAAAAATTGAAAGGATGCAAGTAGAAGGAACAAGGAGAGAGACACCTTTAAGAATGATGACTAAAAGGGTAAGGATGTGAAGGATTGTAGTCGCGTAACAAAGGGTATGGTTTTATAAGATAGAATAGAAGAACTCCACAAAACTCCAACCCTATATAGATGGACTTAACAGCTTCAATAACAACACAATGATGAACTAGACCTAGTTAATGTGAACTTGCTTTAGGACGAGACTAAGCACAAAGGAGCTTAGACACAAGGCCAAAAGCAAGGCACACTTTTAACTAATATAAACTTTTTGCATTAGCATTTTTCTTGTTTGCGTTTTTTGTTCTTTTTCCATATATAGCACCAAGTACCCTCCTCGAACTTTCCCTTTCATTTAATAAAATTTCATTAGCATGTGCGCACAAAATAATAATAATAATAATAATAGTAGTAAGGTTTTACATAGATCTGTCTTCTCAAATGCTCAAAAATTTTATATCTAAAATGTAAGTATTACAGCTACCTTGCATCGGAACCATGCACCACGAAAGCCACTAATGAAAGACCTTGACTCAGCCAAATCACCAACTTTAAAGACAGGTGAGAATTTTTCTCCATGGGGATCCATCCAAAATATTAAACTGCAAATGAGTTGAATGCAAACATCCATCACAATGTTGCATTGCATAAAGCTTAAAATGTCTAGTTATGAAAGATAATAAAAAGGAGAAAAATGTCAAATAAAAAAGTGAGCTACAGAAATTAATTGCAAATTGGTCCAAAATCTTTCAAATGAAATTAAGACCCTTTAACGGTAACATGGCTACAACCATTATTGTTGCAGAGTGAGCATACGTCAACTCTACCATTGGCCTTTGTCATCAAGAACCACTTTTAAGAGAAGGGGCATTTTTCAAAACAAAAAACAAACATACATTTATCATATGGAGCTTTTGTCTTTACGAAGCTAACATTGGGACAAACTACAACACACAGTAATGCAAAAAAGATACACATGGTAAAATGGATGTGTAAAATAACAAGCAATGCTAAAATTAAGGCATGCAAGAGACTAGAAATGTTCCCCATACTATTTCACCCTCATCAGATGCCACTTTCCTATCTATCTGGGGTTAGTTTTTTGAGTCCTTTATTTCCATTCTATTCTATTAAGAACCATATCTTTTGTCACATTACAATCCATTCTATCCTTCTCTACCCCCCGATCTAAGACTTTAAAGGTCTACCGCATCTCCTAGTCCCTACAACCTACAATCTATAAATTCTATGTATTCAATTTGTTACTGGTCATCTATGAAGGTGTCTTCCTCTCATTTTTTTTAATCTATTGCAACTATATTTAAGGTTCCTCTAATATAGTTATTTCTAATTCTATCTTTTATGTAATCCCACCCATCCACCTATGACTTTTCTACTTGTTTTTTCATTGCTGAACATTCAGCTCCATAAACCATTGCTAGTCTAATCATTATCTTATAGAATTGCCATTGCAATCTAACCAGTACTCTCTTATCACATAGAACCCTGTTAGACAAGCCAATGAATATGGAAGACAAGTGGTTCACAAACATCAAGCCAAAGCAATGAAGATCAAATGGCTCAATACACCAAGACCTAAAGATTGAAGATCATCTTTGTATCTTTAGAGTTAGGTCATGAGTGTTTAGGAACTTATTTGTAAAGTAACTCAATGTTGAACAACGTGGCTCAGATTGACCTTGAATGTCTCTAGGACCTCAAAAATCTCATAGAATATAGTTTGGATAGGTCCCTAGAATTTTGGCTAATTCCCCATGACTGATTGAATACACCCTGTGGACTTATAGAGACCATTAAAATTGCAAAACCGAAATTCATTAGAGACCATTAAAATTAAAAAACCAAAATTCATTGAATTTTTGTGCAAACAGGCGGTTGCAAGTCTCTAATAAATTCAAGCGGCCGAAATTGTAAAACGAACGACCGAAAATGAAGAAACCGGCTGCAAAACGTGCACGTGCAGCACGAAAGGCAGTTGCTCACAGGCACAATGCATCATCTTATGCTTCTCCTCCCTCTTCACCTCCCTAGTCACCTCAACCTACTGAGAGACGTTTTTTGAATGTGGATCCTGAGAGAGTAAATCAATTGTTTTAGAAAGGATTTTCAATTGAGCGTGGGTGCATTCTTGAAGACCTCCAACCCTTTCTTCACATTCATGACCTCCTTGCCCCAATTAATTGGGACAATATTTTGTTGTGGGGAGATGATACCCTTCTCTGGTCAAAGGGATGTATGAGTCATCATTGATGCCTCTCTTGATTCGTGTTCTTTCACCATTAGATTTCAAAATGGTGAAGAATTATTGTCAATCCAGTCGAATCTCTTCAGTGATTAATGTTCTGACTTCCTCTAGTCCAAAATACATTGCAAATTCTATCTCTGAGTTTGAACGTGCTCAAATCACTGAATTCTTGTGTGGGAGGAATATTCAATGGAGCAAAGGTAATGTTGCTCTTCTATCTTCCGCTCTCCTTCCTCAGTTCAGGGTACTTCACCAAATTTTTGTATTCAATGTGTACACTTGGAAAGGGAATAAGGGTGATTCAACCGTTGGCATGGCAAATTTGTTGTATCATGAGGCCAATGGATTGAATATTTGCCTTTCATCCCTTAATTGATGGACCATCATTACTTATTGGATGGCCCCACCAGTCATTTTGCTGCCCCTTTTGGCTACCTTATGTCTGAATTAACCAAGGGTTTCAATGTCCTTCCTGCTCCAAATGAAAAACCAACATTTGTTTATCCTTTGGGACCAAGTACTTTGAAACGAATAGCTTTAGATCCTCCCCCACAGCAACAAAAACATCCTCCACAAGCTGATCATGATGAACATGCACAACTGGAGGAGCCCACTGGTGAAATATCTTCTCCATTGTCTTGTGTAATGAACACTCCAGTAATAAATTGGGATAGGTTTCTGATGAATCTAGGAGTTCATGTGGTTGAATATTTTGGTGAATGATGAATGTCTCGTGTATGATCTCTCTCATGCGCTTAATAGTTATATCATTTTCATTTTGGCCAATGCATCAATCATGTGCTTCGTAGTTAAATCTGTAGCAAAATCTCTTTGAGATTGCCATTGTTTCCCTTCTCTCGTCTCTTGAGCTTCACTGCTTAAACCTCTGTCAATTTATGACAAAAAAGGGAAGTAATAAGAGTGTTTTATTGATGCTTGTCACTAACATCAAAGGGGGAGATCATTTCCCACGGGAATATGTCAGTCACTTGTTGCAAGTATACTATTTTTTACAGACATGTTCTAAGGGGGAGCCATCTCAAGCAAATTTGAGTGTCTTGTCTAGAGTCCCCGTAAAATGTTGTAATTGTATTATGTACAAGACTTGAAATGTTTGAGTCTGTAATTCGTTTTAGAGTATAGGTTTTATCATGAAATTGACAAAGGAAGAGATTGTTAGAGCCACACTTAAATCTGTATCTCATATATTGTCAATTCCGTGACCGTGTCCTGAACCTTGCCTCTGGAAGATCGAAGAAGTTATATCAAGTTTGAAGACCAGAGGTAGTGAAAGTAGAAGGCCGGTTTTCAAGATTTGAACTCCAATTTATGCCAACCATTTCAGGTAAAATGGACCATAGATTGACCTAGAAGGCCCTTAAAATCATTGGATAGGATTGGAAATTAAAATCTGTATCTCATGTATTGTCAATTCCGTGACCGTGTCCAGAACCTTGCCTCTGGAAGATCGAAGAAGTTATATCAAGTTTGAAGACCAGAGGTAGTGAAAGTAGAAGGCCGGTTTTCAAGATTTGAACTCCAATTTATGCCAACCATTTCAGGTAAAATGGACCATAGATTAACCTAGAAGGCCCTTAAAATCATTGGATAGGATTGGAAATTAAAATTGGATTTTTTGGGGCAAAATAAGGTCAAACTGTTAAAGACCTGAAACAGCGTGATCGGTTCACCGATGCTCAAGATCGAATGATCATCGGTTGACCGACCAAAGATTGGATCATTTTCCATAAGCTGTTTTTCACAGTCAATTTCAGTTGTTTCTATTCGGTGATCCAGCAGTGTACATCAATTATCCAATGAAGCTCCAGTCCTCCGACATGTTTCATCGGCGATCCAAGAAGTAGTCATTATCTAGTCGTTGGGAAGCTTCGGAGATCCGAAGACTAACCGTTGGGACAAAGTCTGTAAATACCTAGCTCGTTTTTCAAAGCTTTTTATCTGATTGCAATTTTACAAAGTAACACCATTCATTCTAAGATTCTTAGAGCAATTTCCCGACCTAAATAAAACCAATTTTAGCTCTTCAAAAACATTCACATTCACATTCTAAGCTTTTAAAAGGCAAATCTGAGCATTCAAAGCTCTCTTCTTGAATGTGAAAAAAGGAAATCTTCTTATTCCAAGGAAAAGATCAAATACATAGAAATACCATAGATCTATCATAACCCAATCTTGGTTGTGCATATTTTGGAACATTACTATCATCAAGAAGCCAAGCAAGCAGATGATCATCGAGAAAGCTGCAAGTACGTTTCAAAGCTATAGAAGAGGCAAGTGTTTTTGTTTATTTTTCTCTCTATATTAATGTATGGAGAATTAGACCAGTGTGATTGAACCACCTTAAAATAATGTGTTGGTGGAGTAGACCTATGTGATCGAAGCACCATTAACAAAAATTGTGTAATAGTTTTGGGATTGTTATCCCATTGATTAGTGAATTTCAGATAACTTGAGTTTGGGTTGATCCGAGAGTGGACGTAGGTTCAAGAGGAACCAAACCACTAAAAAAAAATTTGTGTCCACCTTTTGTAGTTTGATTATTGATTGTATGAATTTCATTTGAATGCACATTTAATTAAATTGAATTGGCGATGGAAATCAATTCTGACTGTCAGGAACAGTGCCAAAATGTCGATCGTTCATGCTATTGGTAATAGTCTTAATACCAAGTTCTGGCTTGACCCCTGGATAAGTCCAGGATTCATCCTTGCTGAGTATTACAGGAATCGTGCTATTTATGATCTTCGTATGAGAAGGGATTTTACTGTCAGCCGCTTCATCGACAACAGTTGTTGGGTCTTACCTACTCCTACCTCAGAGGTCCAAATGGAAATTTGGACGATCATCCAGAATGTATTCCTGGTTGTGACATTGATTATCAAGTCATTTGGATCCTTGATAAGTCTGGACACTTCAGCCTCTCGTCTGTTCTGGCCAGTAATCAATCTGTTTCTGGTATTTGGAATGACCTCACCTGGTTCAGAGAGAACATCAATAAACACTCTGTTTTCAGCTGGCTATACTTTAACAGAGGTCTCAAAACAAAAGGAGTTTCTACATCGGATGGGTCTGATTAATGATACAATCTGCCCTCTCTGTCATACTGATATTGAAACTAAGCTTCACCTACTCCATTACAGCTTTGTTTGGAACGTTTGGAGCCTCCTGCTAAACAAGTTTGTGCACACACCAGCTGGATAGGGCATCGGCCAGACTGCTATGGACCTCATTCATCTCTTCATCTTCATCTCAAATAGTAAGCCTTCCTGCCAAGCTCTGTAATACCCCAACCCAGAAGGGGTCTATATTGTGAAGAAGAAAAAGTCTCACATTGCTAGTTGCATTGGAAATTCCCTGGTATATAAGTGGTAGCCTTCCTCCTTCTAACACAAGGCCTTTTGAGAGCAGCATTGGGTTAGCTCGCCAATGAAAAGTCATTCGGGCCCGTGTGTCGGCCCAAAGCGGACAATATTGTGCTTGCGGGATGGGTCGTTACAAATGGTATCAGAGAATAGTTCAACTCTCTGCCTGAGGGTGTGGGCTTGGTTGTTGTGTGTGCAAAGTCGATGACAGCTCTGGCTTTAAAGGTTTCACATTGCTAGTTGCATTGGAAATTCCCTGGTATATAAATGATAGCCTTCCTCCTCCTAGCACAAAGCGGACAATATTGTGCTAGCGAGACAGGTCGTTACAGGCTCTCTCTCCCTGGTCTCTTTGGCATTGCTAGAATGAACGTCACCAACGGATTTTCACCCATATGCCATGCTCTCCCGGTAGTGTTTCTGCTGGCATCTGCTGTGAAATACGGTACATATTAAGTTTTATGCTATCTAATGAAGATCTGCTTCGTCTAAAAAACATTTTCGGGGCCCTTTGGAACTTGCCACCAACTGAGCAGCCACCTATCCACTGCACCTCCAGAATTAGGTTCCCTCAACGGCCTGGTATCACTTGCAACAGCCTGTTGCTGCACTGTATGTCTCTTGGAAACATCAGCTACTTGACTTCGATATATCTCAATGAGAATGGCACTGCCATTGGGTTGTTTGCCCATCCCCTGGATATGATTGAGTTGTCTTGCTTATTGGGCATCCAGATTGCCTAAAGAGTCTACTCCACAACAATATCCAATCAATCTATGTTATGTTCAGCAGCTATGTCCAACTGAGGATGCTCAAGGGCACCACGATTTGCTGGAAAACCTGCACTCATCTGGTTGCAGTTAACAAGCTCCTGCAAATGCTCAATTGTTCCTTGGAAGTGTGCCACGCCTGAACTCAATGATCTTTTTTATGATCAGTTCACTTCTGGCAGCTTCATTGGGCCTGGTTTTGGGGTGCTGAGTGATACAATGAGCATGAGAAGGTAGGCCTTCTGTTTTCTATCCCTACTTTCTGGCCTTTATTGGGCTTCTAGGGTTCAACCTGACCCGGGTGTGGGGTGTTACTTTCATTGGCCCATGTTGGGCCATTTCGTGCCTAGCCCAGACTTTTGGTTCTATTATTGTATCTTTGGGCCGTTTG
Source organism: Chimonanthus salicifolius (assembly GCA_013350335.1). Lineage (NCBI taxonomy): Eukaryota > Viridiplantae > Streptophyta > Magnoliopsida > Laurales > Calycanthaceae > Chimonanthus > Chimonanthus salicifolius. The sequence goes on along the minus strand of CM023541.1, from coordinate 28,451,984 downwards.
TTGTTTCTTTTTGTTCTTTGAGTGGAATAAATCAAACCTTTATTCAAAAAAAATGGATTGAATCAATTGTTGGATTAATTTTTAAAGGACCATAATTTCCACACTGGTCCTATTCAACCCCCCTATAGGACTTGGCATTGCCCTTGCTAGGACTTTCAAGTTTGTCTATGCTTAGTGGACAATACACTCACCACATTACTTATATCAAAATTAAGGCCTCCATTTGTTTTATAGTTGCACCCCCAAATACCAAAATTTGTCACTACAACCCACCATTCCTATCCTTTGACCCACTAAACTTACTCCATATATACCATCTATGTCCTACTAATAATCCAACCATTTTCCTCAAGAAAACAATGTTATTCAAATTGTTTCTGGCAAATGCAAAAAAATCAAAAATATTCATGTAAAGAATGAATGGAAGATTCAAGAACAAGATACCTAGAAAGGGGAGAAAGGAGAAAAAAAAAGGAAAGAAAGGAAAGAAAACAAAAACAATTGAAGACATACTCCAAGTAAATCAAGGAATTGAATCTTAAAAAATCAAGTAAATTCTTAGCATTAGGAGAGCTTTGCCCATTTCGAAACTCCACGGGCAAGGCAAACTTATGATTGAAGGGGACTCAGCAAATGCAATAAAATGGGCTTTCGAACAAAGGCATCCCCTTTGGAAAATGGTCATTATGGTTAGGGAACTTAGAGTGCTAGTGACAGGGCTTGATGTTTCCTTTGATCATATTAGCCGTAGAGCTAATGATGTGGCTGACTACTTTGCCAAGCTATAGGAGTTGATAATGGCTTTTCAGGCTCTTCTTCCTTTGATTTTTGAGGACGTTTATCTCATTGCATTGTGGATTGAAGGATTGTTGGATAGCAGCTCATTTATTTGTACCTCTATGTTTTTTTTCATTTTTTCTCTATTCACTTTTCGTTTTTGTCAGGTCCATTGCTTTTTGACCTTTCATTCTTGTACTCTTTCTTCTATGAATGAAATATTTGTGTTACTGTTCAAAAAAAATAATCAAGGGATTGGTTCTATAACAAGGACAAATCAAGGAATGCCATCAACATTAGGGTAGAGAGCCAATTAGATGGCTCCTTTTGAAATTCACTCAACAAAAGTACTTACTGATGTCATTTGCTTAATGTACACAAAAATTTCCTATATATACATGAATAGCATGAGGCCCATATTACAAGTTGACACCTATAAATGGTGTGATAGTGTCATCACCTATAAATGAGTTTGCATGGAATTTAGTGCAAACTTTAGATTGTGGGGCCCATAGTGGATTCAATGGATCTATTCCCCTCACTTACATTGTTTCCATAGCTAGTAATAGGAAATTCCCCCCCGTGGAGGTTCGTATGTATTGCTAGGGACATTTGGAGGCTGTGCAAATTGGGAGGCATCACTTTCATTCACACACCTCAATCGGCAAACAATGTAGTAGACTTCTTGGCAAAAGTTGTTGTACATAAGCAAAGGCCAGCTATGGAAATTTTTTCATCATATCAGCCTTGGGAGCTTGGGGAGTAGGGGACTCCTTGTGAATCTTGTATTGGGAGGGACGTATTGTTGTATTGGTTGACTTAGTCTTTCTAGGGGCTCCCGTCATGGAGTTTGTTACCTTGGGTCCTATGAAGTCTTTCCCTTATAAGAGCCAAGCGCACAATCTCCACTTTCTGGAATAATTCCTCGACCTCAAACTCCTTCCAAATAGTCCATGGGATTGTTGCGGGGATCGTATTCCAAATCATTTTTCTTCTGGAATCAAGGCTTGGAATGGACCATGAGCGCATAACCCAGATACAGGTACTATAAAGTACCCACAGTATTCTCATAGGATTAAGGAATTTTTTCCACAACTAATCCGCTATAGGGCATTTTACAAATAGATGGTCCACCTCTTCCTCCGTTTGGCTGCAAAGAGGGCATTGGAGGTCATCTTCCCAGTTGAGTAAGCCCCTCCTTTTTAAAGCTACTATGGTAAATGCCTTTCCTTGTAGTACACACCACAAAAAGTAATGTACTCTCGAGGGTGCTAGGTTCTTCCATGCTAATCCTGGAAGAGAAGCCTCATTGCTTGAGTTACTAACTCTCCCCACCGTTGATCTAGCTGAAAAGACTCTAGAGGGTTCCCCTGTCCAAATTAATTCATCTCCCTCCTCAATGGACAAAGGAAAATCCCTCAAAAGGGATTGTAGGCCTTCTAAACTTTCTTGTTCAAAGTCCCTAAGGTGTCTTCTAAAATCAAAGTGTCATTGAGCTTGATCCCCTTCTAGCCTATACCAATCGCTTACAACTGCATTCTTCTCCCTTGCCACCCTGTACAATCTAGGGAAGACATCCTTTAAAGGTCTTTCCCCGAGCCACACCTCCTTCCATAAGAGGGATCGATCTCCATTTCCCACTAGGCGTCTTATTTTTTCTTTACATGCACTACCCACCCAGCCCTCACCCTTTTCTAATTTCCACCAACTTTTAAAAATCTAAGAGCCCTTCCTTTCCACTTTGTCTCCTAAAGTCCAACCGCCTCTCTCCCCTATCCATATCTAGTTGTTAGCACTCTTGCCCATAATGCGTCCTTCTTTTCCCAAACCTCCAATTCCACTTACATAATAACGCTTGATTCCTGGATTGAAGGGGTGATTCCAAGGCCACCTCTTTCCTTGGATTTGGTCACGTCAGGCCATGATACTAGATGAACCTTCTTTTTATCCTATTTGTCACCCCATAGGAATCTCCTAAAACATTGTTCCAGTTTCCTTAATATTCCTTTTGGAATTTGAAATATGGACACGTAATAAGTGGGGAGGTTCATTAGTACCGATCTAATAAGAGTGAGTCTCCCGCCTAATGATAGGTACTTCCTACTCCATCCGTCTAATCTTTTCTCCACCTTTTCTACAATCAATGACCAGAAAGATTTCGATCTTGGGTTCTCACCCACTGATAGCCCAAGATATTTAAACGGAAGGTACCCTTGGAGCATCCAACCATATCCTCCATTCTCCTTACCGTTTGTTCCTCCACCCCAACTCCTATAAGTGTACTCTTTCCTAAATTTTACGCAACCCAAACACCAACTGTATCGCCTTAAAACCAACAATTTCTTCCATGGAGTGTCGCAGAAAAACAGAGTGTCATATGCGAATTGCAAGTGTGTTACTACCGGTCCCTAATCCGAGGCTTGAAACTCCTTTACAATGCCTAGGCCTCTAGCCTTATCAATCAGTCTATCCAATCCTTCGCCTACCAAGGTAGAAATGAAAGACGACAATGGGTCCCCCTGCCTTAGGCCCCTATTGGCTGCTATGGGTGTGGCACCAAGATGGAGTAAGTGGTGTCCTCTACAAAAGATTTCATCCACTTCTTCCATTTACGCCTAAAGCCCATTTCATCGAAAAGGTAGCTCACGAACGACCAATCAACGTAACCATGCGCCTTTTCCATGTCTATTTTGAATAGAAATCCAAGTTTCTTAACTCTAAGGCGCATGTGAGTCAACTCATTTGCAACTACCATCTAGGATTTATCTATCCTCAACAAATGCACCTTGAGATTCCCCAATAATCTCAATTAGAACTTCTTTCAATCTTACTGCCAAAACCTTCACAATAAGTTTATAGATGTATCCAGTTAGGCTGTTTGGTCTAAAGTGGGTCAATTCGGACGGTCCATCCCTTTTCAATATGAAGGTGACGAGTTCTTAAGGGCTTTTATTTAAAACACCATTATCATAAAATTCTTCAAAGACCTTGACGAAATCTGACCGCACCACAACTCAAAATGCTTGATAAATTTGAAGTCAAAACCGTCTAGCCCAGGAGCCTTGTCACCCTCGATATCTTCTAGAGCTGCTATGATTTCTTGCTCCGCAAACTCCTTTTCTAACCACCTTGTCTTCCCTTCACTGACCATTCTAAATTGGATTCCATCCATGACTGGACGGCCAGCCCTTCTCCCACCTAGTGAAGTTGAGCTGAGTCTAGCAAAAGGATAGGATTGATTACGGGGTTCCTCCGGGAAGGCGCTAGCTCGAAAAAGACTCGACAAATGCACACCATCAACGGCGGAGGAAAACCAATCTTGCAAGAAATAACAACGAAAGAAAGAAGGATAGAAGGCCGAAGGAACCTCAATCACAAATGAGAGTCGGAGAGGAGATGCAAACCAAGCTGAGAATGGGCAAGGCGAGTCTCTAGCAACATGGCATGCAAAAGGTGACAAAATGAGCTTGTCGAAGATGCACTGAAATAGGCTACGCAGCAGAGTCTGCAACGAGAAGGCGATGGAAGAGCGGAGTATTAGGGTATCCCCTGAGGAACAAGGAAGGTCACATGCAGAGGAGGTGACTGAAGAAAATCTTGTGATGAGGATGCACGAAAAAAACGGGGGTTGCAGGAAAAGCTGGCTGAGAGACTGCAGAAGAGGTGGCTACCTGAGTGCTGAAGCTGGTGACAGGATGACCATTTCGCCCGAGCAGAATGAGGGAAAGGCCGATGAGAAAATCCTGCAAATGTTGCTAATCTAGATGTCCTGTAAAACCACAACACAAAACAAAACACGGGGTGTGCCATGAAAGGAATAAAAGGGGGAATAAAGAGGGGAATAAAAGGGAGGGAAAAAAGAGATCCAGGGAAGAGACCAGCACAAGGAAGCGGGCCAGACGAGGGAGGTGTCGGGAAGGTCAGGGGGAGAGGTTTGCAACTGATCCGTAGACGAACAGACGATGGCCAATAAATGTTGCCTGGGAGGAAAAACAATGTTGCAAGAAATAACAACGAAAGAAAGAAGGATATAAGGCCGAAGGAACCTCAATCACAGAGGAGAGCCGGGGAGGAGATGCAAACCAAGCTAAGAATGGGCAAGACGAGTCTCTAGCAAAATGACATGCAAAAGGTGACGAAGAGAACTGAATGTCAACGATAAGCGCTGAAAGAGGGTACGCAACAGAGTCTGCAACGAGAATGCAATGGAAGCAGAGTACAGGGTGCCCCCTGAGGACCGAGGAAGGTCACATGCAGAGGAGGTGACTGAAGAAAATCTTGTGATGACGATGGACAAAAAACGGGGGTTGCAGGAAGAGCTGGCTGAGAGACTGCAGAAGAGGTGGCTACCTGAGTGCTGAAGTTGGTGAAAGGACGACCATTTCGCCCGAGAAGAAAAAGGGAAAGGTCGATGAGAAAATCCGGCAGATGGTGCTAATCTAGATGTCCTGTAAAGCCACAACACGGAACAAAACACTTGGTTGGCTATGAAAGGAATAAAGAGGGGAATAAAAGGGAGGGAAAAAAGAGGTACCCAGGAAGAGTCCAACACGTGGAAGTGGGCCAGACGAGGTAGGAGTCGAGAAGGTCAGGGGCGGAGGTTAGCAATTGATACGTACACAAACAGAATATAGCCAAGAAATGTTGTCTAACCGCATCTCTGACCTCACCCTTTTCCACTAATCTCCTTTCGTTCACCACTACAGATTTGATGTTATTCCATGCATTTCTCCCATTTGCCAGTTACAAAAGAATTTTGTGTTCTTGTTTCCCTCTTTCAGCCAAAGTGCCCTTGGTTTTTGTCTCCACTCTATCTCTTCCAAGCGCATGCATTCACATAATAGGCCCTTGAATTGAGGCTTTGATAATCCAAGTCCCTCTCCTCCTCAATTCGGCTCCAACTTTCTAATTCTATCAGAGCAGTTTCTTTTCTTTCCTTCATCAGGCCCTGTTGGACTTGCACCATTCTTTAATTTTTACTTTCAACAGAATAAGCTTCCTTGAGAACACAAAACTAACCCAACCACGTATATGAAAGTTGTCCCACCACATCTTGATTTGTTGCATAAGTTTTTGGTCTTATGCTCTTCCTTCAATCTGTAAAGCCACTTGTTATGCAAAGCAATCTTTCCCTTAGGTAACTGCACCAAATCCCATGTCTGATTTGATGTTAGGAAATCCATCTCATCATCCATGGACTACTCCCACTTGTTCCTGGTTTCAATCTGGAAAGCCTCTTCACAACATTCTGGTTCACCATTATCAGTCAGCAACAAATAATGCAAAGGAGAGTAATGAGTTGTGGGTTTACCAACCCTTGATGATCTCCTTACAGGTATATGAGTCTTAGGTTCTGCCTCTAGATTTTCATTTTGAAGAACATGCTTGTCAGGTATCTCCTCAAGTTCTACAAACTCAGGGTGCTTAGTTTTCTCATCTTGTTGCTATGACATATGCTATTGCATGACAGTTTCATTAAATATCACATCCTTGCTCCTAATGATTTTTCGATTTTTAGCATCCCAAAATCGATAACCAAAATCATTAAGGCCATATCCAATGAATGTACATCTCTTGGACTTAGGATCAAACTTTGTCCTATTTTCAGCATCAATGTGAACATAAAAGATACAACCAAATACCTTTTAGTGGGACAGGTTAACCTTTTTGCCCAGAACTGTTTAGGCAATCCAACATGGATTCTCATACTCCTGGCACGTTCCAATCTGGTTTTTTTTATGCGCTCAGCTACACCATTCTGTTGTGGAGTTCTAGGTACCGTTTTATGCCTCTTAATTCCATTATCCCCCATTATTTGATCTCAGACACCTCAGCTTTGGACATGTTTCATTCTCAACCAAAGCTTTCCATTTCTTGAAGACATCAAATGCTCCAGATTCATGCTTCAAAAAAATAGACCCACAGTTTTCCAGTTGTGTCATCAATAAAGGTAACAAAATAAAAAGAGCCACCGAGAATGGATACCTGAGTGGTCCACAGTAGTCCTTCCGACCTTCGAGAAGTTGAGTTTCCTATGTTTGTCATAAACACAATCTTCGCAAAGTCCAAATCAATAGGCTTTAGTCTTGGTAGCTTCCCTTTTGAAAGTAAAACCTTCATCCCCTTTTCGCTCATGTGCCCAAGTCTGTGATACCATATGCTCGTATCCACCCCTGATGAGTACCTTCTTTCTTACCACGAGCAACCACCATAGCCCCTTTTGTGATCTTCCACGACTCAACAATAAAAGTCGTCAAGTGTCCAGAATCCACAAGTTGGCCAACCGAAATTAAGTTCCTTTTTAGATTTGGAACGTTACCCTTTCCAACGATACAGCAAGGCTCATCATCTCCCAGATAGACTTCCTGGAGATTAACCTGCACATAGTTATGAAGAACATCCCCACTCGAAGTAGCATGAACGAGGCACCAGAATCTATCACCCAAGAATCATGACGATTATCAAAATTGGGGCATCAGAAATATTTTCGTCAGAGAAGTTAACCGAGTCTTTACCTCCTTCATTATTGTTTTCATTTTTTTTTTTTTTTAGCTTTACAACCCCATTTCATGTGCCCACTTTCTGCCACAATTCCAACAACCATCACCTTTTCCTTGTGGAGGATTGGACGACTTGATCTTCCTCGACTTCGATCGACCATGATTCTTGTTTCCTCTATTTGATGTTTTTTCCTCTCTTCAAAGTTGAGCATTCCCTGACTCTTCCTCGAGGCTTTCCACCGAGATTCCTGATTTAAGATGACACCTACAACATCATCATAATTCAACTTCGTTGATTCAGAAGAATTGCTCACAACTATCACCAAACTATCCCAGCTTTCTGGTAATCCGGATAAAATCAGAAGAGCTCTAATTTCATCCTCAAAATTGATGTTTTCGGACTCCAACTGGCTTGGGATTGTATTGAACTCATTCAAATACACAGCCATGTTTCCACCATCAGACATCCTCATATTGAACAACCTCTTCATCAAATGAACCTTGTTGGAAGCAGAGGGTTTTTCATATCCTTGATAGGGCCATCATCAGATCTTTTGTCGTTTTCTGCTTCAAGTTATTGAATGCAATCGAGTTTGCCAGAGAAAGTTGAATTGTACCCAAGGCCTTTCGGTCGAGCACCTCCCACTCGCTATCGGTCATCTTCTCAAGTTTCTTCAAATATCCTTCAAAAGGAAGATAGAGCTCCTTCGAATAGAGGTAATCTTCTATCTGCATCCTCCAGAAGTTTAAGTTTGAACCATCAAACCTTTCACTCCTCACATTTTATTCTTCCAACATTGCTCCCACTCAAACCAAGAGCTCTAATACCTGTCATTTGGAGAAAAACACTTTTTCCACCACACACAGCAATATCGAAAAAACAAAAAAGATAAGCAAACCACAACACAGATTTTACGTGATTGTCTTTCAATAAATCCACGAGTTCAAACCAATCCACTATGTTTAAAGGCAAAATGAAGAAGAGGCGGCTCTCATTACAGATGTCCAACTCTCCTTCTCACAAAAAGTCCATATATACTACCCTAATTAGGTTCACATAAGATGTTATTTGAAAAATACAAAATTGCCCTCAAAAAATTTAGGGTCAAGGGCGGAGCCTCCATGCCCCCGGACAAGAGGGCAATGCCCCCCTTTGACCTCCGCCCTCGAGATCGTCGTGGAGCTCAACCCGCAACAAGATCGATAATAAATCTCTGATTATCAGGCTCCACAGAGCCTAACAGTCAATTTCAATTTTACAATCTCCTGTGTACATAAAAAAAGAACATTACATAACCCCATTTTAGATCCTTCCAATAGCATCTCAAGAGAGACAGAGTCTCCAACCTTCTCTGGAATGGGTGTCTCGAAACCAATTCCCTTCACATGAAATGCACTGCTACAACTTCTCATATATACCAAAAAAAAAAAAGTTCTAAAATCCCCATTTTAGATCTTAGAAATAGGATCCCTATTAGAGAGAGAAAGCTCAACCCTTTCTCTAGTGGGTATCTCAAAATTAATTCTCTTCATAAGAAATTCGATTCTACCATCTCATATATATATATAAAGCACGTTCTAGAATCCCCAGTCTAGATCTTAGAGATGGATCCCAATCAAAAGGAGAGAGAGTCCAACCCTCCCTCTTGTGGCTTTTTCGAAATAATTTTCCTCAAACAAAATTCAATTCTACAATCTCTCTCATATAGATAGAATAGACACTTTCTAAAGTCCTCATGTTAGATCCTAAAAATAAGACCCCATCAAGAATAGATAAATAGATAGGTAGATACATACATACATACATATAAATTAATATATACATAGAGAAAGATATATTTGAGCAAGCAAGGGCTTCAAAACTTGTATCAACTTTGGCCAAATCGATAAGAGAATGATAGATTTAATATGATATTCCCTTTGCTTGACATGATTAAAAATATAATATTTTATAAAAAATGAGATAAATGACTTTAATTTTAATGACCACTTACACCCACCTTCGATCAGATCAACTTCTCTTCCAAAGTTCCAACAACAAGGCTATAGAACGAGAGGAAGGATAGAGACGGTAGCTTTCAAATCGTATCGAAGAGAGAGGAACCGTATATATAGCGGAGAATGAAGAGAAGATAGAAAGGTTTCCGCTTTTGAAAGCAACGCGAGTCGACGGACGTCACCGAATATCAATTGAAGTTTATTATAGGAATCGGATCCAAATCATCGATTCCAAATTTTGAATTCCCAAACAGGGGAGGTGTTTACCAGTTTAGGCATCTTGTCCAACGGAGACTTTGGAAGACGAGAAAGTTAAGGGGAGGTTTTTTTTTATGAATTTTTCTGATTTTATCTCGTAATTATAGAATAAAGGATGGGAGCACTTAGACACCTGAAAATCCTATCTCTCCACTTAAAATTATGATTTTACTTCCACATTTCTATTCATTAGTTCATGAATGAATTATTTATTCGAATGAATTTTTCAGTGTATTTTCAATTTATTTGAATGAATGGACTGAACAGCAATACGGAATACTGTTCAGCCTCATTCATTCGAATGAATAGTAATAAAATGACATTCATTCCATCCATTCATTCGAATGAACCGACCGTTCATTCGAATGAATGTTCAGAACAATCCGTTCATTCGAATGAACATGAATGAACGTTCTCATTCGAATAATTCATCAAGAATGAACGTTCTCATTCGAATGATTCATCACTTACAGTATACAGTACATTTATTTAAATTCTTTTAAAATTTTAAACTTATTTTTTAGGCACTGTGTGTTTCAAAAAAATTTCAAATTGAATACCTAAGCTAATTAAAATAACCTGATAAAAATACTTTAAGACTTCAAGGTCTTTTGACACTCCTAAATATTTAAAATACAGTATTTTACAAATAAGGGTATCCCTAGGCTGTGTCGAAAACACATTTAGGAGTGTCAAAATGCATTGAAGTTTTAAAGTATTTTTATCAGATTATCGTAATTAGTCCGGATATTCAATTTGAGAAATTTTAGAAATACACAGTGCTTAAAAAATAATGGTCTATGTTTTAAAATATAGACAATTATTTTTAAGCACTGTGTACTTTCAAAATTTCTCAAATTGAATATCCGGACTAATTACGATAATCTGATAAAAATACTTTAAGACTTCAAGGTCTTTTGACACTCCTAAATGTGTTTTCGACACTGCCTAGGGATACCCTTATTTGTAAAATACTGTGTTTTAAATATTTAGGAGTGTCAAAAGACCTTGAAGCCATAAAGTATTTTTATCTGGTTATTTTAATTAGTTTAGATATTCAATTTGAAAATTTTTGGAAATACACAGTGCTTAAAAAATAAGTTTAAAATTTTAAAAAAAATTAAATAAATGTATTGTATACTGTATACTGTAATTCATGAATCATTCGAATGAGGACGTTCATTCATGATGAATCATTCGAATGAGAACGTTCATTCGTGTTCATTCGAATGAACGAATGAACGGATCGTTCTGAACATTCATTCCAATGAATGGGGTTGAGCAGTATTCCGTATTACTGTTCAGCCCATTCATTCAAATGAATTGAAAATACACTTGAGGATTCATTCGAATGAATGCCAAAATGAACTGGGCATTCATTCGAATGAATGGAAACGCGGGGGTAAATCGTAATTTCACCTGAAAATCCGATTTTGGGTGTGTCGAGGCAGGATTTCTGGGTGTGTGTAAGTGCTCCCTAAAGGATATATAAAGAAAATAATATTTTTCAAAATAAATATTTTTGTTTCATAAATATATGAGATTTTTAGCTGAAAATATATGTACAGTTTTGCATTTGGATTAATATGTCTACAAATTCTAAAATTGAGTTAGAATGGCATGAAACCTATTCAGACTCAACTGTTTTTACCATTTATATATCCACAAAACCACTATAATATCTAGCTCTTTAACATAAAAGCACTAATTTATCTCATGTTTTTTCATATTAATTAAAACACTATTTTATTTAGCACTTTAATAATACTCAACTATATAAGAAGACTTGTATAAAAATATGAAAGTTATAAGATTTTGGTGGTAAAGATACTTATTTTTTATGTTAAAGTTTTGGATTCAAATTTGTTCAACTCATTTTTTTTATTCTTATTTTTTTCCTTTTTTGAAAAATAAGTAAAAACTAAGAGGTGTTCAATTGTCCAAGCCCGACCTAAATAAACGAACTTCGACAAATATTATTTATTCAATGGGCTTGGGCTTTTAGGCCCATTTATTTTTTAAGTTCAATCTCAATGGGCTTGGTGGGCTTTAAGTAAAAGCCCGAGCCCACCACCGACCTAAATAAATAGGTGTGGAGAAAGACTTTTTATTCGAGACATTGGGTTTGGGCTTTACAGCATATTAATTTTTCAAGTACGAGCCCAGTAGACCCTGTGAGTTTAAAGTACAGACCGGGCCCACCCTCGACCTAAATAAACAGGCTTTGACAAAAAAAAATGTTTCACGTCGGGTTCGGGCTTTTAAGCCCGTTTATTTTTTAAGCCCAAGCGCAATGTGTCGAACAAAAAAAACTTTGTTCAAACTCGTTAATTTAGGTCGGCGTGAGTTTGGGCTTTACTTAAAGTCCATCAAGGCCCGTTGGACTCATTTTAAAATGAAATGATTTTAAAAGCCCGATAGCGACCCATCGAATAAATAAATATTTGTCTTAGCGCATTTGCTTAGGTCGGGCTCTAACAAATGAACACCTCTTAGTTTTTACTTATTTTTTTCAAAAATGAAAAAAAAAAAAATGAGTTGCACAATATTTGAATCCAAGATCTTCACATAAAAAACAAATATTTTTACCACTAAGCTATAATAGCTTTCATATTTTATTAAAGCATTAGATAAAGCAACGCCTTAACGTGAAAAATACTAGATAAAGTAGCGTTATCGTGTTAAAGCACTAAATAATATAGCGCTTTCGCAGATATATACGTGCTGGTAAAACTAGCTCATTGTTTTATAGTTGTAGTGTCATTTACGTGATTGTGCTTGTAATACTAAAAAACATAGTATGGGCAATTTGATCCAAAAAATGTCTTATGAGGCACTCTCACCTAATTTTAGAATTTATAGACGTACTAACCCAACTACACATTTTTTGCAGTATTTTTGTAATACCGTGACCTTAATTAAGTTCAATTAATATGACTTATTTTAATAAATCATGTTTTGACATGTCAATCATAGAGATTACAGTTAAGACTTTGTGAAAAGTCCAGAATCGACCCAATCGGAGCTCGATAGCTCGTTGATCCAACTTATTTAAGTTGGAAAGGCAAAATGGTAATTTACCATATATAGTGTTATTTTATTATTTTAATAATTGTTTGATTATTGATTGAGTAAAATTGATTTATTTATTAGGGATTTAAATTTTAGAATTTATAAGTATTTTTATTATATTTTTAATTCTAGAAAATGTTATTAAAACTACCTTAAAACTAAGAAATAATTATTTTAAACAAATTTGGAAGTAAGAAAATTATGAGAAAATAGGTGTTGTTAAATTATGTTTTAACTTGTTGTTTTATGTTTTTAAATTTTAAAAAATAAAGGATTTAAACGTTTTAAATAAATATAATTTAAAGTTAAGGGAATAGTGTTAAAATATGATTTCTTTATTTAAATCAAATTATTTTAAGAAATTATAAATCTCCAAAATTTTATGGTATTTAGAGTTTTTAAAATCCAACATTTTGTGTAAGATGGATTAAATTAAATAAATGTTTTAATTAGTTAAATATTAAAAATAAATGAAAATGGGCTTAAATGTAAATAACTTCGGAGGGCTAAACTGTAAATGCCCCAAAATACAAAACCACCTGAGCAGCCGGTGATGAGCTTCTGCGTCGATGGTGCATGCAAGCTACGAACACAGCTTGCCGAACATCATGTATCTCCCTCAGAGATGGTGGCAAGCTACCACTCTATCTCCTCCAGCCTATTTAAATGCAGCAAATGTAGTGGAAATCTCCATTGATTCTATGCTTTTCTCTCTGTCTTTTACTATTTTTTCTTCATTTGTTTTTCACTATTAGCTTAAGTGGAAGATTTTTTATTTGTTGAAACCCTTCCCGATTTGCAAAGCGAATGTAACATTTAGATTCATTTTAGAATTTTAACAAGTTTAGGATCAAGCAGAAGTTAATTTGGTTGAGATTTGAGTCTTACAATCAGTTTTGAAGTTTAGTGCAAACATGGATTTTCATGTGTTTTACTGGTTTTTCTCTTAAGATCTGATGTTTTTAATCAATGTTAGTTGTCTATTTTATTCGAAATTACACTAGACTCGTTGTAGAACACATATGACTAGAAGAATGTGAAAAACGAACTCAGAAAACTCATTGTTTTTGTATATATGTATATATAATTATGTATTCACTTCCAGGCCGATACCCTCTATCTGTGGCGCAGCGGAAACGCAGCCTGATGGGTATCAGTAGTTGAGTGATTATCTTTGCCGCTCAGTAGAAAAGAAGGGTTCGGACACTGAGTGATTTTCTTTTTTATCTCTAGGCCTAACTCAATATATCTCCATGGTCCAATACAGAAGATAATATAAGTAGTGGCTTGAGCATCTTATATCTCTATGCCTAATTCAATATGTTTCTATGGTCATTTCCAGAAGACAATATGTGTAATGACCTGAGCACTTTTATTGTACCCTCTGGGCAAAGTCTCAATACTTTACCCTAGTCAGGAAGAAATATGAGACTAGACACTGAGTATTTTATTGATTGATGGATTATTGTAATTAAAAAGGAATAGTCATCCACTAAGGAGACTAACATCCATTTCCCCTGGACTTTTTCCGAAAAATAGGACAAAAGAATTTGAAATATTATAAATGTATGTTGTATTGTATATAACTGTGTATTATGTTTGATTAACAACTATATGATTCATTATATTTCTATTTGTATGTTTAACAGATACCACGAAATCCCACATATTTCGGTGAGGAGACTTAACAATACAGTATGGGTAAATCAGGTTAAAATGATATAGTACAATGAGTAGTTTCTTATGATGAACCCACTTATATTTCTAGACATGATAAACTGTTATGAAATGTGCTTATGGAAATTGATGATATTTTGTGATATTGACTATGAAATGCTCCATTATATGAACTTAAGCATTATGATGATGGAACTATGATGTTGATATTGCCTCTACGTACACTCAGCTGCTGAGCTATGGTAGATCAGAGAAGGTCATATGTTATACTTTTGCCGACCCAGGTGTGTCGGTTATGCTCTTACAAGATGTTGTATTTTGACTGTGTTGTGACTTAATGTATTTATAGTTAGTGTAGTGCTTAGGTGTTACGGTGGATATTGACAGTGATACTGATAACTTAATATATTGATATAGTTAACCAATTATGAAAATGGTAACAGTAGACCATTATGTTGATATTGAATTATCTGCACATACTAACCTGATGATGATTATTGTATTATGTTATGTTCTCTTCACTGGACTAGTTAACTCACACCTCTCACATTTCAGGAGATGTATTAGAGGAGGTGGAACCTCCATTACAACTTTAGGATGATAAAGTTGATGTTATTGCTTGTATCTCCCACGGATGGAAAATACATTATATTTTGTTATGTTGGTTGATAAACCATATTTTGTATTAAGTATCACTTGTGGTACATATTCTATGCATGTATTAAATCACCATGTTTCTGTTAGTAACTCTGGTTTGATATAAATGTGATTATATTGAATTATGTGATGGAAATATTTGTTTGTATGGTATGTATTGTACATGGGTAGACATATGGTATATGTTTGAATCTACATATAAAGAATATGTGTGACATTTTATTTCTGGGCTTCACTGTAAACCTTAATGAACCAACCCAGTTTGGAGTTATCTGATTGGAGATTATAAAAAAAATTAGTAACAATCCGGGCCCACTAAATGGGTCCGGGCGTTACAATTTTCAGCTAAAATCCTTAAATATAAATGTCACGTCCTGGCCCTGCAGGCACGTAAGAATTAAGGAGATTTTTTTTCTAACTCTGGAGTATGCACAACTCATATTCCATACACGTGACACTCATACGTGTACTGGGATTCCTACTAATCATAGGACTTATTAGACCCTCGGTGTGATCGAACTGAATCATCAGCTGCCTACGTACTCCCTTGGAGATTAGATCGCGCGTAGTTCTACTTTTACGTATCTCATGGCACCAACCCCGTGTTATTTATGATGTCACACCAAGACATTCTACCGCCCAACATGGGCCTCATCAATAGACCATGGGTACTCACACCCAAAACATAGGTGTAATCCATCTCGAGTCTAGCCAATCATGGGTCCATACATACCATAGAAACGCCATCAACCATGTGAACAATGTCACACATGGGATAAGCATCAACCATGAGACCTATACACGAATATGAATATTACTTCCAGCCATGGGTCCAAACATCTATGGAATCAATGCCCTCCATGGGAGTATCCATCCACGATAACAATATACATCCATGGTTACAATGCTCTCCATGAGGATAACCATTCATGAGAATAATCCTCCATGTGAATAAGATCTATCCAATGAACCAACACGTCCACTACAAGTGTAATGACCCGACCCGTTTGTGGGGCCAGAACGCTACTATTTTTTTTTATAATCTCTAGTCAACTAAACTCCTTACTGGGCTGGATCTTCAAAATAAACAGTTAAGTCCAGAAAGTAAAATGTCACACGAGGACTCAAACATGTACCATATCTCTACCCATGTACATGACATCATATAAACAAATATTTTCATCCAAATATTATCATTTTTATCAGAGTTGTTAACAGTAGCATAGTGTTCTCATACTTGCTTAGAAAACGAGTACCTCAGGAGGTACTTCAGAAAAATATGATTTATAAACCAACAAAACAAAATGAATGTATTTCCTAGCTGTGGGAGATACAAATAACAACATCAGTTTTCTCATCCTAAGCATGCAATGGAGGTTCCTCCTCCTCGGGTACATCTCTTGAAATGTGAGTGGTGTGAGCTCTAAGCCTAATGAAGAGAACTTAACATAATACAATAATCAACATCAGGTTAGTGCATGCAGATTAATCAACAATATCATAACGGTCTACTTGTGTAACGCCCCGCCCTTTTTCACTCGCTTTAACTTCCGTAAATCAGAGTCTATTTTTTTTTTATAAACAAAGAGTGATAGAGAGCGGGACGTCACGACGCGAGCTAAGTCCGAACTTCTAAAGTCCGACTCTTAACTGGCCAACCCCATGTGTGCATGAACTAAGTCAAAGAAAATGGTTCACACATAATAATATAAACATGCAGAATTAAAATCATAACATGCGGAATTATAATAAAACCTAGTTCTATTCCATTAAAATTTAACTAATCTTCTTTCATTAAAAATCACCAAAGTCCTTCCATGGGGTTCGGCCATACAACATGGCCGAACCCTATGGTTCATCTTCCATTAATTATACTCAAATCATCTCTCAATCTTCTTCCATGGGGTTCGGCCATACACCATGGCCGAACCCTATGGTTCCTTTCTTTTAAACAAAATTATCAAATACTAACAGGTTCCGCGACTCTTTCGGTTGTTTTTGCTCTTCCAATCTTCTTCTTCCTTTAGCCTCTTGCCACTTCTTGATCTTTCCCTTGCTGGCTGCCTTCTCCTTCTCTTGATGTATGCCGTGAACACCTTCTTACCAATATGCAAACCATCGTCAATTCTTACTGATTTTGTGTAATGCCGTGAGCCCCCTATGTTGCCTTTCCTTTATTAATCTTCAATCGGCCAATCTTAGAAGGTGCTAAGATTGCAATTGCCGTGAGCCCTTGTTGCTTATGTTGTTGCCTTTCTTTGTATGCAATATGAATGTCGTACGCCCCTCTCCCTTGTCTTATAAAACCTTCCACTCAATCCTAATTAGAAGGTGCCATAACCCTTTGTTTAGCAACTCCCCTTAGGGTCGTTTCTAATCAAAAGACTCCTTGTTTGCGCATCTGATTGTGTACAAGTCCTACACGGAAATACAATCCTATATTAATTTGGACATCTTCTTTATTAGCAATTGCCTTGGTGCCGCTCCCAACAAGGTAAGGACTCTTTTTGGCGCATGATCATCTTCAGTATGGATATCTCCTATACACGGCTAAGATATCTATCTTTAATTTTAGACATATTGCATTAACATTTTAATTCGGCCCCATTTAATTTATTTGAAAACATTTCCACAACCCGTTGCATCTTAATTGGGCAATGACCCAACACTTTACCCATCTAAGGTCCATATTTAATAATTCACAAATTAAATGGGTAATTTTCATATATATTAATAACTTGAAAATCCGGGGTGTTACAATACAACCCTCTTTTTAAAAATTTTGTCCCGAAAATCGAGTGAAGTAGAGTTTCAAACATTTACATAAATAGCTCAGGATGAGCTATCCTCATTTCCTACTCGAGTTCCCATGTGACTTCCTCAATTCCATGTCGATCCTATACCACCTTGACAAACTGGATCGCTCGGTTCAGTAATACCCTTTGTTCTGTGTCCACCACTCGGACATGTTTTTCGACGTATGTCATGTCACTTTGGATCTCTATATCTTGTATGTTCAGTATATGAGAGGGATCAGGATTGTACTTCCTCAACATCGATATATGGAACACATCGTGCAAAGATGCCAACTGTGATGGGAGTGCCAGTTGATAAGCCACGTCCCTCATCCTTCTTATGATTGAAAACGGTCCCACATATCTTGGTGATAATTTCCCTTTTTTTCCAAATCTCATGTGTCCCTTTCGTGGCGAGACTTTCAAAGCACCATGTCCCCCACTTCAAATTCAAGGAACCTCTGCCTCTTGTCAGCATAGCTCTTCTGACGACTTTGAGCCGTCAATAGATGTTGCCGTATCAACTGTATCTACGCTGTAGTTTCTACAACCAACTCAGGTCCAATTAGTGCAGGCTCACCGGCCTCTGTCCAGCATACAGGTGATTTACATGGTCTACCATATAATGCCTCAAATGGAGCCATCTGGAGGCTTTCTTGGTAACTGTTGTTGTATGAGAGTTCCACCAACGGCAAGTGATCCTCCCATTCACCCTTGAAATCTAGCATGCATGCTCTCAACATATCCTCCAGTGTTTGTATTGTCCTCTCAGACTGCCCATCAGTCTATGGATGGAATGTTGTGCTAGTCAGTAGGTTTGTTCCCATGGTCGACTGCATACTCTACCATACTCTGCCGATGAATCGACCATCTCTGTCGGACACAATAGTCCGAAGAATACCATGCAACTTGATGATATCCTTGATATACCGCCGACCCAAAGTCTCAGATGAGTCTGTCATCTTAATGGGAATAAAATGTGCAGACTTGGTCAGTCGGTCTACCACGACTCATATCGCATCGTTGCCCCTTGAAGACCTTGGCAACCCTGTCACAAAATCCATGGAGATGTGCTCCCATTTCCATTCCGGCACTAGGGTTTGAGTAACCCTGGTGGCTTCTGATGTTCCGTCTTAACCTGTTGATACGTTAAGCAATGAGCCACAAATTCTGCCACATCTCTTTTGAGTCCGTGCCACCAGTAATGTCTCTTCAGGTCGTGATACATCTTGGTGCTGCCCGGATGAATAGAGAGTTTGGTCTGATGTGCCTCAATCAGTAATTATTTTCTGCAGCTCTTAGGCACATATATCTTTCCTCAGAATACAAGACCCTGTCTTGGTCGTAATTCCCATTCTGGTGTGTCTTCACCAGTAGACATCCTAGCCCATATCTCCTCCATTTCTGGATCTATCTGTTGTTCCTGTTCAATCTTGTCAAGTACCATTTAATTACATCAAAGTCGCTCATATCAGTCTATGAGTTTCATTCTTGCAAAATTTACTTTGTCTCATGTTTTGATCCACAACCAATCTCATGGGGTTCGGCTATACATCATGGCCGAACCCATGATCTTTCATCTCCTTAATTTTAGACATTTCATACATGGATCCACCAATGATCCATAACCATAGAACCATAAACAAAACCCTCCATAAACGATCCATGGAATTGATTCATGGGGTTCAACCATACACCATGGCCGAACCCATGATGTCTAAATTCCAATTTCATCAATTTCCATTCTTGAATCCATAATTTAAGGTTCCTTCATTTTTTAATACAAAAGTCCATAATTAGAAAGTTTCTAATTTAGTAACCATCTTCCATGGGGTTCGGCCATACACTATGGCCGAACCTTATGGTTCAAAATCTTCCCTTTGACAATCATTTAATCCTTGATCTTCCTTTTAATCAATCAACATTCATCTATGATCTTCCATCATTTAAATCCATTAAAATTATTAATATCCTTTCCATGGGGTTCGACCATACCACATGGCCGAACCCTATGGTTCCTTACTTCCTCTTGAACATCATTTAAACCCTTTTAAAACATACATAATATTCCATGGTTTTCATCCTTCAATTCCATTAAAATTAACTGTAACGCCCCGCCCTTTTTCACTCGCTTCCCTTTCCAAAAATCAGAGTCAAAATGCAGCATCTTACAAGAGCATAAACGACCCCAATGGTTCGGCCAATGCCCGGCCTATTGCCAATAATATATGACCTATATGATATGTCATATTGCCGATAATATATGGCATCACTTTGTCTACTATCGCCCAACAGCTAAGTGTATGCGGAGGCAGTTTCAATTTCATAGATTCATCTTTTACCATAATATGATGCTCATGTTCTCACATAGGAGCATTTCATCATCAATACCACAATACCATATATGATAAGCAACATTAGTATCAATATGAACATCTCATAGGAATATATCAAGTCGAGGCATGTAAGTGGGTTCATTCTTTGTTTATAAACTAGTAGACCTTGACTCCCTAACACCGTGTTATGCTTCATATCTAACAATTAGAACAAATTTCCATCCCTCACATGGAAGCAATGTCAAGTCTCGTATTCTGGCCTATTCGATTTTTTCCATATTATGTAAATTCTATGAAACCACTCGTTGCGCTAGATCTACATAACCTAATTTACCCATGCTGTATTACTAAGTCTCCTCACCGAAAAATGTAGGGTATCGCGGGTATCTGTTACACACAAATAGGAATACAATGAATATGCATTCATAATCAAGCATTATTCACATTCATATACATAGAAAATACATTCATAGTATTTCAAATCTTTCTATCTTGTTTTCCGAAAAATTTTAAGGGACAATGGCTGTGAGTCCTCATAGTAGGTTACTACTCATTTTTAGTTATAATCCAAAATAAATCAATCAAAACATCCATTAAAATACTCAGTGCCCAGTCTCATATTTCTTCCTGGCCAAGGTAAAGTATTGAGACTTTACCCAGAGGGTACAGATAAAAGTTCTCATGCCACAATACATATCGTCTTCTGGATTTGACCATGGAGACTTATTGAGTTAGGGCTAGAGATAAAATATGCTCAGGTCACTACTTGTATTATCTTTCGGATTAGACCATCGAGATCTATTGTGTTAGGACTAAGAGAAAGAAAAATCACTCAGTGCCTTATCCCTTCTTTTCTACCGAGAGGCGAAATTAATCGTTGCGCTATAGATAGTAATTTGGCGGCATTTCCGTTATGCCACAGATAGAGGGTTCCGGCTTGGAAGTGAACACACAAAGCAATAAGACATACAAGGGTTAGTATCATTTTTTATGCAGCGGGTAGGATCGGGTTAAGCGATAGTTGGGTGGTTCGATTAAATTGATAACTAAATGGGATTGATACGTGAAACTAATAGAAAAATAGATGGATTTAAATGAAAAATCTAATAGATTTAAGTGGGTAAGTGGAGATTGGAGTTAATAAAAGGGTAAAAAACACGTGGGTTTTAAAGATAGAATGTGTATTAAATGAAAAGGCCTGTTGACATGGACTGACAGGAATTGGTGAAACTTGAATGGAAGAATGGAAGGGTTAATTAAATGAAAATGGGTATACAAATGGGAAGGGAAGGTGGACTGTTTGAAAGGTAGGGATGAATGGGTTTAGGAACAGAGGAGGCGATGGATGAAGCTGGTTTGGTGAGTTGGGGTAGGTGATAAAAGGTAGTGATCGTCGCTATTTGAGAATGACCAAACAGATCTGGGTGTTTGTTGGAGGGGATGGAAGAGAAACAGAACAAGCAGTCCCGACGTTTTCGGGTTTGGGGAAGGCCAACCTCCTGCTTGTAGGCAGGGGTGGAGATCAAAACTCCAGGGTTGTTGACGAATGCCGGAGACAACATAAACCTTAGAGGAAGAAGAACACCGTCGATCTTCGTCGGACAGGAGGGAAACTCAAATCCACGAGCGAGAAGAAGTAGATAAACAGGGTAAAACCCAAACTCGAATTTAATCCATTATCAAATCTATCTATTACATTATCTAATTGGGGTTTTTATAAGAAAACCCAAAACTGAAAAATAAAAATACAATCTGAAACGAAAATCAAAATAAAATAAGAAAGAAATAAGAAAATGAAAGAATAGAAATCACAAAAATATCAGACGGCTTTGTTGGTAGCGGCAATGGAGGAACTTGGAAGAGGAAACTTTGTTTCCTTCGTTGGTTTTGAGACCCCCTTCACACTTGCTGCATCAGTCTCCCTTGGTTGAGAAAAGAACTCGTCCTCGAGGCCGGATCCAGTGCGAAAACCTTCTATATTTGACGATGTCTTTTTTTCGCTTTGAAGGTTCAAACAAATCGAGCACATAGAGCAACCTCTCATAGTTCACCTTGTCATCTACTAGTTTGACATTTATTTGTAGTTCCACGAAAATAGCAGGAACAACTAGATGCAAGAAGTCTTCAATAATGAGTGGTTTGACGTCAAAATAAATCAAATATGGATCACACTCTATGAAATTCAACTTCTTTGACACCTGTGATACTTGTGGTGCATGTGGTACCTGTGCTAGCTTAATATTTGTTGACTGCATCGACTGGAATGCCTGCAATACAACTGATTGATTCTCCAACACTGACACTAGCAGTGATGTTGGCATAGGTTGCAACTGTAGAGAGGACATTGTCTCTTGGAGAACTGGCATGATTTCTGGGCCGATGGCACGTATATCGAGATGATCTCTGAAGGAACTGGCATAATTTTGATAAAGCGGGCACAAGTTCTGAAGTTGATTCTTGGGAAAGAGGCACGAATCCCTTTGTTGACTTTGATTCGACCAATGTCAGGACGTTGTCTGTGTATGGCGATTCAAGTGAGAGGACCGGGACAGATGCAAGGTCTGGGACAATCTCCTGTTCTAAAGGCACTACGACGTCGCTTGTTTCTTTGGACTTTTGCTCATTAGGGGAAGAAAGGAAACGAGTGTGTAACAATCTTTTCAACTGTGGCCATGACTGGATAGGAAGCTTGCCTCGTAGCTTGCGGGTGGCGTGTAATTTTTCTGACCATGCATATGCTTCACTGAGAAATCAAAACGTCACAAACTTCACTTTTTTCGCCTCGTCGATTTTCCAGTAATCAAGAAATCGCTCGACTTCCGAAAGCCAATCGAGGAAGTCCTTGTTGTAAAGTTGACAGTAGAAAGGTCGAAGGTCAACCTCCATACGATACTCCTGAGTTACAGAATTATACTTCTCATGTCGAATAAAAAATTCTTCAATCTCATCATCTTCGCCTGAATCATAGGAAGCCATAATATTTTTTTTTTGTGAGTTACGCCTGATAACTACGGAGAAAGTCTCACCCGATGAAGATCGATGAGATCTGGTTCTGATAGCAATTAATGCAACGGGTAGGATCGGGTTAAGCTAAAGATGGGTGATTCGATTAAATTGATAACTAAATGGGATTGATAAGTGGAACTAATGGAAAAATAGATGGATTTAAATGAAAAATCTAATGGATTTAAATGGGTAAATGGAGATTGGAGTTAATAAAGGGTCAAAAGCATGTGGGTTTTAAAGATAGAATGGGTATTAAATGAAAAGGCCTGTTGACATGGAATGACAAGAATTGGTGAAACTTGAATGGAAGAATGGAAGGGTTAATTAAATGAAAATGAGTATGCAAATGGGAAGGGAAGGTGGACTGTTTGAAAGATAGGGACGAATGGGTTTAGGAACAGGGGAGGTGATGGATGAAGCTGGTTGGGCGAGTTGGGGTAGGTGATGAAATGTAGTGATTGTTACTGTTTGAGAATGACCAAACAGATCTGGGTGTTTGTTGGAGGGGATGGAAGAGAAATAGACTAATGTCGGGTCGTCGGAACACAAAATCAAAGGAACAAGATGGGCGGGCAAGCAGTCCTGACATTTTCGAGTTTGGGAAAGGCTCAACCTCCTGCTTGCAGGTAGGGGAGGAGATCAAAACTCCAGGGTTGCTGACAAAAGCCGGCGACAGCAGAAACCTTAGAGGAAGAATAACACCGTCATGCTTCGTTGGACAGGAGGGAAACTCGAATCCACGAGCGAGAAGAAGAAGAAAAACAGGGTAAAACCCAAACTCGAATTTAATTCATTATCAAATCTATCTATTACATTCTCTAATTGGGGTTTTTATAAAAAAACCTAAAACTGAAAATAGAAATACAATCTGAAACGAAAATCAAAATAAAATAAAAAAGAAATAAGAAAAGGAAAGAATAAAAATCACAAAAATATTAGATGGCTTTGTTGGCAATGGCAATGGAGGAACTTGGAAGAGGAAACTTTGTTTCCTTCGTTGGTTTTGGGACCCCCCTTCACACGTGCTGTATCAATTTTTAATTTATAACCAGGTATAAAACAAAAATAACATCAAAACCTAAGATCTAAATCTAACATGATATCCTAAGTTAAACAAACTAAACAAATCTTAAGAACAAGTGCAAGGTTCCTCAGAACCTCGTACTATGGCTTCGGAACATCCGAGCCACTGTCCTAATACTGTGTTTTATTAGATCCTTCGGATCATGGGTTCACCTTTCGAAACTTCCGAAGTTCTGGTCTCGGAACTTCCGAGCCTGTCCGAACAGAAAATAGGAAAACAAATGGTCTTGATCTGCCTCGGAACTTGGCGAGGTCTGCTCGGATCTTCAGAGAGGTTCAGAATGTCTGAAGATGTTATCGGAACATCCTGGACCGTCCAGCAAAGGCAGAGGAAAATAGTTGGTCTCTACTCGCTTTGGAACCCCGAACAGGAGTTCAGAACTTCTAAGCTGTGATCTTCGAAACTTCCGAAGATCGTCTTCTTCCTCTGCCACCTTCAACAAGTGCAGTGACGAGACGAACAGAGTGAAATACGAAAACTAAAATCATGGGTTTTCTGCATTCGTTTTTCACATCCTTCTGGTCAGATGTATTCTACTGTAAGTCCTCTTTAATTTCGAAATAAATTGGATAATAATCCGATAAGAAAAACCTATGATTTTGAAAATAAAACCAGTAAAACACATGAAAAATCAAAGTTTCCACTAACTTTCAAAATTAATTTTGAAGCTCAAATCTTAACCAAATTCATCTCTGTCTAATTCTAAACTTAATGAAATTAGAAGAAATAAATACAATGGTTACATTCGCTTTGCAAAGCAGGCAAAGTTTCAGGTGCTGGAAAATTTGCTCTAGGTGAAGTACGGTGGAAAGAAGGTGAAGCTTTGAAAGAAGAAGAACATAGTAACAACATTGGGGATTTCAACTGTGAAACCCATTGCATCTGCTACCCTTTATATAGGCTTTGAGGGAGTAGGGTGGTAGGCTTGCCAACGGCGTTTGAATCTCCCACGTCGCTCTGCAAGATATGATCGTAGCTTGCACGAGTCAATGTTTATCCAGCAACTTCCGACCGTCACCTGCTACGGAGGTGTTTAAAATTTTATTTATTTGCAGTTTGGTCCTATAAACTTATTTACATTTTAGACCTCTTTTATTTATTTCTAATATTTAACTATTAAATGATTTAATTAATTTAATCCATCTTATCCGAATTGTTGGGTTCTGAAATCTATAAATACCATAAATTTTTGGAGAACCATATTCTTTTAAAATTAATTGATTTAAATAAAAATCACATTCTTAAACTATTTCCTTAATTCGAATTTCATTTATTTAAAGGGTTTAAAACTCTTATTTTCGAAATCCAAAAACACAGAACAATAAGTTTAAACATAGATTAATATTCTTTAAATTAGAATATTCTAATCAATAAAAACTATTTATTTTATACTATTTATCAAATAGTTAAAGAAATTAGATAAAGTTAAATTTTTTAAATTTCATAGATTTGTAACAAATATATCATGTGATATGGTTCATACAATCAGGGTGAGAAAGAGAATGGATGAAAGGGAAAACTATGGCTGCATTTGGATGAGGGATAAAGGGTTGAAAACGAGTGCAACCCTCGTTTGACTATGTTTGGTAACAAAGGGGGAAGGCGCGAGAAAATCTCAAAATTCCCCTCCCTGGCACGAATTTAAAAACCCTTTCACTGTAAATGTAAAATGTAATCACTTTACCTATCCCTTAAAGTAATTTTTTTCCCCTCTTTATACATTTTTTACTGTAATTAGCAAACAAGACAAACGAAATTCAAAGAAAACCCCTGTTTAAGGGAAACCCCTACAAAATTTACCTCTCATCCAAATGTAAATAGGCTAAAAGAGGGCGGAGGAGTGAGAAAGGGAACATATGAAGGGGGAAACTATGGTTGCATTTGGATGAGGGGGAAGAGGGATGAAAACGAGGGTAACCCTCGTTTGGTAATGAAGGGAAGAGGCGAAACAATCTCAAATTTTCCCTCTTCAGCACAAATCTGAAAATCCCTTCACTGCAACAAGTTATTTTACTTCTCTCATAAGGTATGTTTTTTTTCTCTTATACATTGCTACTATAATTATCAAACAAGATAAAGAGAAACCTATGTTCAAGGGAGTTCCTTTCTTAAGGTAAAGGAAAAAAAAATGTGAAGAAGAGAGTAAAATAGAGGAAAGGGAGGCTCCATTTTATCCCTAAAAGCCAAATACCAAACAAAGGAAAGCATGAGGAAGCCCTCCATTCCTTCCATTACCCGTCATCAAAATACAACCTACCAGAGGGAGTGGATGGCATGTTGAAGTCGATTGTGTGTCTCTTGTCTCTACTCGATTCTGGCAACCATAACCCAACAAATTAGGGTATGTATGGGATAAAATGACTGTGATTCTCATTTTAAATATAAATAATATTTTTTTTAAAGAAAATGAAAGGAGCATACAAATAAAATTAAAGCACTTATTAGTTATCTTTTCATAATCATTCTTTCTATCAAACATACCTTTTTATAATGGATGATATTCTTAATGATTCTAAATACGAAAAAGGGTGTAATCTGGTCAAGACTTTGTAATTTACATTCACTTATGAGACTTTAAATAAAATAGATGATTGGCCCTAAAAAAATTGATGCATTTGATATGTAATTAGAAGAATACGAAATATGTAAATTTCATTATCAAATGTTAATTCAAGTAATGGCTTTTAAATTTTAATTAATATAAACTATTGATTATTAAAACTTTAAAATGAAAGGTTAGAATAATAAAATGGAAATGAAATTTAATATAATTTTTGTTTATATAATCTTTTTAGATCACATCCAATTATATAAGACTAGAGACCCATTTAAGAGATTAAGAAACTCTATATAGAGGTTGCTTTTTATCACAACCATTTTACGCTTTGATACATGTGAGGAGAAGAAAGTATGTGAAGCGTGACTTGAAAGTTACTAGTCAAGTAAATTTTACATGACAATTGTCTTTAATAAAATCAAACTTATAAATTTCAAGATAACAAATTTTATATGATTACTCATTCTTAACATTTTAAATTACATTCTCATTAAAATTTATGTTTAACCTTTCTCAAATTATATTAATGAAGAAGAACATTCTATAAGCCCTTCAGCATGTCTATTAAGGCTTCCAAAGTGTGCTGCACGTGTCAACTTTAGATTGAAAGGACATATCTTTGTAGTTGGAGTTTGTTCGAATTCTAAAGAACTCTTAGATAGTGTTTTGATTGGGGGTAAGGGGTACCCTTGTTTGGTAAGGGAGAGGTAAGGGTAAAAAATTGAATTTTTATCCCTCCTCTTCTCTTTTTGAAAATCCTTTGTATCATGGAGGTTTTCAGAAAATTATTTCCCCTCTTTACCCCTTTTGCACCTGAGAAAAATATTTTAAAATATTTTTTAATTGTTGAATATTATTTAATAATTATGTTTTATAAAATTTTATTTTTATTTTTTATATTATAAGAATTTAATAAAAAATATTAATTCTCATAAAATTGTTAATATGTCAGATTACCTCTGCTTACAGTTACCAATCATTTTTTTTTTCTCTCAAGGTAAATTTTAATTTTACCCTTATAACTACCAAATAAGATAAGGGTAACCTCTGCTTAAGAATAATTCTGAATAACTCCTATAAAATTTACCTCTCGTCCAAATCCAGCTTTAAGCTTCTTATAGATGTAAGTTGCAGGAGAATATTCTTCCATAAGCTTTCCATTTATCCAGTGATGAAGGGATGAGGACGCAGTAACAAATTTGCAATTTATTCTTCATTGGAGAGGAGATCTTGTTTTGTCCCAAAGAGTCTGGGACATGTTTAATTTCTAACTTTCCATTAGTTATAGACCATGTCACAAATATCAGGGTATTTTCAAATATACTACATTTTTATCAGTAAAATATCATTACTGCGTTAATGCGTATCCATAGATACAATGGTAAGTTTTCGGTAAATTCTCGATAAATTCACTTTAAAAATACAATAAATGATAATATTGCGATAATATTCCAATACATTGCCAGTAAATTCCATATTAAATTTTTTATTTTATTAATATTTTAATTTAATCTATTTTTATTATTTTTAAATATTATATTTTTACAAGATTTTTCCTTTAATATCTCGGTAAAAATCTAAAAATTTGAAAATATCCCGATGTTACCAATCATCGTTAATATCCTGAGAACGGTATTTGTGACTATGGTTGTAGAATGGTGTATTAGGTTATGAATCTTTCTTTTGAATGTTTGACAATGTTGCTTTTGCAATTGGTTGTTTTTTTTCCTTTTTATGTATACTATAGCTTATGCATATGTATACTATATTTCTGTATCTTTGTTAGATTTCATTAGATCAAAGGAAGTTCCCTAGAGTTGAAAGAACTCATTGTATTTGTTGATAAATGTCTCTTTCTTAATATTTTTTTTTTAATGGTAACTCCATCTCTTTAAGTCACCAAGTAAACCCTTCTCGGGTTAATTGTTATTTTTACTTGCATTGTGTGTTAATTCAATACAAAATTTTAATAATTAACATTTAATTTGAAAATTGGAGGAATTAAGTCACAAAATAGACATGAAATTAATAGGGTCTTCGAATTAATTCAACCATAAATTTTATCCAATTATTTTCCCCCATTTTAATTGACGAAATATAATTAAAATTAAAATTTATTCATATTACTCTTTACTCTTAAAGAAATCATCTAAATCTTAGATTTATTTAATAGCGAATTAATCTTAAATTAATAAATGAAAAAATAAAAAATAAAATCTCGATAGTCACAAATCTGGATCCTTCTCCAAATCGAAAATCCTCTTTCCGAAAATCTTCCTTCTTTCTTTACGTCTTCGTCGGATCCGATTCTCTTTTTGCCTCTCACAATCCCTCTCTCAGACTTTGCTCACCATTCCTACCTTCCCTCTCTCTATACCCTTCTCTTCTCTCGCCAATCGTCCCTCATCTCTCAGCTCTCACCCGCCTCCCACTCTCGGCTGGCCGTTTTTCCAACCAGCAACCACCGTCCGTGGACCTCAACCTCGGCTGCAACAGAGCTACTCTGATTTCAGGCCCGAGATCTCTCAGGTGCTTCATTTCTCTCTCAATTTTCTGTTTCTCTTAATGCACTAAATCCAATTTTTATTTTCTAACTGTCTTCCGTTCGGGTTTTCAATTCGGGTTTATCGATTTATCAAGTGATTTGAATTTGGGGATTTTAACTCTCTCACTCCCTTTCTCTCAGTTGCCCTGATTGTTCGTTTTACGAGTTCTGGATGGATAATTTCTCGCAAAATGATGGTCCAATTGCTTGAAATTCGCCAATCAATTGGTTCCTAAAGGATAGTTTTCCACTTTTATCAAACGGTACCCTCTTTCGCACATAAATCTCAGTTATGATAAAGACATCTTCTCTGATAAATTAAGGAATCCCGTCCTTTTTATTGTCTAACTGTGAATATCATTTCAGTTTGATCAGAAAGAGTTGGATCGAACTCATTGTAATTTGATGAGTAAGGGATCATCAGATAAATCCTCTGTTAAAAAATGTCTATTCTCTCTTCTTCCTCCCTTTTGATTAAATTTAAATTTTCTGTTTTCTGAAAAAAAGAGTTTTCAAAAATGGGGTTTACGGGTTTAGGGTTTTATTGAATTTCATAACTGATGAGTTATTTGAAAAGAGCTTTCGATTTGTCATGGGATTCTTTCCGCTTTGGTTAGGCCGGGAAATTGATTTTGAGGGGATTGACCGTCCCTTCAGTGTACTCGGCGGTTTCCTTAAATCTGAGGCGGTTGCCGTGATCCGGAGATGGAAGCTCTAAAAAACGGTGGGTTACGACCCAATTTTGGTCGGAGTTGGGTAATCTATTCATGATCATCTCACAATTGTTGGAGTTATTGTTAAATTTACCAAGTTTTTATAAATAAAATACTATTAATAAATTAAAAATGTATTTTTTCTGGTGCAGCAATTAAATTTTTGATAAAATCGTGTTAAAAATACTATAAATTGTAATATCGCGATAATATTTTGATAAATTTTTTATTTTATTTTTTAATTAATATTTTTATTTATTTATTATTTTTAAATATTAAAATTTCTGTCTATTAATATTCTGAGAACGGTATTTGTGATCATGTTCGAGGTGTTTTGCTCATAAGGGGTGTTAATCAGTTCACGTAACCTAAGGCAGCAACAGTAGTCAGGATTAAAGCTCCATAACACGGTGTTGGGTCGGTGTACTCAATTCTCGTAATCCGAGGTAGAGACAGTAACTGAGGATGAAGGCTCCCTAACACCGTCTTGAGTTCTAAACATGAGTTGGTGGGAAACGGGCATGTGGGTTTGTGCTATTTGAATATGGTAAAATATGTGTTTGTGCACAAACTATGTTTGAATATGAATGTGTGTATTATTCATGCTTATCATCTTGAATATTTTATATGATTGCTATGGAAGAATGGTTGAATTTAACTTCATGTTTTGGAGGAGGATTTTATGATACCCTCATTCGCCGGTATGCCCAAAGTGACGTGATGAACATAGAAAAATGACAATTTTACTATTTGAATATTAGACTAGTTAGCTATTGTTTTAAGTTTATTTTGTATTATTAAGAGGATTTTGAAGTTTTGTATGAATATGGAGAGCTTAATAGAAGTGAAGATAAAAGAAATATGAAGAAATCGGACGAAAAAGTTATTTTTGAAAAGTGTTGAATTTTACTAAATAAATTTAGAAATTTTTGTAAATTATCTTTTGTAAATTATCATAATTCAAATTCAGCTGTGAGAGAGTTTGAATTATGCTAATAATTTTGGAGTTCGAATTTATTTTGGTAAATTCAAAACACTAATGTAGATAATCCATGCCGATGTTCAGAAGTTAAACCCAATATAATGTGGAAAAAGTAAAGGATAAATTCAAATGGGTTGCTTGTGGATGTGCCATGTGTCCTTGAAAAAAAATCGTGCAAGCATGATTCCATTCGACAGAGGAGGATTAGGAAAAGAGAGAGGACAGAGAATTTTGGAGAAAATCTCACTAAAACTTATTCTTACAAATCGTGTAAGATAAATGGGATGTGCAATTTGCACATAAAGCAATATTTCACTAGTAAATTCGATCATGGTGAGGAGAGGAAGCTGGATTGGATTAGGAGATTTCCAAAATTAGAAGTCGAGTTAGCAAATAATCTTACGCAATCCAAAATTTGAAATTCATGGAGAAAAATCCTCTCAAATTCACTATTGAAGTTGGAAGCAAGAAAGAAAGAGAACGAGATAAAATTTGTGGGAGTTTCTAGTTTTTCAAGTTTTTTTTTTAATTTATATGTGGGGAACTATAGGATACCTAGCGTAAAACTTCTACGAGTAAGTTCAATATCCCTAGGGCACACTAAGTTAGGCCATGGAGGCTTGAATCTGCAACCTCCCACTTCTTGAGGCGGGAGTTAACCAATTGAGTTAAACTAAAAATTCGAAATATATGGAGAAAAATCCTCAATTTTTTGCCATTGAAGATGGAAGCAAGAAGGAAAGGGAATGAGATAAAATTCGTGGGAGCTTCTAGTTTTTCAAGTTTTTTATCTTTTATTTCTCTCTAGCAAAAGTCCATATATTGTAATTCTTATTTTTTTCCATTAATAAATTCAAGATGTGCTTTTAGATTTATGGTCTTCCAATTTTTCTGTTTTAATTATGATTGTTTGATTTTTTTTTTTTTCCATTTTTTTCCATTATTCTTTTATATTGTAATTAAAGCTATGCAAAGATCTCTATGCAAAGATGTGTTTGTACGCGTCTGTGTTAGTGTCAGTATGTGTTAGTATGTGAAAAATAATAATTATATCATGTTTTTCCAAAGGAATTTTGTGTAATTTATGCTTGAATTTTTTTTGCACAAGCCATGTTATTTTAAGCTTGAAAAGAAGAGTATTCTTGAGTCAAGTAATCACCAAAAAAATACTAGTGAAGACCTGTAATCTACTGAGCTTTTGAGCCATTCGATTTTTCTAAGGATATAAGTAAATTCTTAATTTTTTTTATATGCGCATTAAGTTGTTGTAATATTTCATTATTCTTGGTCAAATACTGAAAACGACATC
Source organism: Chimonanthus salicifolius (assembly GCA_013350335.1). NCBI lineage: Eukaryota > Viridiplantae > Streptophyta > Magnoliopsida > Laurales > Calycanthaceae > Chimonanthus > Chimonanthus salicifolius. Next base: position 28,419,718 of record CM023541.1, on the reverse strand, counting down.
AAAATTTGATTATTACACCATAAATTTTCTGAATTTATTTGAAGCAAGAAAATAACCATATAAAACTCAAGAAGTTATATAAGCCATATTTGGACCGATTGAGCCTTCAATCCTACCTATTTTTTGTCATATTATCGTATTAGTTCCTAAGTTGAGCTGTATATATAGACAAATTTTTCTTGATTAGCATATTAACCTTACCCAACTCCTGTTATGGAGTTTGAGTCAATATTGCATATCTGTGACCCATTTTCATACGAGAAGATGTTAGGGATGAAATTGAGATGATTAGTGAAGGAAAAAAAAAATATGGTGAAAAAGAAAAAAGAAAAGAAAAGGGAACATCCATTACAAAAGAAATGGACGTTGAAAAAAAAAGAGTGAAATGAAAGAAAAAAAGAAAATAAATATACTTTGAGAGTGCAGAAAAAATAGAGGAAGAAATATCTCATCTATAATATTGAAGATCTGTAACCTGCTCTTATTAAAGTATTAATTTTTGAGTCTTTTATCCCTTCTTTGATTGACCAAGTGTTAAGCCACGTTTCATCTTCTAGAAAAGACCTGATTGATCCTAAGTCTAAGTATGGTATTTATGTAGAGAATAGAGGAAGAAGAACTATGCTGTTTGATTCATCGTTCTTAGGAAAATGGCATTCTAACCATGAGATCCTATATTTTTCTTGAAATATGTCGTCTTTTCAAATACATACATTAGAAACTTTCCTTGTGAAAATAAATTCCGCTTATATATACATGAAAGAAAATATAAGCCAATCTCCGAGTGATTTTTATTGTTAGTGATAAACCTTTGTGAGATTTGGAGTCGAAGCGCATTTTTAGATGGTGGTTGCTAAACTTGTATATGTTTGAAAAAATAAGGCTATTTTAATATTGGCTATCATACACTACATTCTGAGTATAATTTTTGTAAAATAAATTTGGAATACTATGATATTTAAATTTTTGTTCGTATATTTTTGCTAAATTTTGATGTTTGTAGGTATCATTATTGGAAGCCCTCCCGAAACTATAACTCGTCCACTAGGGGACCACCTAGAGGTTTAAAGGCCTGTTGCTTACGCTAAATGCAATTGAGAGTGCTAGCGAAAGTGGTGTAATTTAAGATTTTAATTTTTAGTCTTTAGTTTGAGTTTTGCTCGAGTGCTAGCAAAATGTTATTTTGCAGGTATTTGATGAACATAGAAAAATGACAAATTTACCCTGAATATTAGTCTAGTTAGCTCTTGTTCTATTTTATTTTGTATTATTATTAACGGGATTTTGGAGTTTTGCAGGAAATATGGAGAGATTCAAGAAAAGAAGTGAAGATGGAAGAAAAATGAAGAAATTAGCCGGAAAAGCTATTTTTGGAAAGTGTTGAATTTTACCACATAAATTTGAATATTTTTTGTAAATTACTATAATTCAAATCTAGTTATGAGACTTTGAATTATGTTAATAATTTTGGAATTTACCTACATGAGTGTAGTTCAACTAGTTGTCTCCTATTTCAGAAAGCAGGAGGTTGCGAGTTCGAGTTCCTATGGCCTAACCTTGGTGTGACTTAGGGATAATGTGTTCACACGTGGGGGTTTTACGTTGGATATCCTTCAGTTTTTCATTTGTAAATTAAAAAAAAAAATTGAAATTTGAATTTTATTGTGATAAATTCAAAAGAGTGATAAATATAAAGTCCAAACCCATGTTCAGAAGTCAAAGCAATTCGAATTACGCAAATAAAGATGGGGTGATGGGGAAAAAGCAAAGGATAAATTCGAATGGGTTGCTTGTGGATGTGTCATGTGGAACACTGCTAAAATCGTTGGGAGAGAGTTTTGGAGAAAATCTCTCCAAAACTCATCTCCAAAATTCAAAATTCGTACATGGCATATGCTATTTTGCAAGATTCGTTCAAGCTTAGGGAAATTCAAAATTGGCTAAGTTGGAATAGAGGAGATCAAGACGATTCTGAGATTAGTAGGAGAGGTAAAGATGGAAGAGTCCTCTCCAAATTAAACTCCTAAAATTAAGGAGAGAAGCTCTCAAAATCCCATCTCTAAAATTTGTAAAATCTTAAAGGGATTTAAAAAAATTAGTGAAAGCCTGACTCCATTCGACCATGGAGGATTAGGAAAGGAGAGAAAATTATAGAGGAGAGAGAATTTTGGGGAAAATCTCTCCAAAAATTGTGTAAGCTAAATTGGGATATGCAATTTGTGCATAAAGCAATATTCCACTAGTAAATTCGATCATGGTATGGTGAGAAGAGGAAACTGGATTGAATTAGGAGATCTCCAGGATTAGTAAGTTGAGTCAGCAAAGAATCCTACCTATTCCAAAATTAGAAATTCATATAGAAAATCCTCTCAAATTCGCCCAGTGCATTGCTAAATTCTTCCTCTCTGGTTTCTTATAAATAGATGACCATCTCCATTGGAAAAATCAATTGATCAAGAGGTCAAGGTGAGTATTGAAGTTGGAAGCCAGAAAGAAAGAGAGGAGATAAAATTCGTGGCAGCTTCTAGTTTTCCAGGTTTTATTTCTACCAAAATTCTATGTATTGTAATTCTTATTTTTTTCCTATTAATAAATTCAAGATGCGCTTTTAGATTTATGGTCTTCCAATTTTCGATTTTAATTATGATTGTTTGATTCTTTTTAATTTCCAATTCTTTGGTTAATTTGAACATGAAATATTTAGATCTTTGATTAACATTACTATTCTAGATCTAATATTCTTTTTGGACGTAAAATATTTTAAATCTTAGAATTGTATGATTAATCTAGATTTAAGGTTGAAATTGATTAATTTGGAAGTTAAATTTAAAGAAAAAATTGAATTAAAATTGGATTTTTACGTGAGTTCCATGGTCTAGGTCTTCATTTTATATTTGAAATTTCTAGGATATGATGCCATCTGGTGTTGATTGATCGATTCACTTGTATATATGTATAAAGGTTTATTTTGAATTAGAAAAATTCATGAAATTCGTGTGAACTAGGTTAAAATTTGGTGTATGATTTTAAATTTCTTATTCTAAGTAAATTTGAGACCATTATAATTTTTTTAATTTAATTCTACCATTTTAATTGGATTTTCAATTTTCTAGATTTAAAATTAATCTCCATTGATTATTGATTTTGGATATATTTTAAGAATATGTTTTCTTAAGGATATATTTTTCTAATTCTCTGTGGGTTCAATCTCATATCCATAAATCTATAATCCAATTTAAATCGTGCACTTGCAAGTATTTAAAATTTCACATCACATTCACCTCCTACCACTAAACATGCGGCATGTATACCCAACCTCATCAACATGACCAACACACCCTATCACATATGGGGCATGTATACCCAACCTCATCAACTTGACTAACACACCCACTCGAAGTCCTACTCTTATCTCATCACATAACATACTGGAACTGTTGTATCTGACTCGAATTTTATCCATGTGGGACCCTTTCTTAATCTCAAATGGAAAGAGGTACCGATTGAATTGGATTTATATGGGCGGTTGGCAATATACATATAAACTCGGCAATTGCCAGAAGGATGGGACTCTCAACGTGTGGAGTTGTTTGCATAAGATTTTCTATTTGGTAAGAAAATCTAATGGATATGTTGGAAATCGATGGATAAGCATGGCTTTGTCTTGAGAAAGCATCCTGCTAAAAAGATGTTCTTATAAGTAGCAAGTGTAGCAAAGCCAATATGGTTTTCTATTTGTGATAGGCAAGCACGGCAATTGGCCTGGATCTTCTCATTTAGGATTAGCCGTATGGTTGGATTTTATGGCAAATTTCCTACCTATTTATGTGATGTACACGGCAGCATCAAGAGTCAGATATACACGAGATAGAGGAGCTATTGTGAGTAGTTTTGTGAGAAGAATTGAAAGAGAGTTGGCTGGCAGCAAAAGAACAATAGATCTGAGAAGAGATCTGTTGTTTGAAGGTCTTTTGCTCGGTGGTTTGCAGATTGACAAGAGGTAAGCTGTTCTCAAATATAAGAACAAGCCAAGGCAGTCAGCAAGGACGGCAGGATCTCTCCTTCTCACTTGGTGATCTGGTTGAAAAAAGGTGAATCACCAACGTGTTTCAGCAAGAAGGGCTGGCTGAAATCTGTCATACAAGAGAGGCGTTGCATCAAAGGGTTCTGCAAGGTGTTAACAACCATCGACCATGGAGAGTTCTAAGTTGTAGTTTGTTTTCAGTCGGGTTTTGAGTTTGAGTTACAAACTCTTAAGATATCTCTTGTTTGCCTTGTATTCTCTTTTCTTCTTAATAAAATTATTCTCGCTTCATAGACGTAGGTCAGGTGGGGTCGAACCACGTAAAATTTACTTGTACTAATTTGTGTTTATTTTCCCGTTCAATTTTTCTTTTTTCGGCTGAAGATGCTAACATGAACATATATACACAATACACTCACTCTCCCACTAAATATCACATGACTCATATATCATGTACCATATTCATACTCATATTTCATTCACAGCATAACAGACATGCAAACGTAGCATTCTCATCCATTTACATTATCAATGCTATTCATGCATCTACTCAAAATGATACACACATCTCATTACTTAACATGTTGGACATGCATTCATAGCATTCTCATCCAATCACAGGTTATCATACATTGCAACAAGCAATCTAACATATCTCAATTCATATGACATGAATGCACATGCTGAGCATCTCAATAAAGTTGATGGTCTAGCCTATCTCTCGGGCATTCTCAATCACCTACATTCTCATTCGTTCACATTTTTGCCTCTTACTGGGTAAGCGATGCCCGGAGTCCATTTAGGTTAGCCACTGTTTCTCTAACTAATCTCATAAATACACGTGCCAATCTAAGCTATGACCATACATTGGAATTCTCAAATATCCATCCACTTCCGCATGTAGGCTACGTTTATACAAACGCGGTCTAAACATGTAGGCTCCTACTATACATGTCCCTAAGGTACAACACAAATATCAAACCAACTAATTAAATTCTTAACACGGCTCACCATAGTCACCACATAAAATCAAGCATGCTCAAATCTAAGTCACAGCAACACATGATTCCGACACACGTGTATATCCCATCCTACGACATAACACATAGATCATATTACAAAGACACACATGGTATCTTAATCATGGGACGTGATTCACATCACAATGACACACGTGATATCACAATCATGTGACTCAACACGTGGTCCCTGGCATACATACACATGTGGCATCGCAATCATGTGACCCAACACTAGGTTCATAACATATATACTCAATGATTCACAACATATACACACACACACACACGTGGATATCACATCCTTGCGACTCGACATGCGGTTCACAATATTACACGCACATGACATCATGACTAAGCGACCCAACACGTGGTCCAAAGCATACATCCTCATGTGGCGTTGCGACCATGTGACCCAGCACATGATTTACATCACAAGGAAACACATGGCATCACAACCATGAGACACAACACGCAGTCCAAAGCATACGACGTGGTGTTGCAACCATGTGACCCATCACATGGTTTGCATTACAATGATATGTGATATCGCAACCATACGACCAAACACATGGTCCAAAGCATACATACTCACGTAACGTCGTGATGATGCAAACCATGACATGATTTACATCATAAGGACACATGTGGTATCATAACCATGAGACCCAACACGTGGTCCGCAACACAAAGACACATGGTATGTCAACCATGCGAATCCGAGACATGGTTCACAATATACAAAACATAAGAAGGGTACTCAATTAGGTAGATGGGCTAAGCCTAGCACTTCAGGGCATTCTAATCGCACTTACTTTTATTAGATCTCAAACGTTTATTCCCTTACAACTTTCATCGTTTAGTAAGTATTGCACTTTCTCGACCATGGTTAAATTCGCATCACTCTATTTCTCTCCTGCATACATTTAAACTTGGCTATGTAATTAAAAGAACAATCCTTCTCATGGCATTGAAATCAAAGGAATAAAGCGTGCAGAAATTTAAAGCCCAAATGGTGTTGGTTCTCCTTACCTAAGAATTCGAGAAGTTTGGGGGTCGCCTAAGGTCTGAAAAAAAGTCAGGCAGTAAATTAGGTCCTTGGAGAAAAGAAACAACAGAGGAGAGTCGGTTAAATTAAAACTGAAAGAAGAAATCAAATTTAGAATTAAAAATGAAACTCAAAATTTTTCTTAGATCAGTAACCCATTTGAAATTAAACCCCTTTTAGAGAATTCGTTTTAGAAAATAGGCCCCTTTAGAAAATTCATTTCATGGAATAAAATCCCTTTTTTTTTTCCTGAAATTTCATTTCAGAAAATAACCCTTTTAAGAAAAACCAAATTTTGAAAACTTAAAAAAAAAAAAAAAACTAATTTAAGAAAACCAATTTTTTATGGAAAACCAAATTTTAGAAACCACCCTTTTTATAATATCAAACCTTATTAAATAATACACCCTTTCAAAAAATACAAACTGAAATAATAATAATACCTCTTAAGCTAAAATAAATAAAATATCAAAGACTGAAATTTGAGTCAGGTCAGGTTGAGTTTTAAAAAATCAAACTCTATTCATGTCAAAATTTATTAAACCCAACGTGACTCGACTCCAATTTCTGACTCTACTACTCTTTTATAATTTGGAGCATTCGGGTCGAGTCAGGTTATATTAGGTTATATTGATTTTAAATTCCTCTACTTATTTTAACTCAAACTTCATGTCGATTTTTATTTTCCTGACCTGATCCGATTCTAAATATACAAATATATAACATAAACTCACTTACTTCTCTGATCGGGTCATACGAGTCAGAGTTGAAACCCGACTCAAGTTTCACCCCTATCGAAATATAATATCCCTATTTTATATATAAAGACGGTTAAGCAACAAAATAATGGAAATAATTGAATAAATAAAAATAGAAGGAAGAATAGATTTACCGAAAGAAGGGCACGTTCCGAACAACAGTGGTGGTCGGGCGGTTTAGAGGAAGAAGAGAAAGGAAGGAGAAAGAGTGGCCCAGGAGAGAGGGAATTTATAAAAGAGGAAAGAAAACAATGAGAGACTAGATAAGGACGGAAGAGGATAAGAAAGAGATGAGAGATTTTCAAAAGAAAAAAAACACGGGATGGGCCCAATGAATGCGGCTAACATTCGTTCTGATGTATGAAATCTCCACTAAGGGCGAGCATTCAACAGTAAGGCCTTATAATGCAGGCCCAAAATCTAAGTTTGTTCGAGATTCAACAGTAAGGTCTTGTAATATAGGTCCAAAATCTAAGTTTGTTCGAGATTTATTTATTCATTCTATTTTTATAAAAAATAATCTTGTGCATTACCTCATGTTCTAAGATATCTATGAAAATAATGTGTCTCTCTTGTAAAGTAAAGGAGAGATTTTGATTTTATTATATAGATAATAGAAAATAAAAATAAGAAAAGTAAATAAACTAAATGAAGACACTCTTAAATGAGATAATATAATATTTGAGAAATCACTAATTAGAAAAATAAATAAATAAATCTAAATAGATTCTACCAGTATCCTTTTCCTTCTTCAACCCACATTTTTTATGACTTTCTATTCTTTCCTTCTGGCAACAACCTTTCAATTTATTGTACAAAGGCTATTTTGGTCTTTTATGTACATGGTTGAACTCCCATAAAAGGAAGGCCTTTCGAGGGAGAGACCCGTGGCTCAAAAAATTAGAATCTGTGAATGTGCTTGTCCTTACTGGTTCAGGGTACGAATCGGATATATTTTCAAATATTGGATGAATCATTTTGAACCAGTGTGAAATTTCAAAACTCTATAGGAAATTCTGATAAAATATCAAAAAACTTATAATATTGAAAAATCATGTATTGTAAATTTTGTTTTTAATTTTAGTCAAGATATAGAAAAATACCATTACTTATGATTTTGAATGGAATTACGTATTTATAAATTTGATGATTTTGATTTTTAATAAATTTAATATCTATTTTGGTCAAAAGACATGTAATAAAAACTAATAGTTACTAATAGGGAGCACTTACACACACCCGGAAAATCTGCTTCTACACACCCGAATCCAGATTTTCAGGTGAAATTACGATTCTGTCTCCGCGTTTCCATTCATTCGAATGAATGCCCAGTTCATTTTAGATTCATTCGAATGGATGGGCTGAACAGTAACACGGAATACTGCTCAGCCCATTCATTCGAATGAATCCAAAATGAACTGGGCATTCATTCGAATGAATGCTAAAATGAACTGAGCATTCATTCGAATGAATGGAAACGCGGGGGCAGAATCGTAATTTCACCTGAAAATCTGGATTCGGATGTGTAGAGGCAGATTTTCCGGGTGTGTGTATGTGCTCCCTTACTAATATGGTGAAGAAGTTTGACATTAAGAGTTGGAACGTTGAAGTAATATTTTTGTAAAGACAGATACTCATATTTTAAGAGCTAGAGCTAGAACTAGAGACCTACAAGACTATAAATGATATAATACTTATAATAATTCATAAATTATGATAGTTTCAAAACTAATATTATCATAATCGGACCGTCAAAATTGTGTCCATTAATACAAAATTATAAATAATAGCAAATATTCATAAAAATATTCTTGTTCTCACAATAACAAATATAAATATAAAAATTTAATAATCCAACATCTATTTTCCATTATAATTGTTCATTCGAATAAAAGGATTTCATAATCTATGATCTCACAATCAAATCCAACAGTCCAATATTCATCCTCCAATAATACCATCGCCATAAAAAGTTTCATAATCTAAAATATCATCTAACAATGCATTACTAATTAATTTAAAAAACAATTCAATGACTTAATGTTAATTAATGTCTACAAAAAATATTTAACTTCCAAAGTCATCATGATGTCCAAAAGAACCAACATCTTCATATTCATTTTGATCATATAAAGAAGCAATGTTTTTCGTTTCATCTCCACCATTCCTCTCCGTCAAATTTACTGAAATTGAAGAAAATACATGTATGAGAATATGCAACTACATATTACATAATCTAAATTCAAATAATATTATATAAAAAAATGATTATAATTTAAATAGTCATACCTAAGTCACCTTCCTCAAGTTGAGTCATAACACTCGTAGGTTGTTCCATTCTCTCCCAAGTTTGTAGTTCCTCCTCATTTAATACAGCTGGCTCTGACTCAACTATCCAATCTTGTAGTACGTCAATATCTTCTAAAGATATTCGATCAAAACATAACTTTTTTTTTTTCCAAATTTCTATCAAGATAAAAATGTTATACTAATATCAATTGATAGCTTTGGTACCTTCATCAAAGAATAAAGATGAACATAAGATTATTCTAACAAGCGCAAGTTATAATGGACGTACACCAAATCATTCAACCTTTAATGTTTTAATTGATTCCTTTTTTTTTTGTATGTATACATTTAAATCTACTCCAATTGCGCTCACATCCAGAAGATGTACAAGTCTGACTTAAAATATGAATTGCCATCTTTTGCAAATTTGGAATTAAACCTCCATAATTCTTCCACCAAATAGCTGTAAAAGGCAATGAAGCACATGAATAATTGAATATGAAAAGAAATGAAGATTCGTACTTAATTAAAGTAAATGATAATTAAATGTAAAAAAAATATACTTGGAATCATTTTTTTGGGATTTAATGGCCAAATTATGCCCAAAGTCTCCTAATGCTTCTCTGTAAAGATTAAGCTCATTGCTAATCAATTGTTGCATTGCAATATCATTATAGTATAATGTCTCAATGCAATAAAGAATTCTATTAAAAACCCGATCAACATTGACATTATTATAAAACCATGATGGATTAAGCCAATACCCAGCAACATGAAGTGGACGATACAATTGATGATCCCAACAAGTATCCATAATTTACAAATAAGAAATAGTTTCGGTCGACATTCTTGATGATGATGATGTCGATGTTGACTTGAATTATTTCTCATTCTCTTATTGAATGTGAAAGATTGGGAAAATTGAGCACCTCCTTTTGTCGTTATAACATATATATATATATATATATATATATATATATATATATATATATATATATATATATATATATATATATATATAGAGAGAGAGAGAGAGAGAGAGAGAGAGAGAATTTACAAGCCTCTTTTTGGGGAAGAACAAAACAATTAGAATACAACTTACAACTTGCAACTTGGATTAGAATTCATTAGAGAGAATTCAACTTGGATTAGGACTGGGAGTTCCACTTGATTTAGAATTGCCATAAATACTCCCCCACAAACTCGATGGTGGGAGAGCGACGAGTTTGGAACTGATCAAGGAGAACCATTACTTCGAGAGCCCTTTAGTGAAGTTGTCAGCGAGCTGGTCCGAAGAAGATACGAACTGAATCCGATGACAGCCGACGGTGACACATTCTTGTATGAAATGATAGTTAAGTTCAATATGTTTTGTTCGAGCATGGAAGATAGGATTGGCTGCCATATACGTGGCACTGAGATTATCTAAAAGGAGTATAGTCGGAGATAGAGGGGTGAAACCAAGCTCACGTAAAAAGTGATGTATCCAAACAGTTTCTGCACAAGTGAAGGCAATGACTCGATATTCAGACTCAACACTCGAACGAGAGACCATAGGCTGTTTCTTGAAAGTCCATGAAATTAAATTTTGTCCCAGAAAGATACAAGAAACTGTATTGGAGGGCCGACTATCAGGGCTACCAACCCAATCAACATCAGAGTATGCAACCAAGTGGAAGGGATGCGGTGAGCTCATGAGATGCAGGCCACCACCAAGGGAACCTTTGAAGTAGTGAAGGATTCGTTTAACAACCTCCAAATTGTAGTGCGAGGTTGGCTCATATAATGAGATGCAATATGAACAACAAAAGCAATGTCGGGCCGAGTGAGAGTGAGACACTGAAGAGCGCAAAGCAAATCACCAGTGGTGGGAGAGAATTGAGTTTTGGTTGCCATAGGTGTCGAACAAGGTTTACATCCAAGCAATTGACTGCAGCAAAGAATGTTAAATGTATATTTGTTTTGAGAAAGATGTAATCCTTGAGAAAGGCGAGTCACTTCAATGCCAGGAAATAGTGAAGATTACCAAGATCCTTGATTTAAAACTCAGTGCCCAGTTTGTGAGTGAAGGAATGAAGGAGTGACGGAGCGTTTCCAGTTAATATAATATCATCGACATATAGCAAAAGAACCATAATTTGAGAGGCCTGTCGAAAAATGAACATGGAACTATCCGCTTTGCTTTGAAGAAAACCATGAGTCAGGATGAAGGAGCTGAAGAGTTGGAACTTGACCCTTGGTCTTGTTTCAGGCCATAAATATCTTTGTGGAGTCTGCAGATGTGATTAGGGCATCGGGATCAACGAAACCTGGTGGTTGAGTCATTTAGACTTCCTCTGTGAGGTTGTCATGGAGGAAAATATTCTTTACATCCAGCTGATGAATAGGCTAGACACAGTTGACATCAAGACTAAGGACAATAAGGATAGTAGTTGGCTTGACAACATGGTTGAAGGTCTCATCATAATCAATTCTAGATTGTTGATGAAAACCTTTGGAAACAAGGCATGCTTTATAGTGTACAATAGTGCTATCAGAGCGACGTTTGATTTTAAATACCCATTTACAGCCAACGATGTTAACATGTGGACGAGGTGGAACTAGAGACCAAGTGCGTTACTGTAAAAAAACATTAAATTTGTCATTCATTGCATGTCACCATTTTGTGGATCGAGCAACCTGAGTGTAGTAGGTGGGCTCAGAGTTAAAAGAAAAAAAGAGAGAAGCAAAGGCTTGCAGTAAGGGATGCCTACTAGCAAAAGCAACCTGCTTGTTAGGCTTGAAAATATTGTTCTTAGCACGAGTCACCATAGGATGAACATTTGCAGGCAAAGAATGATAAGTTTCTAGAGGGGATGAGGCAATAGGTGACGACTCTGGAGTTGCTACTAAAGATGATGATGAATCAAGAGATGACTCCGGCACTGGGGATGGAGAAGGTGATGCGACTGCTGTAGGAGAAGGTGGTACAGATGCTGTAGGAGAAGCTGGAGGGGCAGACATGGTAGAAGGGGGTTGTGCAGGCGAGGGAGACATAGTGACTATGGGTATGAAGACCACGTCTAAGGAAGATGATGCTGCGTGGCACATTGTAGCTGAGGTGTATGGAAAGACAACTTCATTGAATAGGACATGTTAGGAGATGTAGACTTTGCCAGTAGAAGGTTGAAGGCACTGGTAGCCATTGTGATGATCATTGTAAGCAAGAAACACGTACTCAACCGGTCGAGGTTGAAGTTCGTTATAGTATAGTCGCCTAAGTAAGGATAACACACACAACTAAAAGTGCAAAGGGTGAGGCAATCAGGTGTGGTACCAAAATGCTTCTGATACGGTGAGGGCCATTGGAGAAGCGATGTCGACAACCTATTGATAAGGTACATAACAATAAAAAATGCCTCAACCCAAAGGTGATGAGGGAGATGAGATGCAATGAGAAGGGTGCATCCCATTTCCGATAGATGGCGGTGTTTACGTTTAGCAAGACCGTTCTATTGCAGAGTGTGTGGACAAGATATACGTTAATGGATCCCTTTTTGCGCTTGGAAAGAATGATTATCATACTTCTTACCACCATCACTTTGAATTTTTTTAATGGTTGTAGAAAATTTATTCTCAACAAAAGCAATAAAGTTTTAAAAATGAGTGAAAACTTTTGATTTATATCGCATAGGAAAAATCCAAGAAAATCGTGTGTAATCATCTGTAAATAAGACATAATAGCGAAAGCCAGATACTGACAAAACAGTAGACATCCATACATCTGAATGAATTAAATAAAAAGGTTCAGGAGTACAATGTGTAACACCCCATCCCGCTACCGGTGTATTACCACTAATACCGAACTGCAAAGTAGCGAAACAAAAATACAGGTACTATTTTTTTTTAACCACCATCAACAACTATAGAGGTTTAACAAAAGTACCACAAAATTCAACAAACACGGCAGAGTAATAAGCAGATATTACAATTATCCATAATATCAAATATCATCTCAAATAGACACACAATGTGTTCTCTCTAGATAATAAAAGGCGAATACGCCAAACAACCCTCTACTGTCATCACCTAGACCTGATCTTGGGACCCACTGGGCCCCGCCTCGGCCGAGCCACCTGAAAGGTAAGGGGTGAGTACTATATACCTAGTGAGAGAGCATATAAATATATTCACACCACATAAATCATACACTACAAAACTACCACCATGATGTATAAAAAAAAAATCTACATATATAGTCCCACGTGATACACACAACTCACTGTACGAACCATCTAGCACGTATTCGATCGAACCATCACCACCTTGCCATGGGACCAACTTGTCTACCACGGTTCATACCAACCATTCCCACCCTCAGGCCGTAGCTCTGAATGTCTTACTACACCTCAGGTTATCCCTAACCCGAAGGTGTCCTAGACTGAAACATCGCACAATCTCACGTCACAGGTTGTTCCCACTCTACAGATATCGTAGCCTGGAACACCGCATCACACCACTCCTCAGACTGTCCCCACCCTGCAGATGTCATAGTTTGAAATAACACATCATATCACAACTTAGACTGTCCCTACCCTGTAGGTGTCATAGTCTCGAATAACACATCATATCACAACTCAGACTGTCCCCATTCTGCTCGTGTCATAGTCTGGAGTAGCACATCATACCACAACTCAGACTGTCCCCACCCTGCAGATGTCATAGCCTGGAATAACACATCATATCACAACTAAGACGGTCCCCACCCTGTAGGTGTCATAGTCTGGAATAACACATCACACTCCACCTCATACTACCTTGGGTGAACCGACGCTCAGTCCAAAGATTTCCTTTGAATCACCTTAATTATCTCTCAACTTGTCCCTCCTTGGGACTCCCGGAGGCCACGCCCGCTCAACTGGACCACGCCTCCCCCATAGGCATGTCCGAGGAACGTAAGATAGGCCTAACTGCCTAATCCTTATCAGAGAGCATGCCTACCCGTACCCAACCACAGGATAGTCTACGCCACAGGTCCACTATATGATCCCACATAATGCCCCAACCCCAACTATTCGACAAGTTAGGGGAAATCTCTAAGTCCTGGTGTAGCCTAATCTCTAAGCCTCACTGTCATTCCACGTACACCAGTTACATGCATGCATATATAATCTTTGACATGTTATCAACATTATACAACGGATCATAATCAGACACCTACATTATCATTTATCACATATTAACATGTTATCACACCATCATGTTGTCAATCAATTACATCCAAACAATTAAACATGCATATACTACGCATTATCACATCCAATCATCATGATCGTTACCATCACCGGACACGAGTACACGGAATGGTCCCCTCGCCACATAATCATCTGAATGGTTCCCTTGCCGAGTGGCTAAATAAACATAGGGGTTCCATTCTGCGTATCTCATGTCATTCAAGTAGTTAAATATAGATATATGCAGAAATGTGTATGTTAAAAGTGTGATAGTTCTCTCATTTGAGTGTGTTTTGAAATTAACTGCGAGAAAACGGGTCCGCCGAGTTGAAGGGGGCTCAATCTGTCGAAACAAGAACACGAGAATAAGTAGTTGAGTAAAACAAGCCAAACTAAGTCTGAACTGAAAAATGGCCCCAAAGTGGGTCAGGCCCAAACCGAGTTGAACTAGATCCAGAATTGAAAATTGGGCCCAAAACTTCAATCAGGGCTTGGAATTGGATTGGGCCCAAAACTGGGCCGAAAGGGTCCGGGCTTGAAATTGGACCGGGCCCAAAGCTGGGCTGAAAGGGACCGGGCCTGAAATTGACACGGGCCCAAAGGATGGACCAAGCTAAACCTGGGCCAGAAAAAGGCTCAAAAGCGAGCTGAACTGGGCCTGGTTCATTTGAGCCCATACTCGGACTCAGTTGAGTCAACTCGGCTGCCCAGCTGAGTCAATTTGACTGCCCAGTTGAGTTGATTCAACAACCTAGCTGAAAGGAAAGAAAGGGAAAAAAAATGAAGGAAAAATAGTTGGAGGACGAGGGAGAAGAAAAGAAAAATACCTGGTTCGGTTGGGCGGCGATGACGATTTCAAAGATGTCGGCCGTCCGAGCGGAGAGAGCAAAGAGGTCAGAGAACGAGACAGAAGGAGGGATCTGAGAGAGAAGGAAACAGTGGTAGTGGCGCAAGAGGGGTTATAAAGGGAAGGGGGGGGGGGGGGGGGTCTAGGGTTTAGGGTTTCTTTAGGTTATTTAAAAAAAATAAAAACATAAAATCAGAATCTTTTGAAAACAGCGTTTCAAAACCCGAAGGAGAATCAGATGTTGAACCTTGGGTGAGGAAATGTGTGATTTTCAATTATGTTGGCGTGACAACATATTACATATTTCAAATTACTAAAACACCTTTCGAGTCTCTAAGCTCGGGATCGGGCGAGATAAGGCCTACCACGGGGCCCACACTCTTCCCACTGCTACTGAGACCCTAAAATCCCGACAAATCGGGCGGGTCATTACATAGTGAGTATGAACTAAAATTCAGAGTCGTGTAGACTTTCCCAAAGCACAATGACTACAGAAACTAGAATAAAAAAAATGAAAAAGAGCCTAAATATTTATTATTTGCTAAAACTTAAAGCACTTTATTAGATGGATGTCCAAGACACTGGTGTCAGAGTGACGAAGATGTGCAGGAGGCTAAGGCATGTGCAGAGAGAGTGTTGGGCTTAATGGAGTAGAGGCCTACTTCACATTGGCCTTGAACAAAGGAACACTAGTATGTAAATCACGAATAACAAAATCCGAAGTGAAGAAAGTAAAACTAACAGAGTTATCTTTAGTAAATTGAGCACAGATAATAAATTTTTGTGCATTAGAAGAACATGAAGAACACGAGAAAGACGAAACTCAGAAGAATTAGAGGAGATGGACAATTTACCAGTGTGCGTAATGGGAAGAGAGTCACCGTTACCCAAAAGAACATGGTTTGTACCACCTTAGTCGGTCCTAGAGCGCAATGAATGTGCATCACCGGTCATATGATGTGTAGCACCAGTATCGGGATACTTGTTATGATCAACTGGAGGGGCAATTTGCAGTCTAGCGAAGGTAGATGAAAGATCAACATTGAACTGAGACTCTTGATGGTAGTGCTGCCAGCATTGAGCAGCACTGTGTCCATACTTGGAGCAAATCTGATACTGGATGGGTTCTGACTGGGTACTGCCAAGAATACTGGGAGAAGATAATTGATGTTCGCGACCACGATTGCCACAACCTCCTCTACCATTGTTGAAGGAGGGGAAGAAATCTGAGCGTGACGACCACGACCACAAAGAGTAGAGTTCCCGTGCCCATGGGAAGATAGAAGGGCATTGTGATGAATGCCTATAGTATTATCGGATGGTGCACTCTGAATCAGATGTGTGATTTGGGATTAAAATGATAAAAGGTGAGTTCAGAGATCCGTGAACAGCGGAAGGGGAGGAGAGTTGATGATAGTGGTGTAAAGCATAGAGTATTTTGGGCCAAGTCCTCGAAGCACCGATGTAACAAGCTCATCACTAGAGACAGACTGATTAATAGCTGCGAGAGCATCAACAAGGGATTTGGCATGTTGCAGATATTCAGAGATAGTCTTCGCACCTTTGGAGAGAGAGAGAGAGCACTTGAATACGCAAATGAGTTGCGTTTGCAAGAGAGCGCTGTGAGAAATTACGCTGTGGACAGTCCCAAATCTCACGAGATGTGGGGAGACCAACAACTTGGGCTAGGACGGGTTCAGATAGGGTAGCATTGAGAATGCCAACTACGGTCTGATCCATCTCAATCCAAGTGGTATAGCAGGGGTTTGGGTAAGTTTTGATGGGTCAGCAGTGGACAAGTATTGAGGTGAGCAAGGTTTGGTGCCATCAATGAACGGCTAGTGTTTTTGACCAACCAAGAATGGTTTGATCTGGGCATGCCAAAGAAGATAGTTAGTCTCTATTAATTTAACAGATATAAGGCTAGAAAAGTTGGGGATGGTGAGAGAGGGCATGAATAAGGTAGAAGAAGAGGCCATGAGTGGAGATTAATTATGTTGCTACTGTAAGTTCACTGTTTGAAGTCAGAAAAATAATCCGCTGCTGCTCTTTTCCTTTTTTTACGAAGGACTATTGGAGATGCTTGGCTTTAAACTGAGAGACTAATGTGGTGGAATTGAAGAGGTTCCCTCTTTGCTCACAGTGTTAGAACAATCCCAAATATAGATGTGCGACCTTGCTTTGTCTCTGAAATCCTTGAAATGAAAGAGAGATTTACACTGATCTTCTTGAGACGATGTTGCCGTTCTTCGCTTTGATCCGCTGAGGGTCTGAGTGGGAGTCTTGCTATGCTGTATTTTTCGAGCAAGATCCAAAAGCAGGGGAAGAGGGTTACGTACGTCAGTCCAAAAAGAGATTGGGATGTACAACCCAATTTTGGAAGATAGAAGAGTAACTGGCAGTGTCGGCAGGAAAGGAAGAGCGTCAATGAGTTGGCAGCCTGAGATCCGTGCGCAGGGCAAAAGATCTGCAACAATCCACAATCTGATTGCAAACAATAGGCTACAACACAGATTTGATGGTTGTGTGAGAAATGGGTGGTGGTCTCTCTGGTGATGGCAGCCCAAGGAAACGAACTGCAAAAAAGGTGGGCAACAAGGAACCCAATCTAGGTTCCAGCAATGTGAAAATAATAAATAAGCCAACGGTGAGAGGGCTGCTACTGTTGAAAAAGAAGAACTAAGTGGCGAGTCAAAGAAGAATATTAGATCGGATGTGAGAATGGCGATCTGAGGAGCAGAGCCTGAAAAGAGGAGGCAGGAAGAAGGTGATGAAGAAAAAGGAGCTCTTGTGAGTGCAGTAGGGACAAATCCTTGGAAAGCACAGTTAAGAGAAGGGAAACAGTACTGTCACTTGGAATTGCAAAAGAGTTGCTGAGAGAGAAGGGTGGGAAGGGAGCCAGGAATATCAAGATATTCCAAGGAACGTTTTGGTCCTTCTACGGGAAAACAGAAGAGGATCTGAACAGATGTGTTCTGAGAGAGGAGAATTTTGTGCCTAAATGCTAGAGGAGATTCGTTTATGGTCATGTTGAAGAACAGAAACGAAAATAAATAAATTAGGGCAACCGTGAGGATCAACGTTTGGCTTTGTACCATGAAATATTGGGAAAATCGCGTACCTCCTTTTGTCATTATAACAGAGATATATAGAATTTGCAAGCCTCACTTTGAGGAAGAACAAAACAATTAGAATACAATTACAACTTGGATTAAAATTCAGTAGAGATAATTTAACTTGGATTAGGATTGGGAGTTCCACTTGATTTAGAACTGCCGATAATAGAATTTATTTCTTATGACTTCTTTGGCTTTATGCATAGCCTGATAAATATAGTCCATTGCAGGCTTATCATCACTATCAACCATGCGTAGCACTTTTACAAGAGTTTCAAATGCTTCCACTACAACCTCACATTCAGACCAAAAGGAAGAGCTCAAGATCAACTTAGTCATGTCTTTGCCTCTTTGTTTTTTCGTAGCCCATTTACTATCTATCCATTATTTGCTAACAACCATTGCTTGCAATCCACCTTTATTTTTCAAAATACTTTGTAATGCTAGAAAATGAGTAGCAAAACGTGTGATTGCTGGACAGAAAATCTCATTTCCATCAGTATACTTCCTCATTAATGTTATACAAAACCATTATTTTATATAAATGTAGTGAAAGACCTTACTCGTTCAATAACATTTTCACCCTTTCTATTTTTGAAATATCTTCAAGCATAAAATCAATGCAATGGGCAGCACAGGGGTTCCAATATATAGTATTAAAATGAGTGGTTATCAACTTACACATGCTTGAATAGTTGGTTGCATTATCTGTCACAATTTGAACCACATTTTCTAGACCAATTTCTTTACCAACTTCTTTAAAAAACTGAAACAACATCTCTCTCGATTTTGAATAGGCACTTGCCTCAACAGATTTTTAAAAAATACTCCCTTTTTTTCGAATACACAAGAAAATTCATTAATTTTCTACCTCGTGCATCTGTCCATCCATTGGCCATATGTGTGCATCCATAGTCTTTCCATACACTTTTAAAAGATTCTAAAGAACTATGAATTTCAACAACATTTTTTTGTAAATAATATCCACGGAGATCATTAAAAGAAGGAAAGTTATATCCAGGACGTATACTTGCTATAGCATCACACATTTTTTGCAGATAAGAAGAATTAATGGTATTGAATGGGATACATGCAGCATAAAAAAACCTACAAACAACCATATTTGCAACATCAATGGCTTTTTTGCTTGTCATTGCACTTCTAATGGTGGGTTGAGATCCTTTTGTGGTTCGAGGAGGAAAGAAACTTTGTATACCCTTTTGTCTACCCTCATTTATGGCTATCCCTTTATTCTTATCACCATACCCTTTAACAATTTCTTAGATTTCATCTTCTTTTTCTTCTTCAGATGGTTGACTCCTTTCACCATGCGAACAAGTTTTTTACTTTTTTAGTTTTCTTTTTGAAGCAAGATTCTCTATATTTTGTGTCATTAAGAAATTAACATGTGGTAGAACTTTTTTACATATTTCAACTCCTTTTCCTTCAACTTGTGCTAAATGTTTTTTCAATTGATGGATCCCTCCACCTTTAACTATTTTATCACAATAAGACACTGTAGATGATTATCATCAATTACTTTTACATAGTCCCATGTGATATCATTCTTTCTGCGTGTTGAGCGAGATGGGGGAACAAAATTAGACTCCGGGAGATATTGTTAGTGCCCCGGTTGACCGAGTCACTTTTTTGTTAATTCTGTGACTCAAGAATAGCATTGCTTTAGAAGAATGAAGACATGAATCAAGACTCAAAGTGGCATGAAGGTTGAATCAAGTTCAAGATTTGAAGATCAATGTAAAGATTCAACATCATCTGTATTTGGTCATAGATGACTCTAGGGTGGACCCCACACCTCTAAGAAGACCTTGACTAGACTTGGAGAACAAATTTGTAAAATCAATCAAGTCTAAGTGGACCTTTGACATCCAATAGAAGATATGAACTCAAACTTGCAAAATTGATATATTGTCAGGACGACACATCGTGTCTGCCCATCTCCAAAGACAGGGCAGACCCATAATCGTCCACGATCCATCGTCTGGAATGACAAGCGTTTTGGTTGGAAAATACTGTCAAAATGTTTGCTCTCAGGCCGAGACCATCGTGGGCCGACCCATCGTTCTCCACGAACTCTCGACTGGGATTTTCAGAGTTCTGGTTGGAAACACTCTATAAAATACAGTTGGTCTCAGGACGATATTGTCGTGAGTGGCGACCCATCGACATTGGGCTTGACGACCCATCGTAGGTGACCATTTTTGTGCCGTTGGAGGTGCATTTATGTGCAACGGTCTTATAGGTGGGAAGCATTAAGTCAACTTGAGTTCGAGGAAAAAATCTGTTTTGCTTATAAATACTCCGGATTTTGGAGTTACTAATGGAAACCTCTAGACTTGAAAATTGAAAGGCAAAACCAGAGCTTCTCCAACCTCTCTCGAAACATATCACACTTGTGAATCATTTGAGAATCCAATCAAACCTTTGATTGATATTAGGAGAGAAAGAAAACAAGACTAGGCTTCAACTTGCAAATCTACAATCCTAGAAATCTTCTCCCAAACTTGTGGTTGCATATACAAAGACACATCTTCGTCATCAAGGACATCAAGTTTGGAGAACTCTTCAAGAAGAACATCTTCATCATATTTGAGCTACAAAGGCAAGTGCTTCTTCTTGTGATAAAATTATCATCTTGTTAAGTGGATTTAAGAATTGTTCTCGAATCACTATAAAAAATAAAGGGATAATGATTAGATCGGGAAAGGTCGAACCTTTAAAAAATAAGTGATTGTGTTGGGTGAAATTCCCACTCTATTGTGATGGCGTAATTCCTACTCTATTGTGATGGCGTAATTCCAATTCACAGTGAATTTGGGATAACCCAAGATTGGGTGAGTTCATCAGTGGATGTAGGAGGGGTTTACTCAGAACCACTTTATATCGGGTGTTTGGTCTTTGCATGTGTGATTGTCGATTTAATTTGTACACTCTTGTATCACATATCACTTGAGTAATCTTGTTTTTTCCGCCACTTTTATTGTGATTAATAAAGAAATTTGAAAAATCCATTAAAGTTGGAGATTGTCCTATTCACCCCCCTCTAGTGACAATCTTGTTCTAGCACCTAGAACTTTCAGATTTGACATTGATAGAACTTGTAAACTAACACAAAGATATGACACAAAAAGAAAATTGTAAGTCAATACAAAAATTCTATTAACAAAAAATGTATATACACAAGTAAAAACTAAGAAGAATGACAACATTATTGAAAAACATGACTTGTGCACATGAGATTTCAATATATTACAGTTTTGAGATATTTAAAAAAAATCCCTTTAGAGTTGGGACTTCGGGTTACTTGTAAATCCCAATGGATTCCAATTATATAGAGAAGAGATTGGGGTTTCAGTTTTACATTCAGATCAAGTCCAGAAGCATCTAAGTACACATGAACTGTGTTTGCTTGGCATTGAGAAGTTAAGATTCTGGTGAAATTCTGACAGGATATCTATGCTTGTATATCAACAAATAGATGCTCAATTCTCTTCATAGCTCACACTCTTGACAATAATTAATGGATCTATGAAAAAACTTTCAACACTTTGGGGCAGAAAAAGAAATGAATGAATGAAAGAGAAACAAACATATCCAATTCTCAAGATCCATTCCACCATCAACTTCAGGTTTCCTTTAAGCTAATTGTATTAAGCACTGAAAGACAGAAGTGGCAATCCTACCCATAAATCGAATCGCCTTCCTTCCTTCGTTATACACTTTGAATGAATATGCAATCAAATTCTAACATTATACAATTAGTGTATTGTTTTATGCCATTTGAAATCTTTGAAGAATACCTAACAATAAGCAAGTTGCATCATTTTTGAGAATTTTTATTGGTACCCTTAAATAAATGGCCCTCTCACGTGGTTCACACGTGAAGTAGTGTCACATCATACTGAGATTAGCATCTCGAATCAAAACAAACATCCTCAAGTGGCTACATGATCCCACAACTCAACATAGGGTATACAAAATTTGGGTACATCTCATCATGGTACTTTGCTGAACTAGGAGTCTCATAGACCTCCAACCAACAACATCGAGAAGTTTGAGATACCCATATCTAATCCCAAGCATGAGAGATCACTAACTCTCGGCGCTCTACGATCAATAATTTGGAGATTAATACTTCTCCAACAAATCACATCACGAGCATACACAAAATCGTGCTTACCAACAACCGTGGTAAAAAAAACTCTAAAAGTGTGCCATGGCTTCATGGGTACTCATGCAACCCAAGCCACCTTTGCGGCACATGGAGTCTTTATCACTACTAAGCACATCTCAACTATGCACAAAAGTGATCCTATGCTTATCTCGGGCAAGTATTAACTCCAACCTGTCACCGGCTCGCCATAAACAATCACCAACATCAAATGCACACAAGCTCATGGGCTCAAAAATCACATATAGATGTGGCCTATGCAAAGCGGCTCGACACGTATCCAACGTGGACAACTGCTATGCAGGCTCAACACAGAAATGTAGAAAATGCTACAATATACTCATAGGTGTTCATCCATGGAAGGAGTCTAATCTATCAAACGGCCAATTGCATGTTGTTTCCCCCACTCCAATCGCGACATAATCTACCACTAAAACAAAATCCCAACCATGTCTACTCTTACCACATGGTTCTATATAGAATGGGATATAAGAAAGTCTATACAAATTATGATACCATCTCATAACAGGGATAATCTAACCCTTGCAAAGCTTTAAACATCAACTCCCTACTCAAATCCATGGATATTTCTCCTTCCCACATAAACATCGCTTCCAAGATCCATTCCACCCAGGAATATCCCAACAAAAATACCAAGAAAGGTGGAAGAGCGAAATGATTACTTTTGGGGAGAGAAAATCCGAGAGGGAGGAAGCTTGAGACGAATCTATCTCCGATCTCCTACTTACAATTGCCCAACACGAGGCTAGGAGAGGAAAGAATCACTAACACGAGGGTATACTCCTCATTAAAAGACATCACAACATCAATCTCCAACAAGGAGTACATCTACTACAATAGGGAGTTCCAAAAGGGGAAGGTATTATACTCATATCCTCTCTACCCATTTGACAATCATTCCACTCTAGTGTTAAAATATCCAAATGCTCAATCTACGCATCCTCTTATTCACTTCAAAGTTGACCGACTCTGAGTCCAACTTGAATTTGTGATGTAGATGGAATGCCATGGTAGATACAATGAGCAATTTGATTAAAGAAATGCTAGATTTCTAATAAAATAGCATGCATAACAATTTCCACATATATTCACAACTATTATTTCATTTGGGGTTGACATTAGGAGATATGATTCAATTGCCTTGAGAATTTCATCTATGGCTTGGCTTTTGCATTTCATAATACTCGTTGCCATTCATATCCATGCCAACCGATTTCCATACAACAAATTATATCTAACCAGACTACTCCTTTCATGTCAAATCAAAGCCCTCTCATTCAACATCAATTTCTCCACCATACTAGAGAATCATATCTCTTAAATCATCATAAGGTAATTTCACATACCTTTTACATCATAATTACATCATTAAACAAAATAGAATCCATGCACAAACACAAAATGTTTACTCATAAGGCATGAAGTAACAATCTAGACCATCATGCAATTGAGCACATAAATAATCCAAGGATTCCAAGATATCTTACAAGCCCACAACCATCCATACAAGGTGGCTAGCATTTTTCAAACGAGCAAGGCTCTAAACACTTATTCACTACACGAGGGGTATTCAAACCATTTACACCCAAGTGCATTGCATTAAGCCTTATAGTACAAGTATCAAATTGCTTGATCATCACTATCGTCAATATCATGGGTCAACGTACTCCGTGTTCAGAGACTTGGAGAAAACAATCCCTCTCATCATAGGACAACTCTCCTAAGAAAATATCTATACATGTGTGGCCTCTTGGACCCACTCATCATTTCCTCAGGGAACACCCTTGAAGGTTTTACCGACCTCTCCTGAGTCCTTCGAGTCCACAATCCTTGGTTCAGACTTTTCAGAGTCATAAATCAAATCTGACTCACTTTACGAGGATGCCCTTGGTTGTCAAAGACCGTTTCTAAATAAAATTAGTGGTCTACCATTACCACTTCTTATAGCAAACTATAGACCTCAACCTCTTGGCCTGGACTAAAAGTCGTATTTCAAGCAAATTCTGATTTACAGTACCAGTCATTCCCAACCAATGCCACAAACACACATGTCCCTATAGTCTTTCTCCAACGTTGTAACAGTGACGACCTCACCTCACCGATGTCCGTCGCATGGTTACCTGCCAGCGTATCATCGCTCGGTCTATCAAACCCCCATCACAGGACTCTCGGCCTAATGGTTTCACTTCCACTTCCTGGGAAGACAGGATCATCTACACCTCACAAGGTGGTTTGCATACGGTTCTAGGAGAATTCCAAAGTTTTCCACTCATGAAGTTTAATCATTTCCTCGCGACCTTTCCAAGTCTGACCAGATCCAGCACCTCACAAGTCAGGGCCTACGTGACTCTAACCCTCATGGGTCCAGCTCATGCTGTAATATCACTCTAGTCACCCCGTCTGAAGTACGGTCTAAACATTAGTCATTTAAATCTAGTGGCAATAAGAGGTCCCAACCTCACTCAAAATCTTGCTCACCACATTGCAACCCAAAACAATCTCGTGCTTTCATCAGAGTTTCGAACCCCATACACATAGTCCTCGGGGAAATTGAGCCTAAGCTCTAATAACAACTGTCACGGCTCGACCAAAAAAGACACGTGAGAAACAATAATATTTTTTTTTCAACTCTGAAGCATGCACAACTCATTGTCCAAACACGTGACACATACACGTGTTACGAGATCCCTACGGATCCAAGGACTTATTGGACCCTTGATTTGATCGAACTGAATTATCAGCTGCCTACGTACTCCAATGGAGATCAGATCCTGCATAGTTCTTAATTCAATTATTTCATGGCACTAACCTTGTGCTATTCATGAGTTCACATCAAGACATTCTAATTACCCTATCGTGGGCCTCATCAATAGAATAGATCTCATCTATCACGGGTCTAGCCAATAGCAGATCTATACCAACCATGGAAAGACCGTCAACCATGGGGTCAATGTCACACATGGGATAAACCTCAACCATTGGACATATACCCAAACATAAATACATCCCTCATTGGGGACAATACTCTAAATATGGGTCCAATCCTCTATGAAATCAATGCCTCTGTGAGAATATCTATCTATGGTATATAATACTCATCTATGGTCACAAATCCCTCCATGGGAATAACCATCCATGGGAAAATAATATCTATCCATGGAACTGTCACGTCCAACATGATACCAAAACGTCTACCATGGGACCACTATATCTATCATGGGGTCAATATGCCCACCATATAATTAATATCTAGGCATGAATCCAATATGTCTACCATGGGAACAACATCCATGGTATTCATCATCCATCCCTGATAAATCTCCATCAGTGAGTATCTATCCATGGGTAATAACCATCCATGAATATAATCACTCCATGGGTATATTCCATCCATTGGGCATAACTCATACATTCGTAGAATCAATATGTCTATCATAGGACCAACATGTCTAACATAAGGCTAATACGTCTACTATGGGACCAACGTGTCCACCACAATACCAATACGTCTACCATGGGACCAACATGTTTAATATAAGACCAATACGTCTACTATGAGACCAACATGTCTACCATAATACCAATATGTCTATCATGTGACCAATATGTCTAAAATAAGACCAATACGTCTACTCTGAGACCAACAGGTCTACCATAAGACCAACATCTGGGCATGAATCCAAACCACAATGGGAACCATCATCCATGGTTATACACATCCATCTTTGGTAACACTGTATGAGTGAGTATCATCTATCCATGGGTAATAACTATGCATGAATATAATCCCTCCATGGGTATAATCCATCCATGGGCATAACTAATCAAGTGCACATCATCTACCCTGAGATTTTCTATCCGTAGGAACAACACTCGAATAAATCACTATGTGACTGTGGCAATAATATCAAATCATCATATCATATCATAAATATACCACGACCCCTAGTAAGACTTAGGGCCCATGATTTACTAAGCGGGAAACCCACGACTAGCGTGATCAAGTCTACCTAGCCCTGCATCCCTTCATCTCATGGGTGATTCAGTCAAGTTCTAAAGCAGTCGGACCGCGTCTAACGAAACTACCACCACCCCCATGGGGTAAAATAGTATCTAGCTCTGCGCATCAACGCACATCAAGTGTGCTAAATAGCCGTGAGAGCACCCTTCAGTGAGTAGCATGTGAGGGACCTACTCCTCGAGGAAACCCTACGGGACCAAGTCTCCGTAGCCGACTCCACTGTCCTGAATATCTCTCTAGAATGGTCAGTC
This sequence comes from Chimonanthus salicifolius, assembly GCA_013350335.1. Taxonomy (NCBI): domain Eukaryota; kingdom Viridiplantae; phylum Streptophyta; class Magnoliopsida; order Laurales; family Calycanthaceae; genus Chimonanthus; species Chimonanthus salicifolius. Next base: position 28,392,919 of record CM023541.1, on the reverse strand, counting down.
AACCATCATAATCGTGTGAGGGATGTATCCATACCACGTCTCAATATCAAGTGACCAAGTCACATATACATCTCAATGCCACAGTCTCTGTATGTTCATGTCGAGGCTCCCATGGTCTCACGGCTACTTTAGGCCTTACTCATGGAATCTATATATTTATCTCATCCTTTTAACTACACAAAAGTGAGACACAATGATCTACTGATCGGATAGTTTCCTTTTTCAACGAACTAAGGCATAACATTATCAATATCACGTGAGGGACATACTCATACCACGTCTTAATCATCAATATCACTTGAGGGACACACCCATACCACGTCTCAATATAATTAATATCACGTGAGGGACGCACCCATACTACGTCTCAATAAAAAATATCACGTGAGGGATACACCCATACTACGTTTCAATATAATCAAGTGACCTAATCACATATATCTCAGTGCCAAAGTCATCATCTGTCCATCTTAAGAATTTTTACAGTTCTCTCGCAACTCTAGGCTTTACTCGAGTAATAAACATATATGTCTCATCATATCGGAACTCCCAAGGCATCATAACCTCTTTGGGCTGCCTTCGAGGGATCCAACATCTGCATTAGATTCTATATTAGAGAAGGTATATCCTACCAATCTATTTCTACCCTTCACATTTGCTCAACATCTTACATCATCCTTAATATAAATGGATGACACAATACATCTTTTGATCGAGCTGAGGCACAATGCTCTCAGTTATCTACGTACCACATAGTGGATTAGATTAACCGTAGTTCATTATTTTCACATTTGGGTTGATATTGGAGAGTGGTCATAGTTTTACTTTGGACAAATCAAACAATGTTTTCTTAGCATTTACATTGCATTCCATGCATTCTCAATCATATTACCTCATCCCCATTGTAGCACAAGTTAACCCCATTGGGTTTTAAGATACTTCACCTTAACTCACCCATATCACTTAGTCTAACCCTTAACCAAGTTCCTCTTCAAATCATGAAAATTTGTTCTACACATGGTTAGGTCAATCCACCACAACCATTATCAATATAGGTACTCACTAGTGATGTACACATCATCAATTAATCCAAGCATGGCATTAAAATACATTCATCATGCTTATTATATGAGTTACCCATCTAAGAATTCACAATCATGAGAATTTATTTGATACATACATTACTCATAACCATACACAAGTATGGGAAGTTATCAATGCCCTACATTACATATCTTCGGCAATCTTGATTTATCATGCATTCTATCATACTTTAACACATAAAAAATCTATGAATTCTCAATTATAGTAAACATATAATCATAGGGAATTTGGGAAACTCATACATATGTATCTGATACAATATATTCATATCAATCACACATATGCATAAAGAAGTCAAACCAGAACCTTACCCAACTATGCATTGGAATGTGCACAAGGCAACATTCACTCACATATTATCACACACCTTATGAGCATGGAATTTTACAAATATTCTCAATGCTCTAAGTGTATGGTATTCTCCAATTTTACCCAATATTATCAAACTCGAATCGTATCGAAATTGTTTTAGGGGTGTGAATCGTGAATCGAAATTGTAAAATCATACGATTCCTATATCCTCTTATTCACATAACCATTTTGTTGACCTGGACCATTACAACTCGGTTCTTATAACACTGTTCAAAACCATGTTGAATGTCAAGGAGTTTGTGTTTTGGTTATATCGAACATGTGATCTCGTATGGTTGTGTTTGGATCAGGGTGGGTTAAAAATAGGGAGTTGTCCGTTAACTGGAGGACTACTTACCTTTACATTCTCTATTATTTAAAATACCTTTGTTTGGTAAATTTGGTCTGGAGATCCGACATTTCCTAGCCAAATTATTGAATTTTTTATTTTTCATTCTAAATATTTATGTTCCCTTTTTTAGTTTGTAATAATATGTAGAAATCAATAAACTGTATTACATGTATTTATAGCCTCTAGCCGACCCTAGGGCTATTTCAGTCACACAAACTTTAAACTTACATTAAATACATCTTTTAATTAGAGATAAACTTAAACTTAGAATCCTAATCATATAATAATTCTAATATATTCTAACATCCTAAATATATTCTAATACGCCTCCGAAAGATGAAGCGTGGATGAAAAGAAACGCAAAGCTTGGAAAGAAATCTGAGTCTTCAAACACTAGCTCACTGATTGGCTATAGAAGATGAGTTGAAGAAGCAACACATTGATTGGTTGCAAAGTGATAGGTGACGAACATAGATGGCTGCCTGAAAAGGAGAAAGTGGCACGGACGATGGTATTGGTTGTAAGACAGTTGTCTGGCAAAAAAAAAAATGATCGCAATATGAGATAAATACAGGCAACGAATAACCTGAAAATCAAAGAGATAAGAAATGCCAAAAAAGCTAAAGCCATGAAATCAATCAATCAGAAGCAGAAAACCAAGATCGGGAAGGCCAACAAAGAGGGGATGAATCATAGTCGTCCTGAATAATAAAACTGATGAATTTCTAGGTAAATGGGACATGTGTCCATTGGCAATTGATGTCGTTTCATATTGGAGAAACGAAGAGAAAAGAGCATTACAAAAGGCACACCATTGCGGAGCAACGACACGGAAGGATCAGTGCTGAAGGAGCATCTCCTGTCCCCTTAAAAAAAAGAAAAAACTGATGGAGCCAGACTTTGCAAACAATAGCGGAAGCATCAGCAAAAAAAAACTGCAGCAACGTGCGACGGAGGTGCAAACGAACAACAGTGTAGGTAGAAAGGGCGGATGCAGAGTCCAGCTTGCTCTGTACCCGAGCAGTGTTGGGAAAGGCCGATACAACACTCAGAAAAAGTAGGGAAAACAATCTACACCCAAGATCTACAAGCCGAGACGTCGAGAAAGAACAACAGTGATTTGGGGCTTGCAAACGACAATTGTCAGGTCTGTGATTCCCGAAAACTAGATCTAATGCTAGTATGTGAACCCAAAGGACACCGGTCTCCAACAACAAGCCTTGGCGCCGGGAAAGAACATCTGCAGATGTGTCTCTAAATGGAAACACCAAATCTGGTGGGATCGACGGTTGAAGACAACCACAAGAAGGGCTCTGCAAAAGACGACAGCAAGATGGAGTAGTAAACGCATAAACGGGTGTGCGATGCAAGAGAGGCAAACAGGTGTGCGAGAGATACGAACAGGTGTTCAACGGGAGAGACGCGAACAGGTGTGCAACAGAAGATATCTGATCTCTCAGACGGGAATGGGGAACTGCAAACAGAGAGACTAGAGAGCCCAAGAGAAGACACCGGATTTGAAGGGAGGCATGCTTAGTGAAGGCTCACGCAATAAGTCTGATAGCGGCACAACAGAGCAGGCCGATCAAGGGGCGACAACGCCTGGAAAAATTCAGAAAAAAAAAACTGCAACGAGAACGCTTGGGAAGAAACGGATGCGTCCAGGGAGACCAGAGCTGGCGAGATCTGGACAACCTTGTGAGACCCACAGTTAAAAATAACCACAAGAAGGGCTCTATAAATGACCGTTCTCTTTCTCCGTGCAGATCTGATTGCCACTGTTCAACAGAGAACCATGGGACGATTTTGTGGAATGCCGGAAACAAAACCAGCACAAAATCTGAACTCTTGGTAGAGCGTGGTTTTATGATTGGGAACGTAATTTTACAAGCAAAAACAAATGAAGAGGTGTTCGGATCTGACTGTGTAGATTGAGCAATAGTGAAGACTCATAAGCATAGAAAATTGATAAGTTTACCCTTGAAGTTCTTGAATTTTGTTTATTTTGTATTATTATTGTAATATATTTTATATTTAGAATTACTAGTGTTAGTATCTCATTTTACTTAATTGTATCTCATTAGTGTATTTTGTGTGTTTTTAAGTTATGTTATTTTCTACACCTAAAGACTGCCTAATGCTTGATTTAGAGGTGCTGTTGTCTAATATATTTTTATCTACATGGACGTGGCAGAACTGAGAAGAAAGAATTTGGCTAAGCTTGAATTGGGGAGAAGGCATAATTGATCAGTTGTATATCAGTTAGTGGAGAACAGATAGTTGAGAGTGGACGAGTCCCATTTGATGTTGCCAATGATGGTCAAAGGAAGAGAATGGAAAGCAACACTAACATTGAAATGGGATTGCACCAACCGAATGAAAATGGAGAATGGGCTGGTCTTTGGTAAGCCAAAGGGTAATAAAAAATAAAAAGAAAAAGAAAAGTATGATTGGAGAATGGGCTGGTCTTTGGTAAGCCAATGGGTAATAAAAAATAAAAAAAGAAAAGTATGATTGCAATGGGTTGCTGGTATTATGAGTGACAAAGCCTTGAGAAATTAAATAAAGAGAATGTGGGGATGATGTGATTAAAATAGTGGGAATGATGTCATTGCATTGGAGAATGAACAGGTAGCAATTGTTCAGCAATTATTGGCAGCCAACAAAGCTATGATTAGATGAGGCTTCATTCTAGAAAATCATGGAATCGATGGTGTGAGGAGTATGAAGAAAACCCAACTAACACTCGTGTACAACAAAGTAGAAAGAGAAATCATAGAAGAGAAGGAAGAGGATTTGCTGCATACAGAGAAAGAAAATGATTGGGACGATGGAAAAGAAGAAAAGAAAAAATTAAAAGAGAAAATTACAGCAGAGCAGAGGCGGTGTTACAACAGCAAACCATTGAAGCAGCTGCGTTTTCGTACCAGTATTTTAAAGAGAGATGGACGGTGCAACTTAAAGAAACCAGCAGCCAGAGGTAAGCACCTAAGAATAGAGCAGCAACTGGACAGAGGAATCTGCTGCCAAATCGTGTGAAAGAGAAAAAAATAAGAAAGTTGCTGCTCGCCGAATCATTATAGATAGGAAGAAGAAGGTGCTGCTGCATATGTTGGCCGATTGAAGAGAAAAGAACAGAAGGCTAGAAAAAGAATAGCTCAACTGAAAATAGAAAACAGAAGAGGCGGAAAGTTAGGACGGTGGAAATAGACAGACCTAAATGCGGCTAAATGAAGAGATAAAATGGGAAGGAAAAATGTTGAACAAGGACAGGCCGTAGAAGCCACTCGGCTGAATGGAAGTGTGGGTCCCATGCCTTGCTGATTTTACCTCTCTTAAAATCTATAAATTGGAGGCCTCCCTTACAGCACAATTGGAACCTGGCTCCGAGAATTTGGACTTTTGGGAATTTGGAGATTTTGGAGCATTGGTGGATTTCATGAATTTTGATTAGTGTTTTTTTTATTCTTTTACAATTAGTTTTTCAAGATTAATTCATTGTCTTTTAATTTGATTCAATTAATAAGCGTAGAATTTCATGATGTCTTTTTCAGTATTAGTGTGTGATTAAATTTAGCAATAAATTAAAAAATTCTATGATCTCCTTATTTTTTATTTAAATCCAAAATTTCAATGCATTATAATTCTTAATTCCAAATTTTTATTAATAATTGAAAAGCAGAAAACACTTAGAATTATGGTTTTTCACTTATTTATTTTTGTATAATGAAAATTTGATTTGATTTAATTCTTTTTATGGATTTATGTGAGAGATTATTCTAAGTTGTTCAATGATAACAGAAAAATATGTTAGACTAAATGGAAATTGATCTTATCAGTCTAAGGTTCTTTTTAAGAGCAGAAAAAAAAATTGAGATTCTAAATTATAAGTGGAAATTTTATTTAGCCTAAGGCCGGATTTGAATTTTCTTAGTTTGGTGGATTTCATAAACTTCATAATGAGAATTTTAATAGATGAAAAATTTGAGTGCATGATAAATAATAAATGTGAGCTCTATATTCTAAGCCTTGATATTATTTTTAAAATATGAAAAATAAAGCCTCCTTGATTCTTTGAGCCACGTCCACTATAAATATGTATATAGGTAATTTAGGTGTTCTAAATTTTATTTTTGTTTTTAAAACTCAAAAACTCATCAAATTGGAGAACTAGGTTGGTAATTAAGTAATTGCATCTTAATTTTGTTTTCTAAATTAGAATAAGATTATTTAATATTTTTAAATTAAATCCACCATCTTAATTAAAATTAGTTAAATTGTTAGATTCTATTCTTAAATCTATAATATTTCTAAAGTAAAACTAAAGTTCATAGATTAGAGATATAATTTCATATTTATGATTTATCTCTATAATTTCTAAATTTCTTAAATTACGTAATTTAATGGTGTACTTTTCACGGATATATTTTTCTATATTTTGATGGGTTCGACCTCGCACTCAATCGCTATACTATCTAATGGTTCGTGCTCTTGCGAGTTATAAATTTAAAATTTGCACAACAAATACGAGTTTGACGGACACCTTTAGCAAACAAGTCTGTTGATCCTCTGTGGTCCTCATTAGAACAGATCTGCAAAGGAGAGTGACAGATCCTTTTGCAGAATAAAATGAATCAGTAGGAAGCAGGAGCGAGATTAACATCGGATCTGTTCTCGACTGGTGCACTGATCAGACAAGGGAAAATGAGACCAAATGTCCTTTGCTAGTGAAGAGGCAGGAGGGTAACTGGTGTAGCGTAAGATGGCCCCTCCCTCTGCTAGACGAATCACCTCTCGCAGAGGGAGAGAAGAGAAATGCAAAATCGAATCTCAAGAATCAAAATCAAGAACCAGGATCAATTATTATTCTGATGCCATGTAGAAATAAAAAAAAAATTGTATTTCAAGATCTATGCTATTACATGTATTTATAGTCTCTAGCTGACCCTAGGATTATTTCAGTCATACTCAAACTATAAACATAAATTAAATACATCTCTTAATTAGAGATAAACCCAAACTTAGAATCCTAATCACATAATACCTTTACTATATTCTAACATCCTAAACATATTCTAACATAATGCATTACTATTCATAGGATTTGTAGGGTAATCTAATTGTTAATCACATGGGAGATATTAGTGATTATGGTTTCTGCCATTTAGGCTTATGTATCATAGATGTCATTCTATCATTTGTTTCTCTTTATCAAATTTCAATAGTTTTGTATCTAGAAAAAAATTCTTTCACATGTATTATTAAATTGCAAGGATATTTAAGTTTAAAAAATAAGGAGGAAGAAAAATAATAAATATGATAATTATAACCCACACCTTGTATTGAAAACAAAAATGAAATAGAAAAATCAATCACACATGGAAGAGTGGCTAAGCCATAGTGGGGGTGAAGTCGAGGTCAGGGGAGTTGAGAGTAAGATGACAAATACCGTTGGTGTTTTCGTTTTTACTGCGAAAATATCGGAAAAGTAACGTTTTCGTATTACAAACGTGATATTATGTCCACTTTTTATCGCGAAAAATGATAAGATCGTGTTAAAAATGCGTTTTTACCGGTTTGAAATACCTAGTTTCCTTTTCCTTGTGAAAACCCAATTTTTTTTTTTTAAAAAAAAGTAAAGGATCGACATGGATCAAAGAGAAGAAATGAAGAGGAAGAAAGAAAAGGGAAGAAAAAAAGAAAAGAAATAAAAAATAGAAAGAAGGTCGAAGAAAAAGAAGAAACGTATTTGGTGCCTACATATCGCTTCTTCTTCTTCTAAACTGCTGCTGCTTCTTCGTATTTGGTGAGAAGAACAGAGGGAGAGTTGTTTCAGAAAAGTGACAGGAGAGAGAGTAGATAGGGTTGATGAAGTGGAGCCTTTCTCATCACCCATCTATTTTAGTTTGACCAAAATCAAATCAAATTTTCTTTTGCCTCCACTTCAAAAGAACTGATATGAATGGCTGGAATTACAAACTTCAAACTATCTCAAAACTAGATCAGTTCTTGAAATAATTAAATTTATTATAATTTTTAATTATTTTATTTATTCAATTTTTACTAGAAAAATCATCATTAACATTATTATTATTATTATTATTATTATTATTAATTCTACTATGTTTGTAATGTCAACAAATTTGCTCCAATAAAATTATCTATCATGAAAACATTTTAAAATTTACTAGTGGTCTACAAATTAATAATAATGATAGACCACTAGCAATTAATAATAATATCGTGTAAAAAAATTATCTATCATGAAAACATGCAAAGGTACAAATTTACTAGTGGTCTACATGCAATCTATGATTTTAAAGCATTTTATCTTATTTTATTTTTAAAAAGTTAAAGAATAGCGAAACATGTAAAAAAAAAAAAAAATATAAAATCTGAAAATAAAATAAAAATTTCTTAGATCTAAGCAGGATATGTTTTTAGTACTTAGATCTAGATACAAACTATGATTTTAAAGCATTTTATCTTATTTCATTTTAAAAAATTGAAAAATAAAAACCATAACAAGGAAAAAAATAAAATATAAAAACCATTCTTAGATCTAAGTAAGATATGTTGTATAACCCATAAGATTTACATAGAAACTATTTTCTTAAACTATTTTATGTTATTTTATTTGAATTTTTTTGAAAAAGTAGCCAAAATTAGTGAAATGTGGAAAGTATCGAAGAAATAATTATATAAATTCAATAAAAAATGTTGTTTGGGGTCTCCAACCTTGTCTGCATAATGTTGAACTAAAAGAATTAAAAAAAGGCACATTGAAATATCCAGTGTTGATGTCCAACGCCCAAACACCTTTTAAAGTTTAAAATCTTCTTTAAATCTTGTATTTTTGGCTTGTAATATCTTAAAATCGAAAGATAAGTTAGAGAAGTAGGACAGGGAATGGAAATCGTAATGAAAAAAAAATAAAGGAAAGAATGGAAGAAATGGATTCCAAAATGCAAATTGCTGTTCAGATGAGTTTTTATTTTCGACTGGTATTTATGAAATATCGGCAAAATATCTATTGGTATTTCCAAATGAAAATGCTGGCCGATATTTTGCCAATATTTTGAAAAACATTCAATATTTTGGCTGGGCAGACCGCTCAATTTTTTTTTTGGCTGGGCCGATTAGAACATAAAAATCATACCGGGTTCCATCAGCTCATGGTTCAAATCGGGTGGTTTTTTAAAACATGGAGAGGCTTTTGAAGTCTTGAATTCAATGGAGTTGACAAACTAGATAGCAAATAAGAATATGTTTTATGTTGTTATAAATGATGTATTGAATTCAATGGAGTTGATAAACAAGATAGGAAATAGGAATATGTTTTGTGTTGTTGTAAATGGAAATGTGAAATTCAAAGAGTAATACAGATCGATAAAAATAGCTAGGATGAAAATGCATGTTCATAAGTTATCCAAGAATGAAAAAAAAAGCTCCTAGATTATTTGAATGCTAAAGGTTAGTTTGATAGGAATTTCTATCAATACAAGTATGTTTGAAATTTGTGCAGGTTGGCATGAATTTTAATGAAGTCAACCCAATCGATATAAAAAAAATTATTGAGCTTGACCTAACTTGACCCGAGTTGATAATTCGAATTGTTGAATCCGACTTGAGTTGCTGGCCCGACCCAATCCAAGTTGTTTGCCTAGCCCGATTTGAGTTGCTGGCCCAATAATCTGACCCATGTTTAGTTTAAATTTGAAAAAATAATAATTCAACAACAAATCTTTTATATTTCTTGAAACTCGAGTCGGATCAGGTCAATGCGCCAGGTCTGATTCATTTTAAATTTCTTAACTCAATCTGACCTGAATTTCATATGGATTTTTTTTCAATCCGACCCAACCCTACTCTAAATGCATAACCTTGCTCACTAATTTCTTGAATTGGTGAATCGAATTAAAATCCAGACCATGTTTCACCCCTACATTGAAGGTTAGATAAAAATAGTATTATTAAGACGTGTAAACTCCTTTTGGTGGGTGGACCTCCTTTTTATGCCTTTAATCAATTGATTAAAAAGTATCGACGTTTCTTTTGTACGTTTCTAAGTAAAATTTGTCCCTTTTGTCTCTTAAAGTTGAACAATTAAGAAACACATCACATGTTCTGAGTGTACTATATGTTATGGCTGCTTCATTCAAGTTTTAACCTTACTCTTTGTGGCTCTAAATCACAAACAGCATTAGATAACACATTAAACAAAAATGTTCACGTTATGCTCATGCATGGCTCAATCATTAGGCGAGTTAGACAACGGCTTTAGGCCCCAATTAAAAAGATTCCATTTCTCTTAACTCAAAACTGTTGGAAAAATGGAAGAAAAGAGGACGAAGAAGAGGAGAGAGAGAAAGATGAAAATAGAAAGAAAAGAGAGGGAGAGGTGGTGGCTTGGAGGTGAGTTGGGAGAGAATCTAGGGTTTGAGTTCTATGAAGGTAGAAAGAAAGAAGAAAGAAGAGATGAGGAAAGAGGAATTAGGGTTAGGAGAGGGTTTCCCTCTTTTCCCAACAAAAATAGGATTTGGGTGAGGGGTGCGGGGCCCACACGAATTTTGGATTTTGATTTGCATTTTTTTTTCCTTCCAAAACTCACTTAATTTGGCTCTAAAATAGGGGTTTTTGTTGGTGCAGCGGAATGTAATGAGCACAATTCAATCTCCATGAAGAATAATTCTTATAAATTGATAAGATAGAAGAGATATGCTCAAGAAGGGCTAAACTTTACTTTGTAATTTTCTGAATGAAAACTTGATTACAAACACCTCTTTATATAGGCTTCTAACCATTAACTGAAGCCAATAATTTTTCTCTAGAAATGAACCAACACTACAACTATCTATGCAACACTTTCATTAACTTAGGTACATGCTTTAGGAAAATACAAATCAACAATTCCAATGAGACTTTTCACTCTCCAAGGTACATACTTCTAGGAGTCACTTAGAAAACATCAAAGTGCCACCTAGAAAATACAACTTAATTAACTTCTAATACCCACTCTTAATTTGTAATTTTCATGCAACTCCAAAAGTAGTTGAACTTTTATGTTGAAACTGATTTAGTGAAGATATCTGCAACCTGCTTGTCGGTTCTGTAAAATTTCAACTCAATCATATTGCTTTCAACAAGTTCTCTGATAAAGTGATGTCGAAGTTCGATGTGCTTTGACCTGGTATGAAACACTGGATTTTTTGTCATAGCAATTACGGACATGTTGTCACAAAAAAATGTTGTTGGTGACTATTGCTTTTGATGTAAATCAACTAGGACCTTCTTTAGCCAAATTGCTTCACATGCCGTACTTGTTGCTGAAACATACTCCGCTTCGGCAGATGACAATGTTGTTGTTCTTTGCTTCTTTGAAGACCATGTAATGACTTTTGTTCTAAGATAGAAAATGTACCCAGAAGTACTTTTCTTATAATCAATTGATCCAGCCCAATCACTGTCGGTATAACCAATTAGGCTATCATCATCTTCCTTCCCATACATGAGCCCAAAATTCTTAGTGCCTTTGATGTCCCTGAGAATTATTTTTGCTGCTGCATAATGATGCTTGCTAGGATTATTCATAAATCTGAAAATCACACTTATATAATGAACAATATCAGGCCTTGTATTTGTGAGATAAATAAGTGAGCCAACATTATTGGATCGGGTCATTACATTAAATATCAAAATATCCAGAATGGGATTCTTTTTCCATATGATTTAATATCTTGCATCTAGTGAATCTGAATTTGCTATTCTCACTTGCATGGACAAACTTTTTGCAAACATTACATTGGAGATTGGGAGTAGAATTTCTTTCATACCTTTGGTTATTAAAACCATTTCCTCTTCCACATCCATGGTTGGAGCTTCCTCCACTTTTGAAATTTTTCTTTCCTCGAAAAGAGCCCCTACTTTGAGTTTCTCTTCCGAACTCTTCATCATTTTTGTCTTTCACTTGCATCTTTGATTGAAATGCTTGCTCAATTGGTTGCTCTGCAAATCTGCTCATTCTTTTTCATGTGCTTCAAGAGAACCCATTAGTTCATACAATGATAGTTGAGAAAAATCTTTGGATTCTTCGATAGCGGCAACAACATGTTCAAATTTTACCGGCAAGCTTCTCAAAACTTTTCAACAATTTTCTTGTCTTCAATAGTATCTCCAAAGTTTCTAATTTGATTTATAATGCCGGAAACTCTTGAGAAAAAGACTTGAATTGATTCACTTTCTTTCATGAGCAAATTGTCAAATTCTCTCCATAAAGTTTGGAGTTTTATGGAGATGATTTTCTCTGAACCTTGAAATTCATTCTTCAAAATTTTCCAGGCATCTTTTGACTTTTTGAAAGTTAAAATTCTTGGAAAAATAGATTTGCTTACCCATTGTTGGATGAAGTGAAGTGCCGTAGCATCTTTCCTTTTGTTTTCCTTATACTCCTTTTGATTTGCTTGAGTCCATGTCCCACTAGTCGTTGGTGATTCCGATGGTTCATCATAGCCATCTTCAACTAGCTCCCAAAGATCTTGAGAGATGAAAAGAGTCTTCATTTGTAGGCTCAAAAAAACATAGCTTTCTCCATCAAAGATTAGAACTAGATTTTGTGCATAGTTGAAAGTACTTGTACTTTGATTGTTGGCCATAGAATAGAGGTAAATGTGCAAGGCTCTTGATGCTAAATTTGTTGGCGCAGCAGAACGTATTGAGCACAATTCAATCTCTATGAAAAATAATTCTTATAAATTGATAAGATAGAAGAAATATACTCAAGAAGGGGTAAACTTTACTTCGTAACACCTCTTTATATAGACTTCTAGCCATTACCTCAAGTCAATAACTTTTCTCTAGAAATGAACCAACACTACAACTATCTAGGCAACGCTTTCATTAATCTAGGTACATGCTCTAGGAAAATACAAATCAACAATTCTAATGAGACTTTTTACTCCCCAAGGTACATACTTCTAGGAGTCACTTAGAAAACATCAAGGTGCCTCCTAGGAAATACAAATTAATTAACTTCTAATAGTTTTAAAGTGGAAACTTCACTTTTAATTTATTTAATTTAAATAATAAAAGCCAAAGAGAAAAATGAGTTAAGAAAATTTGGGGATTTTAAATTGGGTTTTCAAAATACCTTTTTTGAAAACTCAAAAAAATTCATTAAATTATTTAAAAAAACCTTGGTCTAAAAATAAGATTTTTGTTAAAAATTAATACTCGAAATAATTTAAAATATTATTTCCAAAATTGAGAAATTCAAAAAAAAATCGAAAACAAAACATTTTGTGATTTTTCTACATTTTTTATGTGTATCTAATTGAGGTACATGTGTGTGCATACTTTAGGGGATCTAATTGTTCAAATTCTAATTTTTTTTTTGATTTCTCAAACATTTTTTTTTTAGAAAATAACCATCTCGTAGGCCCACAAATCTCTCTAAAATATCAAAATATTGGATCATGTCATTACATTAAATATCAAGAAGCCCTATTTAGATTTTTTACCTTAGACCTCAACTTGTGTCGAGAGGGCCCTGATTATGGTCTTTGATTGTATATTTATTACTTTTCAATCAAGGCAAATTTTGATGTTTGTTATTGTCTTTCCAACTTTTAAGATACGTTATTGAGAAGCAACCAAACATGAGGACTTGTTACTATGAAAGTGGAACGATGGCTTTGAAATATCAATAGAAATACGCTGGATCGGGATTGCAATTTGGTTGGGCCAATGTTGTAGCAAAGTGTGTAAAAACAATAAAGATTAGTCTTTCTTTTTATGTTAAAAGGGTGTGAAGTGGCAACAGAATTTTACATCTTCTAATTTGACATCTCAATGATTTTATACAACACTTAGACACCTCATTTTAATGGTTAACTTTTGAGAGTGAGTTTTATCTAAAGAATTTTATCATATTATGGTATTCTAACTTGATATCAGAGATAGGTTCCACGTACAACCGCTACATGTAAGGGAGAGTGAACAATTGTACGTGAAGGCAGGTGTGAAGTGAGAAGATAATGACTTTATATAATACTTGAGACACCCTCCTCTCAATTGCTAGCTTTTGAAAATGAGTTATACCTTAAGAATATTATCATATCATAGTTTTCTAAAAAGGAGCTATTGTGTTAAGAGGGTAAAAAATAGAAAATCTCTCAAGCATTATGAATAAAAGTTTGAATAGTTTATCCTTTTATCAAAGCATTACAATATACAAGCAAAGATAGGGTACTTTTGGCTATTCTGAATCTTCAAATATTAAAATATTTTAATGCTAAAAAATCAATTATCTCAATCTAAGCATGTGTTAGACAGTAGATTAGAAATAAATAAATTAAAATAGGAATTTTTGAAAAGGGAAACATTATAAATAATTCTCCATCGCATTTAATAACCTTCTATCAATAATGAAACTCTACCTTCCCTAATGATCGTCAAACATTAAGATTTTAGTTTAAGAAGATTTTCTCCTAATCCTTTTAACCCAGAATCTCCAAGATCAAAATCTACCAATTATCATCACAACCTCATTATTAACATAAAGTCATAATTAAAATCAAATTTCCAAAATAGTTATTTTTTATTTTCTTGAAAGTGACAAATTTTGACAACAATAATATAGTTTCAAAGATACTTAAACTTTTAAAGCAACATGGACATAGTAACTTGAGAACTTAATAAAATAATTAACCCATGAAACATTTGGAATTTATATGTCAAAAATAATGAATTCTGCAAAATGAAGCGTCGGGAAATTGACTAATTCAGCTAAATTATTTGATAGTCATCACCACCATCATTCCAACAACACCCCGTACAACAATTTTGATGAAAATTGGAAATTATGCCCATTTGAAGTTGAGGTACATGTTAGGCTTCTGGGCTTTCTTATAATGATCCACAAAATTCAAATGGTCATATGTGCTTAGCAAAGGCTTATCCAACACTAGCCCATTTTGTTCCCAGGCCAAAATTTTGAGCTAGATTTATATAAGGGCTTAACCTTAATCCTTTAATTAGGCTAAAACAAGCCTAAAGGGTTTTCCAGCTAGGCATTGCCTCGTGTGGTTCAATTCGGGATGAGCTTAAGACTAGATTGTGAAAAAGAAGGCAAGCTCAAACTAGACCACACTGTAAGCTTAACTTGCTCGAAGGTCTGCTCGAGTTCAAGATAACTCCTTGCATGCAATGTTAAGAGAGCTAAACATAGACTTTTGAGTCTTGAATTCGATTCTCACTTCATTCCAAAGAGTCATTTCTCGTAAATTTCTCTGGTGTGGCTAGGTAGGGAGGTTTGCACATGGCCTGAGGATTAGTCGAGTGCTCTAAGAAACCTGAACACCTGTGTAAAGAAAAAAAGCTTTAGACTGAACTTCTGAGCAAACTCAAACTTGGATATTGATGAAGGAAGCTCAAGCGTAAATTTTTGGCCGTTGCCTTTTTAAATTTATCCTTTACCTAAAATGTATATGTTTTAGGAATTTTATGGAATACACATACTGGAGGGCGTTGGTAAATATTCTAGAACATTAATAAATCCATTATAGCTGGGCCGAAGCCCATTATGGGCTCAATCTACAGCCCAACTGCCCAAGTCCCACCAGCTGGACAAATATGTTTGAGGCCTGTCTAAAGAGGCATTGCCTGGGCTGGACCTAGGACCATTACTGGCCCTAGTTAATCTCCACCGTTATTGTTTCATCATCCATGATGCAAAAATCTTGATCTTTCTCTCATAAGGTCTGGGACCTAGTCCGGTTTGTGTTGGTAACAGTAGAGTCAGTCACTCCTTAAAGATTATTTTTTAAGTGTTATCATGTCTATACTTAATGATCTTTACGGCTCTATTTTCTGTAATTTTTAATCCATATACTCACTGACTAATATTCATTTGAAGTTTTCATTAAAGATGAGATGAAATTTTCTCAGCTTATTCCACTAAATTTTAAAAAAATCTGAAGTGGATGGCCGAAATCAATTTTAATTTTTTTTTTTTATGACCAAGTGTCGAATTCTTTAGAGCATTCGACTAATCTTCGGAATATGTGCAAACCTCTCTATCTATATACGCTAGATAAGTCTAAAAGGAGTGGCCCTTTGGATGAAGTGGAAATCGAATTTAGGCTACTTCCTGAGATGTGGCCCATTCTGTGATACCCTGCCCTCACACCACCGATGTGGGGAGTCCCACATCGGTGGTGAAGGGAAGAGTTGGTGGATTTATTTGAGGCCACCCACCTCTACTCTAGTGTCATGCGTTTTGGGCTGGGCCATGTGGGCCCAGGCCCAAAGGCAAATCTGTGCGGGCTAGCTTGTGTGCGAGGCCCCGAGCGAACAATATCACACTGAGTTGGACCCTAAGCTCTGTTTTCGGATCGGGTCATTACAAATTCATTCGATAATTCAGCTGAAGGCATCTATTGTTGATATTTTCAAAATATTGTAATATTTTAAAACTGCGATGTAGCATTGAAAGTTTGAAACTATAAAGTGTAGGCCTGTTATATCCTAGAGGTTAACTGGTTGATAACTCAATTGCAGGCACCAAATGAGAGTAGTGTGAGGGCTGTTACTGTCATTGACTCAGATGACTTTTCTGTAATGATAAAAAGATGTATAGATAGAGAGAATTTCACATGTTTTAAAGATTAATAAGGTGCACTTAGAAATCTGAACATTTTGCTCATAAAAAAAAATCTTCAATTTAGATTAAAATTTATTTTATTCTCCAATCCCAATTCGTTTATATATAAAGAACGGGTGGCGTATATAGATTTTTCGTATACATCTTTAAAAGAATTCAATATTTTGTGTACAATCAAAATAGTGATGAATATATCCAAAATATCAATTGATATTTTATTGAATTTTTAAATATAAAATTTCGATATCAATTGACATGTAAAACTGAGGCAGAAGGTCCACTCGTGGGCTGAAGGCATTACCACTTCATTGGGTAGACTCATCTGTGATTCTACAACAACAGTACATGAATTATTTAGAAGAAAAAAAATTATTTAAATAATGAAGCGTGTACAATGCATGGAAATATTTATCAGCATCCAATACGAATGCCCGTTTGTTGGTGCTTCATTTCATGATTTATTTGAATTCCATTTCATGAAATGAGATCAGAGTAACAATTTTCATTTTTGTTTTTCTTTTCTTTTAGGATGCGAAGGGTGCCCTGTGAGGAATTCCTTTCCTTCTCCTTGCATTAGATGGAGGAGGTGGTGTTGAAGGGTAAATTTGATGTTGCCCACCCTGCAATTCTTCTTCTACTTGTCTTCCCACATTCTCTGAATTCCCTTCTCCTCTCCTTCCTTTGCCATTGCTTCTCCCTATCACAAAGCATGCATCTCCATTCCTTCTTATCCCAACAAGCTATCGCAAATTCACATCAGCAAGAAACAAACCCTTTTAAGATCATGATTAAAATTTAAAAAAATCTCGAACAATTATTATAAAGTTGACAAGGTGAACTGAAAAATCAATGATTCTATATAACAATTGAAGCACCCTCCTCTCAATGATTTGTTTTTTCGAGTGAGTTCGATCTCAATAATGTTAACATAGTTTTCTTTACCATATGAGAATAGGTTCTGCAGGTATCTCTACGTGCAACAATTGCACATGAGGGAGGGCGAGAAGTTGACAAAAATCCCCATATCGTCTGGACTGAAAAACCAACAACTCTATATAACACTTGAGGTACCTTCCTCTCAATGACTAACTTTTGAGAGTGAGTTCTATATAGAAAATGTTAACATAATCTTCTTAACATGCAACAAACAGGGGTATAAATCTCGGCTGATATGTATCGTATCAGCCGCACTATCAGGATATCGGCCAATATAGTCGATATCTCGGCGATATGTATCGGTTGATATCTCGGCGATATTGTTTTTTTGTTTTAATTTTAGATACGGCCCTGGTCCCAGGCCGATATTAGCCCATACCGGTCAATATTTATGTTTTCCAATTTTTTTTTAAAAAAATGGACTGTTTTTTTTTTTTTGTTTTTAGAAAAAATAAAATAAAAAAATAAACTAGTGATATTTATAAAAATTAAAAATTGAGGAGAGGGAGATATTGGCCGATATCTCGATCGATATCCGATATCTCGTTTTGTCTAGATTTTAACCCTTGGCAACAACTACACGTGAGGGAATGTGTGGAGTTGACAAAAAGTCTCACATAGCCTAGATTGAAAAACCAATGATTTATATAACACTTGAAACACTCTTCTCTCAATTTATACCTTTTGAGAGTGACTTCTACCTTTATAATGTTAACATAAGTTTCTTCAATTCCATAAAAGAAGAGGTCTAAAGGACACTTGGGCCGAAATTATGTAGGATTATATAGGACCCATTTGAAGATGAATCTAAACTGTTGGATTTATTATTTTATCCCTTATATTTAAATCTAAGTAAAAAACAATATTCATCTCACTTATCTCCAACATTAGGAGAAGTTTTTTTTTTTTTTTTTAATTTATATGTGGGAAACTGCGGGAATCCCACCGTAAAACCTCCAAGGGTGATACCCACTGCCCGTAGGGTACACCAGGTGAGGCCATGGGGGTTCGAACCTGACACCTCCCGCTTTCTGAGACGAAGTTTTTTTACAGTATATAGCTGTTGATCTAACGGTTCAATTTTAAACATAAAAAAATTAAACGATAGGATAATCTAAACAGGTCTATTTTAGACAGCTCATAAAATTTCAGTCATCTACCACTGGTCCTATATTAGAAAGTGAATCCCATTCTCTAACATGGGCTGTCGGTTCACTCAAAATGAAAGTTTAGAGGCATATGTTATACCTATACCACATTAAAACTTCTTCCTCGGGCCTCATTAAATAAATGTGGCCTCGGTTGGATTTTTGAAAAAGGAAATTGGATCATAATGAAACATGTGAAGCTGCCTGGAGCATGACTGTCACATGATTAGGCATCTCTCATTAGGGAAATTAGGTCTTGGAATTTTTCCATGTTTCTAAGAAAGCCTTATACTGATTCAAGTCTTGAGTTTGAGATAATGTAATGAAATGTTTACCAAAATTAAAAGAAAATGCATCATGGCATGTCTATTACTTGGGCACATAATTTTGGTAATTTCTATTTCACCAATGGACATAACAATGCTGATCATATTTACTAAAGATCAAACTTTTGCCCCCTTCCAATTCACAATGAGAGATTGTATCAATTTGATGATCAAAATGAGATTTGTGAGATATTCATTGGTTTGGATTTACTGCAAACAGGCATGAGATCTCAATGTGCCAAATTAAAATGGGGGTGTGGGAGAATTGGAGTGTGTTTGGATTGGGTGAAATACAAAACACCTAGAGAAAGCATGGAGTTGACTATTAAGAAACTGAGTTGTTAATCTATATATTTCAATTTCTTTAATGTTGGGTGATTCTTAAAGCACTCTTGATCTATTATTTTTTGACTAAATTTCTTTTCTTCAATTAAAAGCAGCTGCATTGTTGGAAGGAAAAAAAGAAGAAGAAGAAAACCCATGATTGTTCGAAATCTTTTGCCGAATCAGGATGTGGTTTTGTATCGAATTATCAAATGGGTTGACTGAAAATTGGGAGAGAATTGGGAAATTACCAACCTTACATCCAAGAGAGCAGAACCTAAATGGATCCAAGAGGCTCCTTCCACAAATCTGACATGAATGAGCCACCCCTTTTCCTGTTCTTGGCTGAGGCCTCTCATTGAGAAACAAAACTCTGGCACTATTTATAACATAAGTCTGTACTTCACTGATATCCAAAACATTCTCAATCTCGGCTACTCTCACCACATCATGGTAGGAAGACCTCCTTATCTGAAACCAAAATCTCAAACACAAGTACATAAAACAATAATGCAATCCAACGGATCTCCGCCATTGGATCGATGCAGCAGAGGGAAATGAGAAGACCCACCTGAATGACTCGGTGATCAACGTGCTTGGCCGACCGGCAATAATAGCAGAATGCGTGGCCGGCACAGTCAATGCAGAACATGTTGCACTCGCTCCTCGTTGAGTCGCCGTGCGTTCGGCATACCGAGAAGAAGGCGCTTACCAGAAGTGGTTCTAGCCATGTGGGCACTAGTGCAGCCTCCTCCTCCTCCCCCTATGATAAAAAATTAGCCAATACATGATGCTGTTTGAAGGTGGGAATGAATGGATGGATGAGATTGATTGTAACCATGGATTGCTACACATTACCTACCATTAATCAAAGCTAGCCCAAATGTATTTGTGGGCTAACAATGAATGTTTGGATGGAGCTTTTCTTCTAGATTGATTGATGAAAAATGGAAGATATGAAGAGAAACAAGAGAGGAAGAGAGGAAGAGAAAACTTGGAATGGAGGAGATGCTTATGCCTAACCCACTAGCAACTTAGAATTCAACCACAATACAACGCTTAGGCAAGGGACAAGCACTTAAAAACAAGTAATGTGCCTTGCCTACATCATCCTACGGCTCAGATTCGTTATGGGAGCTTAGATTTAATCTGGGCCGGGGAATTTAAGCGAGATGTTTGGCGTACGCTGCTTTGGGCTGGCTTTTCTTTCCTTCTATTGGTGGAAATGGGGTCGGCCGCATGAGACGCAATCCACGTGGATCGAAAGTGAGAGTACCCATCATCCGTCGGATCTGCCACGATAATTTTTTTGCACAATCTTGAATATGACACTTGGCATATTTGTATAGAATATTTACCTCACCGTATGAAAGATGAGAACTTATTTATTATTTTTTACATAAATGATACTTATCCAACATCTTTAAACACTGATCTTATACTATAGATTTTATGATGAGATAAAAAAGAGTGCTCTCACTCAAGGATGACCGTTGATTTTATGATTTTAGATTGAATAAGAAAAGAATTTAGATAGCTTAACTTCGATCAAATGTCGTCTTGATATTCATTTTATTTTATATCTTTAGGTTAAAATGTCCCAAAAACATGTTATATATCTCATTTTTAAAATGCTACAGAAAATGTTATAGATGAGCATTTTCCTCTTTGATGGTGTTGACGCGGATTGATGTAGACCGTCCATCTAATGCCTGTTGGTGTGGCAAACAAGCAATTGTCGGATAGGTTTTTTGGGACCATGTGGATCATACATGTATTGATTTTGAATTTCATCTCATCTCAATGTGTGTGAGTAAGAAGACTTGTACAAGTCTTGAAGAATAGTCGTGTACTCAGAGGTCCGTCAAGAAAAATAAATTTTGAAGACAACAATGGCCTCTAAAATAGAGTGACCATCCTAACAAACGAAAACTCTTTTAGAAGACACGGGTTTTTCAGTTTTTCCACTTTGCCCTCATCCATTCGTATGAGTTTTAGTGAACTTTCAGAAATTGGTTCATTGGATCGGTGCACCGGATCAGATCACTTGGAAATTTAAATTTGAGGAAAGTGATCCGATTGGTGCACCGATTTGGACTCTTTCACGTCTCAAGAAATCGGTGCACCAACCGGATCACTTGGAAATGGAAACTTGAGCAAAGTGATCTGTTCGGTGCACCGACATCTTGAGACGTGAAAGAATCCAAATTGGTGCACCGATCGATCACTGTCCTCAAATTTCTATTTCCAAGTGATCTGGTCCTGTGCACCAATCTAGTAAACCGATTAATTGGAAAGTGAACCGATTTCTGAAAGTCCACTAAAATCCGTACGGACAGAAGGCATAAAATGGGAAATTCATTAAAATTCGTGTCTCCTAAAAGAGTTTTTCCGTTTTAGGATGGGCTCTCCTAAAATATATATATTACACTTTTTATTATTTTTATTTTTATTTTGAGGGATCAAGAGTCATGACTTAATGCCTGAGAAATCAAGGCTAGAGTTTTGGACTGTTGAGCTGAGGGAAAATTGTTGAGTTTATTTGTTTATGTATTTTTTACTGTGTAATGTGGGCTGGTCATAGTTTTGAGATATGGAAACATGGACTCAATCTACGAACTCTAAGGTCCAAATATTGATAGGAAAGTAATATTGTAATTAAAAATAGACCAGACTGACCGGTTCAACTAAAATTGTTGTCTCAAACGGTTCATTCTGCCATTATGGTCTAAGAAGATTGAACCAGTCAAATGATTGAATAACCCAGTTTGGCCCAGTTAATCCATGCTGATTTATTTTTTTTCTTAAATTCTAAAACAGGTGAAACTGCTGTAAACTCTCACATGTAGACTGCTCAGATGTTTGGGCCGAGTACGAGGAGGCCCATTCAATGTAAATTTAAACTGATTGGAACATTATTTTCTTTTTTAAGAATTAATCTAATCAGGTTTGATATGCATTTGATAACCTCACTTGTTGATGCAGATGCATTCACAAGACATCGAGGTCTTAAATTGCTTGAAACTTTCAAAAATTTTATGAAATAAAAAGTAACTAATTTTAGAAGATTATTAGACCCTAGATCGTATTTTCAGTGGCCCAAGTCAAATTAGATGGTCCATGTCAATAGGAGAAGGAAGAGTCCGCTAAAAAAAGTAGAAAAAATACCTAAAAGCCAACTTTCCTCTTTTAAGATTTCCTTTTTTTTTTTTCTTTCTTTCTTTTAGATGTGACACTAGTTATTCTAAAATTGGCTTAAATAAGGTGTAACTTGTTAGATAGATTTGATATATCAAATTATGTCAGATTTATATAAATTAGATGCATTGAAAACCTTGTTCAAAGTCCTTTCCAACGAACTCAAATTTGTGTAGTTTTATCATATAGAGATAAAATTATGGGTGATTTTGTAACATGCTTTGTTAGAGTATACTTTAAATAAAGGGCCATGGACAACCATAGGCCACACTTGTTTGTGTTTTTTTACTTGAGTTCTCCCTTTGGGGTGAGTTATCTATTTTCTATGTTTTCTTGTCGACTTTGATTTTATATTTAATTATTGTGCAATTTGTCACGCCCCGACCCAAAAGGTGGGCCCGGAACGCGACTGATTTTTTTTTTTAAAACTAAACTCAAGAATTCTAACTGGATCGGATTAACGGTTAGGCCCAAAAGGTCACACATGATCTCAACATGTGGACTTAAACACATACCATAAGTCTACCCCACAGAGACACAAACATAAACACATAATTCAAATACTGAATTATTATTACATCATCATCAGAGTAACTACGGAACACATGGTAGTTCAATACATGAAGTGCAAACAAAGTAAGTACCACGCACGGTACTTTACATAAGCAAACGGTTCAAAGAACCAAAAAGAAAAAATAAGGGAATTCCCCTTAGTGGGAATCCCAAAGCAACATCGCAGCTTATCCACCCTAAGTTTCATATGGAGGGTTCTCCTCCTCGGGCACATCTCCTAAAATGTGAGTGGTGTGAGTTAACTAGCCCAGTGAAGAAATATAACAGTGCAGTCTAATGAAATATCAGGTTAGTACATAATCAACATTTGCAATATAATATCTTATGCTTGATAATAAATTCTCAACATCAAGTATAATCTCATCATCATTTCCATAACTACTGTCATATCCAACGTAACGCCTACATACTACTTTGAGACCATTGTATTAAGTCCCGACATGGTCAAAATATATCCTTACAAGTACATCTCCGGCCCTCACATGGCCGATACTGACATTCCTCATGTCAGCAACGGTCGACGCCCCTGGTCCAATAGACATAAACCATCTCACACACATGGCCGATATTGGTTCAATAGTCAAGGGCATGTGGAAGCAATGTTACATATCTCATATGATCAACATCATAAGCATTCACAATTACCATAAGCACTTCTTAAAACAGTGCATCATGTCTAGGCACATGGGTGAGTTCATCAAATTTGAAATCACTCATTGCTCAAGATCCAACTCATAAAAAACCTGATTACACCTACTACAAAGTTAAGTTTCCTTACCGAAAACGTGTGGTATTGCGGTCTCTGTTCAACAAGCAAACAAGTGCACACTTATTAATAGGTCAACATACATAGCATCCAAATGTATACATACAAGTAGTATTTCAAAACTATACTTATTTTCCCAAAAATCTCCAGGGTAAATGGAATTGAGTCTCCTACTTGGTTTCTAACCATTTTAAGTTACAATAATCCACAATATATAATAAGGTGCTCAGTCCAAAACTCATATTATCTTCTGGGCATGACAAGATTGACTTGTTGAGTTAGGTCTAGATACTCAGGTTCTTTCTCGGTTGTCTTCTGGATAGGATCAGATTTGACATGTTGAGTAAGGCCTCGAGGTCACTTAGTGCCCGACAGATATAGCGTTGGCCTGGAAGTGAAATCACTCAGTGCCCGACAAATAGAGTCGGCCTGGAAGTGAATACAATAGTATATACACTATAGTATTAAGAGAAGAGAATTAGTATAATTTTTAAATTATTAAGGGTATAAACATCACATTAAAACTTAGCACCCAAACATGCATCACTAATCAAACAAGGTTTTACGCTAAAAAACTGGGTTCCTCGGAACAAGCCTCGGAACTAGGTACTGTGGCTTCGGATCATCCGAACCACTGCCTAAACTAATCAAAGACTTCGGAACTTGGGTATGGCTTCGGACCGTCCTAAGATCAGGTCTCGGAACGTTTGAAGGTCCTTCCGAACCGAAAAACAAAGAAAACTGGGTTCCTCGGAACAAGCTTCGGAAAAACGGGCTTCGGTGGGTCTGTGTGTCTCGGATCATGCCGAGTTAAGCTCGGATCGTTCGAGAGGGGTTCGGACCTTCCGAACAGGACTTGGAATGTCCGGCTGAGAAAAGGCTAGCCTCGGACGCTTCAGACTTCGAACTGAAGCTCGGAACATCCGAAGGTCACTCTCTGACCGTCTGAAGGGGGTTACCATCGGACCGTCCTAAGCATAACTCTCAGACTGTCAGAGAGTCATCTTCCTCCTTTATCTGCAACAACAAACAGTAACAGGTAGCAACACCATGAAATACGAATCCAGAAACAGTGGATTTCCTAGATTCGGTTTTCACATCCAACCGGTCAGATAGACTCCTCAGTGAGTCCTCTTTCCATAGGGAGTGGTTTGGAGCTTTAAAACCTATTAACCCAACTGATTTTAAAACGAAAACCACACTAACACAAGAAAAACCAAGATTTTCCTTAGACTTCAAATATGTTTTACACACTCAAAACTTGGTCAAATTCGTTTTTTCTTAATTCTAAACCAGTTAAAATTCAAAGAGGAACACAGTGGTTACCTTCACTCAAGTTCCTGAGTTGAAAATCCGATCTTTTGAAAATTCCTCCTCTTAAGCTTATGGTGAAGAAAACTGGGAAAAACAGAGAGACTGAGGGAAGAAGATCGCTGGTTTTCAGAGCAGTTGAGATTGAAAGGGAGATGAGAAATTATCTAGGAGTAAAACCAACTGATCTCAGGGGCATTATATAGAAATTTTGAGCAAATCGGAGGTGGCCATCGGGCCACTGCATGCAACGTCCAGAACTGTAAACCACTGCTCGGTTGGTTTGGTTGCAGATAGGTCCTCCAACACTTTTGATTTTGCAAAAATGCCCCTCTTTGATAAAAACTCGATTTTTAACTAAAAACAATACTTTTAAAGCTTGAAAATTTTAATCCAACTTGATAGATAAGTTGGGTTTTAAAGGCTCTAATCACCACAAAAATTTGAGATCTAAAACTCATCACAAACCATAGATTTAAATAAAAATAATAATTTAACACTATTTACTTAATTTAACTTATGTTAAATAAAACAATTTAAAATCTTCACTTTTGGAGTTTGAAAGAATAAAGTAGACCATACTAAAATGGTCTAACATACTATACTTGTTTCAAAAAAATTCTCATTTCCAAAACCATTTAAAAATATTTATGTCTCCCTTTCGGGGTTTTGACGGGCGGTTTTAAATACTATTTTCTGAAAATAAAATTATTTTAAAATCAGAAATAGGAATACTTGATTAAAGAAAATATTATCATCCAATGATAATCATGTAATAACACAATTAATAAAATAATAACAATAAGTTGTAAATTACCATTTTGCCCCTCCAGCTGGACGAGCTGGATCACTGAGCTTTCGAGCTCAGATTGGGCCACACCTGGGCTTTTCAAAAAGCCCTAACCGTAATCTTCAAGATTAACCGGTCTAGGAAGGATTTATTAAACTAAATTCGGCTAATTTGGGTAAGGGTATTACATCCTACCCCCTAAAAGAAAATTTTGTCCCGAAATTTAAAACAAACTTATACCTTTTTGGCTAGTGAACAAGCCAGGGTACAGTTTCGGCATCATCGATTCTGGTTCCCACATCTCGTGTTACATGTCGCAATGTTGCCACAACACTCGCACTAGAGGAATACACTTCTTCCTGAGTTCTTGAGTCCGATGTCCTTGTATCTTTACTGGCACTTCTTCGAAAATTAGGTCTTTTGAGGCTTCAATGTCTTCAAAACTTATTACATGCGACGGATCAGACTCGTACTTCCTTAACATAGACACGTGAAAAGTACTATGCACTCTTTCCAAGTTTGAGGAAGGTCCAACTGATAGGCCACTTCCCTTATCCTCTTCAAGATTTCAAAGGATCCAACATATCGAGGTGATAGTTTTCCCTTGTGTCTGAACCTTTGCACTCCATGACATTGTGCCACACGTAAGAAAACTCGGTCGCAACTGCAAACTCCAAAGGTCTTCGCCTTTTGTCAGCATAACTCTTTTGTCTGCTCTGGGCGGTCTTTAGATGCTGTCTGATCACTTCAACTTGTTCCGACGTCTCACGCACTAGATTAGGTCCTAGAAGTGCTTTGTCTTCTACCTCTATTTGCAACAAAGAGGTGATCTGCAAGGTCGACCATACATAGCTTCGTATGGTGCCATTTGCACACTGGAGTGATAACTATTGTTGTAGACAAACTCGATCAAAGCCAAGTGATCTTCCCAACTTCCCTGCATATCCATAACACAAGCTCTTAGCATATCTTCTAAGGTTTGAATGGTTCTCTCTGATTGACCATCCGTCTGAGGGTGAAAAGCAGTGCTGAAGCACAGCTTAGTCCCCAGCTCCTCTTGCAATCCCTGCCAAAATCTTGACACAAACTTAGGATCTCTATCAGATACAATAGATACAGGTACTCCATGCAATCTGACTACCTCCTTTAAATACAATCTACTTAGAGTTGGCAAAGAATCAGTCTTCTTGATCGGTAGAAAGTGAGCTGATTTCGTCAATCGATCGACTATTACCCAAATAATGTCGTTCTTCTTAGAAGTCTTCGGGGATCCGGTTACAAAATCTATCGTGATGTGCTCCCATTTCCATTCGGCCACTTCTAAAGGTTGTATATTTCCACCAGGTCGTTGATGTTCCTCTTTCACTTGTTGACAAGTTAGGCATTTTGATACAAAATCTGCTATCTCTCGCTTCATACCTTTCCAGGAGAACAGTCGCAGCAAATCGTGATACATCTCTGTACCACCAGGATGCACTACAAAGCGAGAACGATGAAAGTGATCAAGTACCTTTCTTCTGCACTCGTCTAACTTTGGTACAAAATGTCTATGTTTGAAAGTCAGACCTCCGTCTGCCTTGATCTTCCAATCTTCCAGGGTCCTCCTCCTGAAAGCTGAGTTGCCAACTCTTTTGCTTTTGGATCGTTCTATTGTCCTTCCATTACCAGTCTAATTACCTCGGGTTGCAGAACCAAACTGTGGATTCTTGCTGACCCGTTCCCTTCGATTAGCTCCAAGTTATACTCTGATAGAACTTCCAACATCTTCCACTGCAATGATGCCATCCTCGCCACGTTGCTATGTGATTTTCTGCTCAAGGCATCGGCTACTACGTTGGTTTTTCCTGGGTGATAAGAGAGATTGAAGTCGTAATCTCCCAGGTATTCCATCCATCTTCGTTGCCTCATATTCAGGTCTTTCTGAGTGAAGATATACTTGAGAATGTAGTGATCAGAAATACATTGAACTTCTCACCATACAAGTAATGTCTCCACAGCTTCAACGAGAAGACAACGGCTGCCAACTCCAAATCATGAGTTGGGTAGTTCTGCTCATGTCCCTTCAATTATCTGGAATCATAAGCTACCACCTTCCCTTCTTGCATCAGCACACATTCCAAACCAAACTTGGACGCATCGCAATACACATCATAACCTCATCCTTGTTCAGGTATTATCAAAACTGGAAACGTAGTCAACTTCTCCTTTAGCTCCTAGAATGCTCTTTCATAAGCTTTGCTCCACTCGAACTTAACTTTCTTCCTCGTCAGCCGAGTCATCGGTACTGCGATCTGGGAGAAATGTGGGATAAACTTTCGGTAATATCCTTCTAATCCCAGAAAGTTTTGATCTCGAGTACGTTCATGGGACTTTCCCAAGTCTTCACTGTTTCCACCTTTGTTGGATCTACAGAGATCCCTTCTGGAGACACCACGTATCCAAGAAACTGCACTTGAGTTAACCAAAACTCGCAATTACTCAGCGTAGCGTACAACTGATGATCTTGAAGAATCTGAAGAACAATGCGTAGATGAAGCTCGTGCTCCTCCTCTGATAACGAAAAGATCAAGATATCGTCTATGAAGACTATCACAAATTCTCTCAGGTACGGTCGGAAAACGCATTTCATCAAATCTATAAACATGGCTGGCGCGGTGGTCAAACCGAAAGACATCACCACAAACTCGTATAAACCATACTGCGTCCGGAAAGTAGTCTTAGGAATGTCTTCCTCTTGAATTCGCAACTGATTGTAACCCGACATCATATCGATTTTCGAAAAACATCTCGATCCTCTCAAAAGATCAAAAAGGTCATCTATTTTAGGCAAATGATACTTATTCTTAATACTTACCTGGTTGAGTCGCCAGTAATCTATACACATCCTCATCGATCCATCCTTCTTTTTCACAAGGAGAGCAGGTGCGCCCCACGACGAGTTGCTCTGACGAATAAAACAATGTCTAAGAAGTTCATCTACCTGCGTAGCTAGCTCTCTCTGTTCAGCCGGCGCCATACAATAAGGTGCCATGGAAATTGGAGATGTTCCTGGCTGTAGGTCTATAACAAACTCTATCTCTCGGCGTGAAGGTAGCCCAGCTAACTGGTCAGGAAACACATATATAAACTCATACACCACCCGAGGAGCAACAGACCCTACACCACCTACATCTTCCCAACCCATGCTCGCCACCACACTAGTAGGATACGCCCTAAGGACAGAGAAAGTGACTCTCATCTTCTCATAGGGTACTAACTTTTCCGTAAACCTTTTATCAGTTGAGGAGACCCCAAAAATTCTTGTCTGAGAACAGTCGATCAAAACCTCAAAGACTGACAACCAATCCATGCCAAGGATAATGTCAAAGTCCGTCATTTCCAAAACAAGAAAATTATAGGACAACTCTACACCGCTAATTCTCAAAACACACGATCTACACCTTTGGTTTACCAAAGCTCTCTTTCCAAAGGGTGATACTACCATTAGCGGGTTAGCTACTTCTATCGGCTTTAAACCCAGTTTATCACAACAAGCTCTAGAAATAAAAGAATGCGAAGCACCGGTATCAAAAAGCACTCGTGCCAAAAGACTGAAAAGAGTAAGGATACCTTCCATCACCATATTCTCCATCTGTTCTTCCGTCTGAATCCCAATCGTGTAGATTCTCCCCTGAGTGGTCTGAGGACATCCCTGTCCTGTCCCCTGACTGTTCCAAGGTGGTCCATTCCAAGGTGCCACTGAGCCTCTGGAGGTTTGCTGAGAACCTCGACCAACAGATGGTTGCGCCACAGAAAAAGCAGCTCCTGCGCCTTACGAAGGTGCAGCTTTACCGAGATAGGGGCAGTCCTTAAACAGGTGCCCGGTCTGCTTGCAATGGTAGCACACCTTCTCTCCTCCTGATGGACAGAACTTGAAAGTATGCCCAGGCTGGTTGCAAGTGTAGCACACGAATTGTCGGGTGTCTGGCCAACTCGACTGTCCCGTGTTAGGTTGACTCTTCTTGAAGAACAACCTCTTCTGGTTGAGCTTGGCTTTCTTGTTGGAAGAAGGTTTCTTGAATTTGTTGGTGCTCCTGTTGATGGAATCTACCGCTTCCACCTTTGAAGCCCGATCAATGATCTCCTATAAGGTGTCGAAAATTAAGCCGACCACTTGCCGCTGCAGAAAAAATCGGAGTCCATTGTCAAAATGTTGAATCTTCTCCTCTTCGTTCGTCGCTATCCAAGGCACGAACTGCATCAAATCGATGAACCTCATGGCATATTGTGTCACTGAGTCGGAACCCTACTGGATATTGAGGAATTCTCTCTTCCTCGCTTCCTGGACGGTCTTCAGAAATTAGCGGGCCAGTAAGGCGGCTGAAAACTTTCCCACGTCATTGGCCCGTGGTTACGAACCAAATTCTTAGCTTCCCACCACTCGTAAGCATTACCTTCCAACTGGTATGTCGCTAAAGTTACCCTCAAGTCGTCTGCAATGGCTAAGGTGTTCAGGATCCGGCTAATTTGGGTTAGCTAGTTCCTTGCTGCACTTGGGTCCTCTGTCCCCGAGAAACTTGCTGGGTTCAGTCACTTGAACTCTTTTGGAGTCGAGGTGGCTCTCTCTTCTTGCTTTCGGATGGGAGGGCGTCGCATATTTTCGGCTATCTGCTGAAATACTTCCATCCCTGTGTGAATGACTTCATTGGGTAAATCGCAGGGTGGAAGACCTGTCTTACTCCCGCGGCAGTTATTTCCGTTAGCGTTAGGTCCTGACATTTGTTATTTACACTCGTAAATATCACTTAATTGTTTAAGAAACTTGTTAAGGCAAATCACACAAGTTGCACAATTCATTAGAAATCATTCAAATTTGCATTACAATTATAAGGGTTAGTAGGGTTTAGAAAGCCGTTCAAAACAACAAAACATGACTCGACCCTTACAAAATAATCTCTCCGATTCCCCGACCCTTTCTTAACATCTCTAGCTTAGTCTTTCGTAGAAGACCCGGCATCATTACCAAAATAATAGAAGTTGTCAAGGCATGTCGCCGACATGTGCCCTAACACTCCACAAGTCAGACAAGGTATTATCCCTGGTCACCCAACATAATGACAGTTAGTCCTTTCGCTCCCATGCCCGCGAAGTCCGCAAACAGGGCAGATGACATCAGTGGGGTAGGGGCAATAAGTACAGTTGTGTCCCTCTTGATTGCACAATTCGCACATATAATTCGACAGCTCATCCGAAGTTGGAGTAGCCGGAGTATACTCGGGCGAGCCTATCTCCCCTACAGATTCTTCTAAGTTTGGGACATCTACCACATCCTCTTCAAGTACAAGGGCTGGAACCACTCCTATAGCTTCGGGTGATTCTACTATCATGTCCTCACTGGGTCCACTTCAACAATGAAGTTCGGTACGCTGGAATCGTCTGAAAAAGAAACCAGATCTATAGGACAACTAGGAGTCCCTCTGTCCCACAACTCGGTGTACTCTACATTGCTGAATATATCTGTACCACAAAAACAGGAGAATGTCAAAAACAATTGCAGTTCTAATCCAACAACAAGTCCAACTGTGCTATAACTCATCACAGTCCTCGAGTTTGAGCCAAAGCTCTGATACTAAGCTGTCACGCCCCCGACCCGAAAGGTGGGCCCGAAACGCGACTGGTTTTTTTTTTTTTAAAACAAAACTAAAGAATTCTAACTAGGCCGGATCAACGGTTAGGCCCAAAGGTCACATATGATCTCAACATGTGGACTCAAACACATACCATAAGTCTACCCCACAGAGACACAAACATAAACAAATAATTCCAACACTGAATTATTATTACATCATCATCAGAGTAACTACAGAACACATGGTAGTTCAACACATGAAGTGCAAACAAAGTAAGTACCACGCACGGTACTTTACATAAGCAAATGGTTTAATGAACCAAAAAGCAAAGATAAGGGAATTCCCCTCAATGGGAATCCCAAAGCAATGTCGCAGCTTATCCACCCTAAGCTTTATATGGAGGGTTCTTCTTCTCTGACACATCTCCTGAAAGGTGAGTGGTGTGAGTTAACTAGCCCACTGAAGGAAATATAACAGTACAGTCTAATGAAATATCAGGTTAGTACATAATCAACAGTTGCAATATAATATTGCATGCTTGATAATAAATTCTCAACATCAAGTATAATCCCATTATCATTTCCATAACTGTACTGAGACCATTGTATTAAGTTCCGACACGGCCAAAATACATCATTGCAAGTACATCTCCAGCCCTCACATGGCCGATACTGACACTCCTCAAGTCAGCAACTGTCGACACCCCTAGTCCAATAGACGTAAACCATCTCACACACATGGCCGATATTGGTTCAATAGTTAAGGGCACGTGGAAGTAGTGTTACATATCTCATATGATCAACATTATAAGCATTCACAATTACCAGAAGCACTTCTTACAACAGTGCATCATGTCTAGGCACATGGGTGGGTTCATCAAACTTGAAACTACTCATTGCTCAAGATCTAATTCATAAAAAACCTGATTACACCTACTACAAAGTTAAGTTCCCTCACCGAAAATGTGTGGTATCACGGTCTCTATTCAACAAGCAAATAAGTGCACAATCATTAATAGGTCAACATACATAACATCCAAATGTATACATACAAGTAGTATTTCAAAACCATACTTGTTTTCCCAAAAATCTCCAAGGTAAATGGAATTGAATCTCCTACTTGGTTTCTAACCATTTTAGGTTACAATAATCCACAATATATAATAAGGTGCTCAGTCCAAAACTCATATTGTCTTCTGGGCATGACCAGATTGACTTATTGAGCTAGGTCTAGATACTCAGGCCACTTTTTGGTTGTCTTCTGGATAGGATTAGATTTGACATGTTGAGTAAAGCCTCGAGGTCATTCAATGCCCGGCAGATATAGCGTCGGCCTGAAAGTGAAATCACTCAGTGCCCGACAAATAGAGCCGGCCTGGAAGTGAATACAATATTATATACACTATAATATTAACGGAAGAGAGTTAGTACAATTTTTAAATTATTAAGGGCATAAACATCGCATTAAAACGGGGCACCCAAACATGCATCACTAATCAAAAAAAGTTTTACACTAAAAAACTGGGTTCCTCGAAACAAGCCTCGGAACCAGGTACTGTGGCTTCGGATCATCCGAACCACTGTCTAAACTAGTCACAGACTTCAGAACTTGGGTTTGGCTTCGGACCATTCGAAGATTAGGTCTCGGAATGTCCGAAGGTCCTTTCGAACCGAAAAACAAAGAAAAACAGGCTTCGGTGCGTCTGTGTGTCTCGGATCATGCCGAGTGAAGCTCGGATCGTTCGAGAGGGGTTCGGTCTTTCCGAACAGGACTCAGAATGTCCGGCTGAGAAAGGGCTAACCTCAGACGCTTCGGACTTCGAACTGAAACTCGTAACGTCTGAAGGTCACTCTCGGACCGTCCGAAGGGGGTTAACCTCAGACCGTCCGAAGCACAACTCTCGGACCGTCCGAGAGTCGTCTTCCTCCTTTGTCTGCAACAGCAGATAGTAACGGGCAACAACACCATGAAATACGAATACAGAAACAGTGGATTTCCTGGATTCAGTATTCACATCCAACCGGTTAGATGGACTTCTCAGTGAGTTCTCTTTCCATAGGGAGTGGTTTGGAGCTTTAAAACTTATTAAGCCAACGGATGTTAAAACAAAACCACACTGACACAAGAAAAATCAAGATTTTCCTTAGACTTCAAATCTGTTTTACATACTCAAAACTTGGTGAAATTCCATTTTTCTTGATTCTAAACTAGTTAAAATTCAAAGAAGAACACAGTGGTTACCTTCACTCGAGTTCCTGAGTTGAAAATCCAGTCTTTTGAAAATTCCTCCTCTTAAGCTTACGGTGAAGAAAACTGGGAAAAACAGAGAGACTGAGGTAGGAAGATTGCTGGTTTTCAGAGCAGTTGAGATTGAGAGGGAGATGAGAAATTATATAGGAGTAAAATCAGCTGATCTTAGGGGCATTATATAGAAATTTTGAGCAAATCGGAGGTGGCCATTGGGCCACTGCATGCAACGTCCAGAACTGTAAACCACTGTTCGGTTGGTTTGGTTGCAGATAAGTCCTCCAACACTTTTGATTTTGCAAAAAGGCCCCACTTTGATAAAAACTCGATTTTTAACTAAAAACAATACTTTTAAAGCTTGAAAATTTTAATCCAACTTGACAGATAAGTTGGGTTTTAAAAGCTCTAATCACCACAAAAATTTGAGATCTAAAAGTCATAACAAACCATAGATTTAAATAAAAATCATAATTTAACACTATTTGCTTAATTTAACTTGTTTTAAATAAAACAATTTAAAGTCCTCATTTTTGGGATTTGAAAGAATAAACTAGACCATACTAAAATGGTCAACACACTATACTTGTTTCAAAAAATTTCTCATTTCCAAAACCATTTAAAAATATTTATTTTTCCCTTTCGGAGTTGTGACGGGCGGTTTTAAATACTATTTTCTGAAAATAAAATTATTTTAGAATCAGAAATAAGAATCCTTGGTTAAGGAAAATAATTTCATCCAATAATAATCACATAATAACACAATTAATAAAATAATAACAATAAGTGGTAAATTACCATTGTACCCCTCCTGTTGGACGAGCTGGATCATTGAGTTTTCGAGCTCAAATTGGGCCACACCTGGGCTTTTCACAAAGCCATAACCGTAATCTTCGAGATTGACCGGTCTAAGAAGGATTTATTAAACTAAACTCGCCTAATTTGGGTCAGGGTATTATACAATTTGTTTTATGAGAATTCATAATTTGATATGAGAAATTCTAATGTGTAATTTTCGTATGATGGTAATTTTGCTTTAGACGTATCTGCTTATGTACAAGAGTTAGATCTCAGGTTAGCTAATTAATTTTCAATTTTTTTTCCTACCTTAGGAGCTATAACTTATAGGAGCTTTTTTTTTTTTTTTAAGTTTCAGTAAAATTCGAGGATATTCCAAAATCTCCCTTAGATAATTTCGTTGTGAATTTTCTCTAAATTCTACCTTAGAGCCATATTCAAATTTCCTTAGAACTGGTAGATTCTAGATCTCAAAAACTTTTCTTTGGTAAATTTAAATTTGAATTTTCTCTAGGTTTTTAGTTCCCTAGAGTCAAACACTTATCATAAAACCTTTTATTGGAAGACCATCGGTTTTCAAACATTGGCCTTCATCATTTTTGTTATCGGAGCCATTTCTTTTTTTTTTTTTCAAAAAAAAGTGTGAGTTTAAAGTATACCATATTTAGTAACACTACCAATTTTGGAAAGTTTCTATTTTTGAAAAAGTTACTATTTTGGGAAAAAAAATCTAAATTCTTTAAAATCCATTAGATGAAAATGCTTTGAACTCCTATCCATTTTCTGTGGATCCATTTGAGGACGAAGTATTTGTAGATTGGTCTTTACTTCTTATCTTTGACAGAAAACTGGTAATTGATGAAAAGTTGCTTATTGAATGAGAATTGCTATATAAAGAAGTCAACCTAGATGTTAGGATTTTAACTTTGGATTATCTCTAATTAGGAGATGTATTTGGTTTAGAATTAGGTTTAGAGTTTGAGTTTGATTATGATAGCCCTAAGGTCGGCTAGTTATTAATACATATACAATTTATTAATTTCTACAAGATCCAACAAAATTTGAGTCCCTTGATCTCATCTATAGCTCCAGATCGAGTACCAATGGTTGTGATGAATCCTCAAATGAGAAGAGGTGATCCAAAGCTATGTCTGCTGTTAGTGCCCCGACTTGGCTGAGTCCCTATTTGTCAATTTTATGACTCGGGTAGAAGCATTTACCAAGACGCTTGAAGACTCAAGATGATCGAGGAAGAAAATCATGCTCCACCAAGATCAAAGCTCTTCGTCATGGCAATCACAAAAACAAGTATATGGCCATAGATGACCCTAGGTGGAACCCACACTTGAGAGAGGACTTCTAAGCTTAGCTGCACGTGTTGGTAATAAAAATAACATGTCTAGAGAGGATGCTGAACAGTGAATTAAAAATGAACTTGGAAACACGAATTATGTTCACTGTCAGCACGACCAGTCTGTCTCATTGACCTTTCGGTGGAGTCAAGAACGACCCATCGTGGTCGAAGCCTGGTCGGCCAGTTTGACATAAGTTCTAGAACTTCGAACTGTCATTCTGGATATGCCTCTGATCGAGAGTCTCGTATGCACCGACCCCTCGGTGATATACTTGAATAACCCCACGTGGTCGACGACTCGTCGATCTAAAACTTATGAGTTTTGGACTGTGAACTCATAAGAGCTCTCGATAAAACATACATCTCGGTATATCACGACGGATCGAGAGTAACAGGACCGACCCCTCGGCAAAAGGCGACAGGTCATTCTGGGTAACAGGTTTTCAAAATGGAAATTACTGTCAAGTATGTTTTTGCGCCAGAACCAGCCTTCATATGGACTGACCCATCGGTGCCATAAGTGTCGACCCATTGGCGACACCAACATATCGGTCGGGAAGTAATTATGCCATTGGGGGTGCATTTAATGTGCAACGGTCGGGTTGTTGAACGGTAATAAATATGAACACCTACCCATCGGTGACAGCGACCTGTCAGTCCTGGACAGTCTAAATGACCGCTAAAACTCCTTTATAAATATGAGTGTTGGGTGATCGTTTTACCATCTTCCCTAAACTGAAAAGAGTTATACACTCTAAGGAACGATCAACACTCTTATGGGAAAGGTCATAAACAATCAATCTATTGATTGTTTTTGCAAGTGAGAAAGAGAGGAGGAGAGAAAGATCATAAACAACCAATCTTCGGATTGAGTTTGCAAGTGAGAAAACCATAAATTAGGAAAGCTTTCTTTAAGCCAAGTTTCCTTGTAACCAAGAGATTGTGATTGCTACATGACGACTGCAAGAAAGAGCTTCGACACAATTTGTGTGGGATCCTCAAAAGGCACACATCAGCGAGAAAGAGCTTTAAGGCAAGTGATTCTTGGTTTTAATTTTCTTTTTAAAACCTGTAACCCGAAAGTGGATTAAGGAGAGGTACTCCGGAACCACTATAAAAAACTCTACAACGTCGTCTCTGGCACAGTGCTAGGTGGAATTTTCATCCAATTGAGTGACGTGGAATTTCTACTCTAATTGGTAGGGTGTAAGTCCCCATATAGTGAATTTTGGGATAGCTCAAGGTTGAGCGAGTCTTAATAGTGGATGTAGGTTGGCGAACCGAACCACTATATATTTTGTGTCTTTGTGTTTGTGGTGTTAGAGCCGATTTCTTGTGTTGATTGTTTAATCACATTTGCTAATACACATACTCTTGATTGTTGTATCCGCTGCATTTAAACTAATCGATCAAGTAAAATAAAATATGATCAACGAAATTAGATTGACCTATTCACTCTCCCTCCCTATAGGGTCAATCGCATTGTTCTAGCATCCGTGAAAAGGGTACTTTGATATGCAAATGTAGTTATTAGTTGTGAACCATGCATAGATCCATTTTGTAAAAGTTCTGTACCAAAGCATGTGGCCCAACACATTTCCCAATCATCAAAGAAGATTTTTAAGTTCACAAGTGGATATCTTCATATCTTCCACATTCATGAATAGATCATAAGTTCTATTCAGCCACTTGAAGAGAGTTGCCATTAAAGGATTATCCAACCGTTCTTGATCAGCTTCAACAACTTGAGTTCGTCTAGTAATCCCGCCTCCCATATTGCGTGCAAAAGTACACAACTAGAATGTTGATCTATGCATTAATCGTCGGGGCTCTAATTGTTGAATAAAATTGGAAAAAAATTCAAAAGTTAAAATCCCTAAAAAATTGAGAACTTTGTCACTTTAAGAAATTGAAGTTAGATAGAAAAGGAACCAAAATTGACCACACAAAACTAATCATATGGGACCCAAAATTGATTAGAAAATTAAGAATTTCACTCTTAAGGAAAGAAAATTCAAAGCCCAAAACCTCACTTAGCTCAAATTTCCTCCAAGGAAAATTGAACAAAGACTTCAATTAATTTGAATTTTCACAGAATAAATTTTGAATTAATTAATTTAAATTTCAAATATAAAAATCAAGGATCACACAAAAGGAATTTGAAAATTGCATGCAAGAAATTAATTAAACACCAAATTAAATTGCAAGATAATTCAAATCTACAAAACTCACCAATTGGAGAGCAATCAAGAAACTTATGTTTTAATTGATAAAATCCAAGTGTACCTTTACAATGGTCGGCCATGGCCTCTATTTATAAGGGAATACAAGCAAAAAAGAAACAAAGAAAGAAAAAAAAAATCACAAAGGAGGTGTACACGTTCTTAGAGTTTCCACTCATGTGATTTCTAAATGCTTTATAGCTAGTAGAACCTTGCTAGGTGGCATTATTACATCATTAACAATAGAAAAAATAAAAGAAATTCCCAAAGAGGAGCTAGCGAATTTTGTTGCTGATTTGAAAAGAAATTTGAGTTTGTTTTATTGCTCAATTCAAGGTTTCAGGTCAATTCAGAAAGGAGGTGGAGAATCTTCTACTGGGAAGGTGGAGAGAACCTTTTGTGCAACAATTCCTTGGGCACTAAATTTGGACCTCTTCCTAAGACCAAATTAAGCCCAAAATTGGCCTAACATTTTAACTCAAGAACCAATTATTTTCATGTTTTGGGTCTAAATGGAACTTCTGGTGGATCCCTTTTACCACCTTGAAAATTTTCATGTTCTTTAAGAGCCTTTTCAACAATGTCTTCATTAAATTGGCTCAATTCTTCATTGATATCTTCTTCATCTTGATTCTTATTATTTATGAAGTCCGCACCAACACTTCTTATATAGAGTTTACAATGAGGGGAAAAAAAAGGTCTTGCTAGGGTTAGACGCCCTAGAGATTCCTAAGCACCTATTTACTAACTTCAATAAACCACTCACCATGTCATATGGTATTTATGACATCATAAAATAAAATAAAAATCCAATAAGGAGGTGCAACCATTGATTGTTGATTGGAGAGAGAAATTATAAAGGAATGTTGCTATTATGAGGTGTTTGCTCAAATTAAAAATGAGGTGGAAAATCTTTTATGTATGTGGAGACAGTTTATCCAACGACGACTCCTTGTGCTCCAAATTTGGACCTCTTCCTTAGGCCAAACCAAATCCAAAATTTGTAGTTTAAGGTTTGATCTATTACCCCAACCCATGAGCCAATTATTTTAAAGTTTTGGACCCAAAATGAGCTTTTCTTGGGCCCCTTTTAGCATCTCAAATTTCTCAAGTGCTAGAAGTGTGATGCATTTATAACTTACTGGTGTAGGAAATAACATAGATATTTTTTGGTTTTTGTTTTATTTTTGATGAGATAAAATTTTAGATCTGGATTTGCGAATCCAAATCAAGGATTTCAATGGGTGAAACATTGAAAGGGACATTCTCTCAGCTCACTCTATCACTTAAAGAAAATATAAATGCACTAATTTTATAAAGATAATCTGGCGGAATCAGATTCACCAATGAAATTGGGTGTTCAATCGAATCCAAATTGAAAATGGAATTGTTATTCCGATTGTGATGAACAAATCAAATACATGCATGGAACTTAAATCCAGCACATTCAATTAGAAAACACTGAACCTTCTAAGATCCAATTTGGATGCAAAATTATAATTTCATTACTCATGAAAAATTAAATTGTAAGACATGAAATAAATCTACCATGCAGAAATTTAAACCCAAATAATTAAATTAAATTCAAACACAAACCAAATTAATGCGTAGACCAAACAAAAAAGTCACCTCAATCCTAGGGAGAACTTCAAACAAAGCTTTAAGCTTAAAAGTTTATTCCAACTCAAGTTTGGAATGATTACAATAAATGGCCTAACATTGGATTTATAGGCCTTATTCTCAAGAAAACAAAAAAAATATGATAAATTCAAAATCTAAAAGAAAAGGGCAAGTTTCATAAAGCATTATGCACTACTTCGGCAGATCTACTCGCTTCTCTCACATTGATTGGTCGGACTGATGAATATAGTCGGTCGTACTGATCGCTGTCGGCCGCGCCGATCGTTGTTCGGTGGACCGATGACAACTATCGGTTGAACTTTCAGAGACTGGATTTTTATACGATCAATTTTTCTCTATGTCAGTTGTACCGATGCATTCCATCGGTTGAACTGATGACTATCGGTCGGACTGGTAAACCTTTTCAGTCGAGCCGATATTCTCCAATTTTCACAGTTTTACAAACCTAAGTCTTTTTGTTCTGTTTTTGGCTGCTTTCATTTCCTCTTTCTTTCCTTCTGCAGTGATTGGAAAACAATTGGAAGCTTTCCAAATCCTTGCAATGCCAATCCGGGCGAGGTCCACTTCATGATGTGGCGATCCTCGGTGGGGCCCTCTCTTCCCTCCATCAATTCAGGCTTAGATTTGGAGTGTCATTTCGTCGATCCATTCCAATTGAGTTGGTTCGTCCTCAATCGGGTCCTAATCAGGCTCGATGTCTGCAACGAAATGCCATTTCCACAATATCATCTTTGATGACCCGATCCGATATTTGGGAATTTGGTGAGATCTGCTGGTCTCTAGGACGTTTCTCAGGGGTTTAGTAGCAGTGGGCTCTATGGTGAGCCCAAGTTTGCCTGGACCCGACTTCGGAGGCTCGGTGGGCAATTTAGTGATTTTGAATTATTTAGTTATTTATCATTTGAAATATTTGAAAAAAAATTATAATAATTTGGTTTTGAAAAGCTTAAAATCCAGATATTTTTATCTTGTTTGTTTTGTGTAATTTAAAATTTTAAAGTCTAAATTTTCTCAATACTTTGGAAAAAAGAAAAAAAAGGATGGCCACGACACTTGATCCCAAACCCACCAACTTAGTCCCACTATCGCTGGAGACCCTTTTTCACGCCTCATCCCTCTCTTTGTTGCAACCGTATGCCCCCAAAACCCTCATTTCTATTCCTCTCTTTCTTTTCCATTTATTTTGCAGCAAACCTAACACTAAGAGAAAGAGTAGCCACTGCATTTTCCTTCCTTTCTCCTCTACTTGTTCATTTGCCAGATCTAAGAGAAACCTAGTGTTTCCCCTGCTAGTTGACCTCCATCACTGAGCAGTCATCACTTCAACCAATCAGCAGTCTAACTAGTCATTCTAGCTTCAAGCGGCGTGCAAATCCAACCTTTCCCATTGGACTTGTCAATGCTCTGTATCTTGTCTTCTAGGAGCGAGTGGAGCCCCTTCAATCCAGCCAATCTCAAGTTCACCATCACACATACTTCACCAACACATTAGGTGATGGGACACTTATGCTTATTTTATGTATACATATTGCACATTCTTTCTATGTATTTGTTTGGACATAGAATGCAAAGGAGAGATGTCCTCTTAATTATTGGGCACGTGGTAAGGGTTAAACCATTATGACAGATTATGTGCTAGGGGACCCACTCGGTTGCATTCATGTCATTTGGATGGTCTTTATATGTGTAACTTTGTGTGTTATCGAGATAATATGTTGACCATAATGTATATTATTATATTGGACTTGATTTGTGGATAATATATGAATGTTTGAGATGATAATATGATGTTATGATGTAGAGGTACATACTATAAGTACAGTAAACACTATTTCTTACTATGCTTGGATAATATGTCATATGCATGGAATGTTAATATGTGTAGAAGTAAATGGCGTGCATGTAGCTAGTACTACGAGATGCTAGTGGGACATAGACATTAGCTTATATCATAATATAGAGACTCCCTTAGTAGATGATGTGTACTTAGGGTGTACTTAGGGTGTGGAACGATTGTGAGACCGTGGTAGGACCACGGAGCATGTTGGGTTATGAGAAATTAGATGGATTATTGTTGATGTTCAGACTCCATAGAATGGAAAAAATTGTACCAGAGAAAGGTAAGGGTGCGATCGACTATACTCCTCGATGGTGTTAGGACTTAATCACTCGTTAGTTGAGAATACTTTGGACTTGTATGTAGGGTCTTGTGACTGTTGTGTTGAGGTTCTCCTGGGGGTCGGACTAGCGAGCCTGGGGCTAATTATGAGCCGACAGGGAGATTGTGAGATGGATATCCTCCTGGGGATCGGACTAGCGAGCTTGGGGTTGCTTATGAGCCGATAGGGAGGTTGTGACAATATGTTATGAGTCTGACTCACGGACCCTTAGATTGTGAGGTAAAGTCACCACCAGTGGAGTTATTGGATCAGATTGAGTGAAACTTGTTGGTGTTATCCTACGAATGTTTTACAGAAATTAAAGGAAGTACAAGGGGCATGGTAATTTTGGGTTTGTGCACTGGATGTAGGGCATGTGTTGCAAGATTTTACTTGTAGATATCCTAGTCATGGTATTGTGTTCGTAACTTCACGTGTGTATGAATTATTGGTATGTGATGTATGTGTTACTTTCACTGGGCATGTTGAGCTCACCCTTTGCCATACAGGTACTCCGATAGAGGCGGGTCTCAGTGGTCCCAAGAGCAGGCTTAGGAAGTTGGAGTAGATGCAAATAAACTAGTCCTATTGATGCTTTATATTGATAGAATATTTGCATTGAATTTTGATGGGATGATTGTAATAAATTTTAATATCCTTCTTGCTTGACATTTAAGCCATCTTAGGGTTTTGTAATTAAGCTATACTATGCCATGGTTGGTGTGGATAAGATTATGTTGGGAAACGAATGTTTCGTTCTCATTCCTTTAAAAAAAAAAAAAATACCCGAGATAATGTTAGACCATTTCGAATGATCACATTAGTAGTAACATGCCCATAACAGGTAGGGGTGTTACAATTGGTATCAGAGCACGGTTCAAGCGTAAGGGAAATAATGAGATGACGAATAGATTATAGGTTCATCCCCTAAAATTTGAGTAAGGGTAGCTTGAACTGTGTGTGAGTGTAAAATTGATCCCTCTTACTAAAGGTTGAAATGAGGTATGTGTGTGAGACTTGAAGGCCTAGGTGATCATTCAGACAAGGTGTTTGAAGTGATGTTTTTGTGATTTGGACCTTGTGATGCAGACTCTTGTGAATTAGAGTCGGAAACTATTGAAATCACCTGTACGTCAGGTATCCGTTGGGATAGTGGACCAGATTTATAGGTCCTACATATTGACTCTTGGTGGTATTGAGTTAGAGTTTGATTTCTTGGGTTAGATATGTCAGGATTCAATGTTATCTTGCGCATGGATTGGTCACTTGGCATTGGATCTCCCTCGTCTGTTATGGAAAACGGGTGTCTAGTTGTTCACTTGTAGGAAATGAGTTCGTTGGGAG
This sequence comes from Chimonanthus salicifolius, assembly GCA_013350335.1. NCBI lineage: Eukaryota > Viridiplantae > Streptophyta > Magnoliopsida > Laurales > Calycanthaceae > Chimonanthus > Chimonanthus salicifolius. Next base: position 28,349,710 of record CM023541.1, on the reverse strand, counting down.
GTGGAGTTTTTCCTTTGGCATGTGTTTTAAGGACTCTGGTTGTGGTATAAGTTGTCGTGGTTAGATAACCAGTATAGATTGGAAAAGAAAATGTAGCAATGGCAGATGTTATGATGCGTTGCCTTTGTGTAGCATGGATTATGGGACATTGGATAGGCCCGATTGTGATTTGGGGTCTATCGATGGGATTATGGATTGGATTCATTATGAGCTGAGGGTGTGCATGGAGAACCCAATGTGTGCATGATTGAAAATTGGCAAGGTTGTAGGATGGTTGGCCTCATATTGATTAGAGATAGTAGCATGACTTAGCTTGGCATTTCGGTAACTCAGCCGAGTTTATTCAACAGAGTGTTGAGAGTCCAACAGATTGATGAAGAGGAGTCAGTGGAACCTGTTGTCGTGTGAGGTATGTTAGTGAAAATTTTGATGTGATGTACCTTATGTTGTGGTCGATACATTGTGTTTGAAGTTGGTGTGAGATCTCCCCTAGGGCAGATGATGATGTGAACCAGGCATGTAGATCCTGTGTCCCGATAGTATACAATTCCCAAATAGTGTTTGACCTAATATTGAGCGAGATGACGGAAATCGACGTCATTTGGAGTATAGACTGGATGTCTAGCCATAGGGTCACTTCGGATTGTTCCAGAGGAAGTCCATTGTTGTCCATCCGTGGAGATAGAGTTGTTAGTAGACTGAACCCGTCTTTGGTTCATTCTTAAAGGAATTTGAGTGTGGTGCGGGTGTACATAGTCAAGTAGCTAGTATGGATCAAGAGGATGTAGTACATGGCTTTTCCTTATATGGTTGATCCATCTAGTTTTATCAGTGTTTTCTCTCGATTTGTTTAAAGATTTTCAATATGTTTGATGTTTTATTGTAAAATGTTGTTGTGATGAATTATTTGATGTATGGTGGAGTGTTTAATGTGATTTGGACATTTTTGGAGATGCGGACATGACCTTTGATCTACACTAGTTTCAAAATATTTTGTATGTGAATTTGTAAGCCCAGAGGAACTTGGCTGTGCCCCGTCAAATCAATTGGGTCCCTTCATATGTGATGTGTCGTGTTATCATTGTAATACATGTGTGGTTGCACAGGAACATGATTGCGATGAGTGTACAAGAATATTGTTGTTGTCAAACAACATAGTTGATGGCCCTTTGAAGTTGTGTTCGATACATGTTGGGTTTTTCATGTGCTCTGGGTGATTGGATTGATGGGTCAGATCTGTAGATTTGTTTTATGTGTGAGATCTAGGGTTTGAACAGGGGTGTGTTTATGTGAGTTCATCGTGGATGCAATTGAGACCTAAGAACTGATAGTCGCGTGTTAATTGGAGATGTAGAGGCTCCTAGATTGATGGATGTCCGTGATTGTGATGTGCATCCATGATGTAGATCACACTTTAGAATATGGGATGCCTTTTATTGTACTTGTTGGGATCGTGACCCAGGTGTTGCATCGCAGTACGAGGGCTTAGTATTGGTGTGTCGGGTCACACAATTTTGTCCACGTGTGGCGTATGTTTATGGATGACATCACCTATCAGACTGTTGATTTGTGATTAATGTCTTACGAGAGGAAATTCCATGTGAGAGGTTTGAAAAGTGTGTGAACGATTTTATCATCAGATAGGGGTACGATACTCACAAGTCCCACAGCGGAGTCGAATGAGTGAACACGTTTTGAACGATATAGATTAAGAGTATATATCTGACAGATGAGCTAAGACTTATTGATTTATAGTGCAGTGTGAAGTGTCAAGTTGCACTCTTTGGTTAGTTGATTTGATGACCGAGTGCCTAATACCTTGATGTTTCAATGGATATAGATGCCATGAGTATGATATTGAGATAGGCACATCTTGAGGGGTTATATTGTGGTCTTGGCAGTTTGATGTGTTTTTTGGCTTATGCCATTTCACCTATATTGCGACGATTGTGTGAGTCATTGTATTGTTGAGAGTGGACTTGTCTGGTGTATTACTGCATGTTGGAGGTATGTGTTGGATGTAGAATTACCTTGGGTAGGGTGTGAGTTCCCTAATGTGCTTGCTAGGAAGTTGGATGAGATACCACCTCACCAGGAGGTGCAGTTACACTTGGTGCTTCAACCATCTCGATTGGATTATATCGAGTGGTAATCTTCGAGTTCGAATATTAGAGGTGAGCGTTATACCTGTGTCACTAGAATAAAAGGGAAGTTGGGAGCTGCACCTGCCTTCTGTGGAGTTCGTCTACAACAACAACACAAGTTTGGTTTATAGATGGCACCTGCGAGGTATTGTAGGGCAGATCGTGCGGTTCTCCATTGTATTAGACGAGGATACGAGAGCAATACCCACACTTGTTTGAGACTCCAAGTATGAGCTTAGAGTGAATTTCGAGGACGAAAGTCTTAAAAGAGGGTAGTATTGTAATGACCCGACCCGATATTCGAGAATTTGGTGAAATCTGCTGGTCTCTGGGACGTTTTTCAGAGGTTTAGTAGCAGTGGGCTCTCTGTTGAGCCCCAATTTTCCTGGACCTAAGCTCGGAGGCTCGGTGGACAATTTAGTGATTTTGAATTATTTAATTAGTTATCATTTGAAATGGTTGAAAAAAAGTAATAATAATAATTTGGTTTTGAAAAGCTTAACATCCAGATATTTTTATCTTGTTTGTTTTGTGTAATTTAAATTTTGAAAGTCTAAATTTTATCAATACTTTGGAAAAAAAAAGGGTAGAGGCCACGACACCTGATCCCAAACCCACCAACCTAGTCCCACTATCGCTGATCCCTCTCTTTGTTGCAACCGTATGCCCCCAAAACCCTCATATTTATTCCTCTATTTCCTTTCCATTCATTTTGTAGCAAACCTAACTCTAAGAGAAAGAGCAACCCCCACATTTTCCTTCCTTTCTCCTCTACCTATTCCTCTGCGAGATTTGAGAGAAACCCCAGTGTTTCCCCTTTTAGTTGAACTCCATCACTGAGCAACCATCGCTTCAACCAATCAGCAGTCTCACTGGTCGTTCCAGTTTCAAGCGGTGTGCAGATTCAACCTTTCCCATTGGACTCCTCAATGCTCTGTATCTTGTCTTCTAGGCGCGAGTGCGAGCCCCTTCAATCCAGCCAAGCTCAAGTACACCATCACACAGACTTCACCAACACATTAGGTGAGGGGACACTTATGCTTATTTTACGTATACATATTGCACATTCTTTCTTTGTATTTGTTTGGACATAGAATGCAAAGGAGAGATGTCCTCTTGATCATTGGGCCACATGGTAAGGGTTAAACCATTATGACAGATTATGTGCTAGGGGATCGACTCAGTTGCATTCATATCATTTGTATGGTCTTTATATGTGTAACTTGGTGTATTGTCGAGATAGTATGTTGATCATAATTTATGTTATTATATTGGACTTGATTTGTTGGATAATATATGAATGTTTAAGATGATAATATGATGTTATGATGTAGAGGTATATACTGTAAGTACAGTACATGTTATTTCTTACAATGCTTGGATAATATGTCATATGCATGGAATGTTAATGTGTAGAAGTAACTGGCGTGCAAGTAAATAGTACTACGAGATGCTAGTGGGACGTGGACATTAGCTTATATCATAATATACACTCCCTTAGTATGTGATGTGTACTTAGGGTGTGGAACGATTGTGAGACCATGGTAGGACCACAGGGCACGTTGGGTTATGAGAAATTAGATGGATTATTGTTGATGTTCAAACTCATAGAATGGATAAAATTGTACCATAGAAAGGTAAGGGTGTGATCGACTATACTCCTCGGTGGTGTTAGGACTTAACCATTGGTTAGTAGAGAATACTCTGGACTTGTATGTAGGGTCTTGTGACTGTTGTGTTGAGGTTCTCCTGGGAGACGGACTAGCGAGGTTGGGGTTGCTTTTGAGCTGACAGGGAGATTGTGAGATGGATACCCTCATGGGGATCAGACTAGCGAGCTTAGGGCTGCTTATGAGCTTATATGGAGGTTGTGATAGTATGTTATGAGTCTACTCACGGACCCTAGATTGTGAGGTAAAGTCACCACCAGTAGAGTTGTTGGAACGGATTGAGTGACGTTTGTTGGTGTTATCCTAAGAATGTTTTACAGAAATTAAAGGCAGTGCTAGGGGCATGATAAGTTTGGGTTTGTGCACTGGATGTAGGGCACGTGGTGCGAGATTTTATTTGTAGATATCCTAGTCATGGTATTGTGTTCATAACTTCACATGTGCATGAGTTATTGGTGTGTGATGTAGGTGTTACTTTCACTGGGCATGTTGAGCTCTCCCCTTGACATACAGGTACTCCGATGGAGGCGGGTCCTAGGAGCAGGCTTAGGAAGTTAGAGCAGATGCAAATAAACTAGTCTTATTTATGTTTTATATTGACAGAATATTTGCATTGAATTTTGATGGGATGATTGTAATAAATTTTGATATCGTTGTTTCTTGACATTTAAGCCATAATAGGGTTTAATAATTATGATATACTATGCCATGGTTGGTGTGGATAAGATTATGTTGGGAAACATATGTTTCGTTCTAATTCCTTTAAAAAAAAATACCCAAGATAATGTTAGACCGTTTTGAATGATCACATCAATAGTAACATGCCCGTAATAGGTAGGGGTGTTACATCATCACTTGATTGGCCCATGAGGACCTCATCAAGTGTGTTGTCTTTTAGATGTGCATCTGCCTAAAATTCTTAGAGGCAAATTGTAACTATAATACTTCTGAACATAAGAATGGCCTATTGATGGGGATTTTTTTTGATGTTGACTGCGTAAGTGAGACTCCAAGCCCAACAGGGTTAAAGAAGGTAAGGTAACCGTCATTTAGGTCTTCATAAGAGGATCTAAAAAAGTCATGATTGAAGAGAGAGAGTAGGGTTGTTGAAAATAATGCTAGAGGGAGAAAGATTTAAAAGACCTGCCATATGCAGTCCTATGTATGTTGACTTGAGATATGGTGTTGGCCTAAAAGTCAAATCTTCTTCCCTTGAGCCAGATTGAGTCATCAATTCCGTGACTGTGTCCAACTGAGTCCTGAGTTGTCAATTTCTTTGACTGAGTCATGACTGTCTACGTGTCTAAGACCGCACCTCTGGAAAACCTACATAGTCATCAAGTTTGGAGCTCCAGAAGACGCGTCATTTGGAAGACATCACACTGAAACAGGAAGAACTTCATGAATGCCATCAAACATAGGTATTTGGACCCTATGACTGACTTAGAAGACCTAGACTTATCTTTGGGATAAATCTTAGAATCCATGACTTAGAATTTGATAGAACTAAATTGGATTTCTTAGGTTAGTTTTATTTTGCCCTGTTTTAGAGAAGCTTTTGCTCCTATCAAATATGATCAAGTATTAGTAAAATCTTTATTATTTGATAGAGAATTGAAAGTGCTTTCCAAAAAGTTGAAGAACACCCAATTCAGAAATGTATAGCTCAAGTTATGAGCATTTCAATAAAATGGTGCAAAACAGAACATAACAGTTTTGTCATATACCCTCACTCCGATAGATTATTTGAGGTATCAAATGGACTTCAAATTGGGCCAAATTTTGTGAGCAAAATTATATCTCAATGATATTTCCAACGAGCCCAAGAAATCTCAAAATCGAGTTCGGCAACGCAAGTTATGGCCGTTTTAGTGGAGGTCTACAAAACTGCCAAATCAGTCGACTATAAATACAGTAAAATGCGATTTCAGCCTTTGATATTTTTTAGTCTTCCGAATTTGTGAATTCAGCCTACTGAATTCCTCTCAGCTATTTTTACTGGGGTATCTGGTATTTTCAGTCAACTGAAAACGTAATGGTAAGTTTTCAACGACTATTTTGTTGAGATTTCAACTTCAAAAAGCCATACTTTCTAGTGGGCTTTAAATGTATGACCTGAGGGCATTCTATAGGTTGATTCTTGATGAGCTAAATCCTCTCTAACATTCTCCAAGACTCTCAATCATTTCAAAAGCACAAAAACTCCATAGTTAGATTACCAAAGTTCTTGAACTCAATCTCTCACACACTCAAAGCTCTCATAGGCAAATCTTGAGCATCTTAGGCTCACTCTTAAGTGTGTATTTGAGAGAACCTTTAGGGATAGATTGTTCTCATAGGAAAATCATTTATCTTCCCTAAACCTCTTCTCCTAATCTTTGGTTTGGCATTCATTGGAGTATTCTCTCATCACCAAGGATCTAAGTGGAGAAAGACATCTAAGGACAAGGCAGGATATTTCAAGTAATTAGAGGCTAGTGTTCTTGGTAAGACTCTCAAGTTCTACAAACTTCCCTTATTCATTGAGACAATTGTAAGGGTTGGTATAACCCTTATAAAATCCAAGAAAGGTATTTTTTTGGTGTATGTAAAACTCACGGTTCGATCTACACCCTCGAAGTAGATCAAAGGTTGTAAAGGTTCGATCTCTACCCGTGAAAGAGATCAAAGGGTTGTAATAGGTTTCTTTTCCACCCGTGAAAGAAAAGGTTAGTAAAATGCTCAAGTGGTGTACTTGAGGCATGGATGTAGGTAAGGTTGTCCAACCACATAAAAACCTCCGTGTCAAGATATTTCATCTCTTCTCATCTCCTCTCATTATTGTGTTTGTGTTTTATCTTGTATCTTAATTGTACAATTTGGGGATAAATTAGATTAATTTATTAAGACCATTAAATTAATTGACTCACATTTTAAAGAAATTTAAAGTTCCTCCATAGTCCTATTCAACCCCCCCTTCCCCCCCTCTCTCCCTCGGACTATTCTAGACATCGGGCTAGATCGACTAACAAGTGGTATCCGAGCAACGGCTCTTTTGGATTTAACCGTCTAAGAGTTGATCTTTAAAGCTAGAAATATGTCTAAGGGAGATTGTATGGCCATGATGAGTCCTCCCATCCATGATGGCTCCAACTATGTTATTTGGAAACCAAAATGAAAATGTTTTTAAAATCATTGGGTGGAGTCCTTGGGGAATTGATTCTACGTGGTTAGACTTAACCAAGTAAATGATATTTCACATGGAGTGATCATGAAAAGAATATGGACATGGCTAATGCTAAAGCTCTTAATGCCATATTTTGCGCCGTTTCACCAAACATTTTGGAAAACATCATATCGTGTGAAACCAAAAAAGTGGCATGGGACATTTTGGAGAAAACTCATGAAATGCCTAGGAGAGAAGATGCCATAGAAAATGTCTATTGTTTAGGACTCATCCAAACACTTGAACCTCAAGAAGAAAAAACGAATGAAGAAGAAATAAAAGATGATTCACCTAGCATGGAAGAGTTAGTTGAATCATTGGAAGAAATGTATAAAAAGCTTAAGAAGATGAGTAAAGAGAACTTAAAATTAACAAATGAATTAAACTATGAAAAGATGACACATGAAAATAATTTAAAAGAACTTGAACTAACTAAAGACAAATTGCTAAAACTTGGAGGAGTTAAAAATCAAGAAAATCCAAGAGCAACTCAAGATGAACTCTTAAAACTTGAAGAATGCTTAAAAATGGAAATAAATAAAAAATGTAATCTTGAACTGAAGTAAGAAAAGTAAAGCATGCACTTCACTCACTAAAAGAAGACTACAAAGACTTGAAAATTGTGCTAAGTTGTGAACAACAAGAAAATGCAAGAATTAAAATTGAACTTAAAGATGCTAAAGTTAATATCCCAAATCACAATTAAATCTTGATATTGAAAACCAAAGACTGGCACAAGAAGTTAATAACTTAAAGAGATACAAAGAAAAATTTGAAATAAAGTTCAGAAGAGGAGAAGAGAAACTTGAAAAACTTCTAAAACTAAGCAAACCATTTGGAGACAAAACGGGTCTTGGATATGATAGGAAAAATGTTAGAGGACTCAAGAACGAAACTATCTTTGTTAAGGGTAAGTCTCCCTCTACTCCTCATATGAAAATCATAAAATGCTTTCATTGTGGACAATCCGGGCATCTCGTGTTTGAATGCAAACTAAGAAATGAGAATCTATACAAAAATACAAAGCAAACTAAGGTGCAAAATCCTGAGGAATATGTTCACAAAGAAAATGTAAAAAGAGATAAGAGAAATGAAAATCAAAGTGTAACACTCCGAAATTTTTAATATTAATTAATGGAATTAAAAAAGGGTAATTAATGATTAATTGAGATTAAGGAGACTTAATTAAGTGATGAAGACGAGATTAAGTGGGATTTAATTTAGAGATTAAAATATAATTTAATCTCAAGTGGTGTGATGAGAAATGAATTTATGAAATTTATTGAAAATGAATTGATGATGTGGCACACCACATGGAAAGGTGTGACTCGGTACTACACTCCTAACTTAGGGCAACCATAAAAGGAAGAGAGAAAAACCTCCATATCCCATATTTCTTACACCCACACATCATACCCTTTTCTCTCCTCAATCACATGGCACTCTCTCCTATTCCACTTCCCCTCACACGGCAACCCTACCCATTCTCCATTTCCACGATCGTGTACCCCCCTTCTTCCACCATTTCACATGTTTTTCTCGTCCTCTCTTCTCCTCCATTAGAGAAACTTAAGCAAGGAAGAAAGCAAGAGAAGAAATGAAGAATAATGAAGGAAGAAAAAGTCATAGAAATCTTTGTAAAAGGTTTGTTTTCCTCCCTATATTTAGTATTAAGGTTTAATTTAAGGATTAGGATAGTTTAGAATCAACCTAATGCAAATTTGGACTAAGAAATTGGAAATTGGAAAATTTGGAGATTTTTTGGGTTTCCCCACTACTCGTGGAATTTGATTTAAGAGCTATGAATTTGTTAATCAAATTATGAGTATTAAGCCTCTAAAATGTGACCAAATATATGAGGTATCAATCTAAGGGGTTAGGAGTAAGAATCAAGGCCAATGAGCCAACCATATGTGAATTTCGAGTTTAAAAAACTCGGCCCACACTGCATTTTCTGCAGTTTTCTGCAAGTGAATGTCTGAGGAAGACAGGTCTCGGAACTGCCTCAGACGTTCCGAGACAAGTACCAAAGGGTCGAACAGTCAGAGGGAACGCATGACGTTCCGATGACCATTAAAAGGTATGAGGTCTCGGAACCTGGCTCGGACGTTCCGAGGCCAAGTTCCGAGAAGGTGAATGAACGCCTGGAAGGATTGAACACTTAGGAAAATCTGTTAAGTCCAAAATAGGACTCGAGGTCTCGGAACCCGACTCAGAATTACTGAAATCAAGTTTCGAGCAACCTAATATGAACTACATGTCTCGGAAGTACCGAGAGAAGACCTAGAGATTCCGAAGTCCCGGAACTTGGTTCGGAGGTTCCAAAATCAAGTTCTAAGCAGACCTATGTATTGTATACTTCGGACGGTCCAAGAGATGACCTGGATGTTCCGAAGCTTCGGAACAAGCTTCGGAAGTGCCTAACCAAGTGACCCAACTTCCGAATTGACAGTGACCATGCTGTTTTGATCTTAACCCCACACCTAGTTTTGATCGTTAATGCGGGATTAATAAAACATTAGTAACATTCTCCAAATATGACCCACTCAATAGTAATCAATAAAAGTACTAGGTATTAGATTTAGGAAGCAAAGACATAAAACTAATGATGTGATTATTATGTCTTGATATATGGAAATAACAGAAGGACTTGAAGGTGACTTAGAGGTGTGCAAGTTGTACGTGATTCGTTCTCCGTGACATCTTATCTCCAATCATGTAGATTTTCCTACCTACTTGAAGTAACATAGTGATACTATAAATGTGTATTTGATTCAAAGTTCTATAAATTAAATTTATGTATATTTTGCATGATGATTTGATAAAGTGTAGTTTTAAGCATGGAAAATATGAATTGTTTATATATTGTCAAATGAATTTGATATCATTGCATGGACATGAACTTCATGCAAATGCATGAGACCGAGACAAAGGGACGACGTATTTTGATCTCGGGAGTTCTTATACACATATGAAATGAATAACCATTGTATATGGCCGCGTCCATGGGTTACAGAAATTATGACATTCTAATTGGGCAGAAAGCTCTAGGGTCAGAAGAAGTCCCGAAACCTACGCAGGAGTATGGGTGTGTAGCGCTCCCCCGGTAGTCCGAGTTAAATTGCTAGTATTGGGTAGTACCTCCCAGCCAGTGCCTTGGAAAAGCTACAGACATAAATGGTCAATATTTATAACCATCGAATGAGAAAGGAAGATTGACCAATGCATGGGGCATGAGAAGGGCATAGAATCATGTCACCATGGCATAATACATCATATTGATTTTAAGTGCATTTGAAAGTATTATGATTATTATTTGCATGAAATAATTATGAAATGGATTTGAATGAGTTTTTAGTACTTGTATAAAATGGATTTTGAAATACGGGATGTGGTATGATTTTCGAATGAGAAGTATGGTATGCTTAATATATATGATTTTTTTTCTTGTTTTTATAACTTCACATGTTGGTATCTACTTTGATGGAAATTTCTACTGAGCGCGTTGACTAAGCCCATAATTCTATTTCCCTTTTAGAATCTAATGTATATAAGGAGAAAGGTAATGAAACAGGGCCAAGTAATAACCATGCGTGAGTAGAAATAAATAAAAAATGAAGAGCTTAGGGAAATTTCCTTTTTTAAAAAAAAAAAAAATGGAATTGAAGAGGACTTAGTTTATTTGGTTATTTCTGTTTACATTTTGATGGAATGTAATTTTGTAGGAGTTATGAGTATGGAAATGTAATAACTTATGTTTAAACTCTTAGATACTCGTGTTAGACTTGATATTTGAAATTTAACTTATGTGAGATCCTTACACTTTGGTTTGAAATGTGAATGGCTATCATTAAGATGCACCAGATATTGTTATATGTTTCTACAGGTTTATATAAGTATGTTGCAAATATTCAAATAGGCTTCTGTCCGATGTGCACATACTAGATATGCCAGTAGAGGGTCGGGTCTTCGGACTCGGACTCGGCTCAAGTTGTGGTGCTCTCGACCTCCCTTTTTCCACTCAATATTATAATCCTACTCTGATGTTGGTGGTCGGAGGGAGGGGCGCTACAGTTGGCATCAAAGCGGATGAAAAGCAAAGTAATGATTTTCCCTAAGTTAAATTTAAATAAATTATAGAAGTTGTGAATACTAGGTGTTAGTCGCGTCATGACATGTACGCGAGTGGAGAGGTAGAAGTGAAAACATAGAAATTTCCCCGGTCTAAGAAAGTAGGGTAAATGCATGAAATAATTTTCTCGATATGATATGTTGGTACTTGTTGGAATGAACATAATCATGTATTTATGAGATGAAGAATTTTCAAACCATCATTGTTTGACATAGGAAAATGCCGCCTCGAAGACGTACACGACGAACCGATGAACGTGTTGATGAGACTAGCGAGAATGTTCCCCCTGTAACACTGGAAGTTCAGAACTTCCTACAGAATCTGGTACATACAGTGATGCAATCAGCTCAGACTGGGGTTGGTACGTCCCAAGTCACTGACACTGGAAGCCGAGCTACAGTAAGAGACTTCCAGCAACAACATCCTCCAAAGTTTAATGGCATACAAGGACCAATAGAAGCTGAGAATTGGGTGGAAAACATCACCCAGACATTCAAGTTGCTCAAAATCACATATGAGGAAGATTGAGTCCTTCTGGCCAGCTCCCAACAAATCAATGATGCTGGAAACTGGCGGAAAATGGTCGAAGAAGATGATCTACTGACGGATAGGACATGGAAGGATTTCACTGAGCTGTTCTTAGCACGCTATTTTCCTAAAGAAAAAAGAGAAGTCAAGGCACAAGAATGTATAAATCTGGTGTAGGGAAATATGTTGGTTGCGGATTACCAAGTGGAGTTCACTCGATTATCCACTTATGCTCATTACATGGTGGATACTGAGCTGAAGAAGAACCATAAGTTTGAAAGGGGTCTTCGACCCTCTATCCGGTTAAGGGTAATATCCCTTTTGGCGAAGATATATGCAGAGAAAGTGAGTTGGACAATCACCATTGAGAAAGATCTGGCAGGCTCAACAAGTTTCAAGGAACGTAGAAGGAAATAAAGTGGTGCAAGTTCTTTCCAGCATCATAAGAAATTCCAACCAAATGCATCACGTCCTTCAACTTCTGCATCTGTTGTACAGTCTACTGGCAGCGCATCTCATGCTATCACGGTGGGCAAGCATGACACACAAAGAAGAACTATCCACAGCTCAATAGGACACCGGCCACGCAGTCTTCTGGCAGCACCTTCTCATGTTTCCAGTATGGGTAGACAGATCATATCAGGAGAAACTGTGCTTAGCTTCGCCAAAGACCTCCAGTGCAAGCATTCTACAGTCCGCCAAGTAGACCAGCTTAGACTCACATGTCTCAGTCACAGACTCAGCTGAGATGACCCCCAGTACTAGCAGCTTCGAGATTAGTATACTCTCTTGTTCCTGCTCCAGAGACAGTTGATCACTTTATGATCGAAGGTATGGCCATCATTGGTAGTTCGCACGCAATTGCAGTACTTGACTTGGGAGCATCACATTCTTTCTTGTCTGCATCATTTGTTTCTGCTACGAGTATATTGGTACAACAATTGTCATCTGCCCTCACTATCATATCACCTGTCGGCGACACATCACTTGGATTGATTTGCACTTCTGTTAATACTGAATTGGCTGATTTCCAGTTTGAGTTCAGCTATTTAGTGATGGATATGGCCGGGTATGATGTGATCTTCGGTATGGATTGGTTGAGTACCTATCAGGCATGCATTGATTGTTCTGGCAGAAGAGTCACATTTTGGTCACATGAGAGACGGAAATTCATTGTGTATGGGGACACACAGAAATTGTCCATATGTGGAAAGCCTCAGGATGAAGTCAGACGGGTTCTATTAAACATCATCAGATTGGAAGATTCACCTGTCTTCACCCCACCGGCAGTAGTGAGAGACTATACTGATGTCTTTCCAACAGAATTTCCAAGTTTACCTCTCAAGCAGGAGATTGATTTTGAAATCAAATTGTTCCCTGGCACCTCACCTGTGTCACTTCCACATTACAGGATAGCACTAGTAGAAATTTCCGAACTGAAGAAGCAGATTGATGAGCTACTTCGATTGGGATTCATCCGACATAACACTTCGTCATGGGGGGCACCAGCATTGTTTTCCAAGAATAAAGATGACTCCCTAAGAATGTGTGTGGATTATCGACGCCTTAATCAAGTCACAATCAAGAAAAAATATTGCATGCCGAGAATTGATCACTTATTTGATTAGTTGAGAGGGTATAGTCATTTCTCGAAGATAGACCTCATGTTAGGATATCATCAGATCAGGGTCCAAGAAGCGAATACAGAAAAGACAACATTTAGAACCAGATACGAGCTATATGAGTATGTGGTGATGCCCATTGGATTGACAAATACGCCAACAGTCTTTATGGACTTAATGAATCGGATCTTCTATCCCTACTTAGACAAGTTTGTGATTGTATTCAAGAGGACATTCTCATCTACTCCACAAATAAAGAAGAACATGCCGAGCTCCTGCGAATTGTCTTGAATACCTTGAGAAACAACAAATTGTTTGTCAAGGCAAGTAAATGTGAATTCTAGTTGTCTAAAGTCAACTTCTTGGGACAACATAGTGACAACGGAAGGAATAGCAGTGGACTCGGCAAATGTAGCTGTAGTGAAAGATTGGAACCACCTCAGAACGTCACAAAGATCCGAAGTTTCCTAGGTCTCGTGGGGAACTACTGCAAGTTTATCATGGACTTCTCCAAAATTGTAGCCCCACTGACCCGATTGACTTAGAAAGGAGTCAAATTTGAATGGACATATCAGTGCAACAAGAGATTCGAAGAGCTGAAAGAAAAACTGATAACAACTGCCATCTTGATCATTCCATAATGAGGCAAAGGGTACACAGTGTATTGTGATGCTTCAGGTGAAGGATTGGGATGTTCTTTAATCAAGGTATGCATGTAGTGACCTATGGTTCTAGACAGCTGATGATACATGAGCGAAACTATCCTACCCATGACCTTGAGTTAGCCACAGTGGTGTTCTCACTCAAAAGTTGGCGGCACTATCTTTATGAAGAGAATTTGAAGCCTACTCCGATTTCACGAGTCTCAAATACTTTTTTAGACAGAAAGAGCTCAACATGAGATAGAGGAGGTGGATGGAGTACCTTCAGGATTATGATTTTGCTGTCCATTATTACCCGGGAAAAGCGAGCAAAGTTACGGATGCACTCAGTCGTATGAACCATGGAACAATGGCCAGATTGATTAGTAAAAAATGGGAGATGATGTCGGCAATTAGAAACCTGAACCTGCAGATCACTAATAGGGGATGTGTGTACAATCTCATAGTACACTCCACTATAACATCAAGAATAAAACATGCACTGCAACGCCCCGCCCTTTTTCACTCGCCAAAATCAGAGTGTATTTTTTTTTTAATAGAAGAGTGAGAAAGAGCAGGACACCACGACGCGAGCTAAGTCCGAGTTTCCAAAACTCGACCTTAACTGGCCACCCTTACGAGTGCGTGGACAAAGTCCACTAGAACATTTCACACGCTCTAGGAATACTTACGGAATTATCATATGAAACAAATATCATTCATGTACATAACATCATTAAGCAAGGAAGCTAATCACCATAAAATTAACTAAAATGTAAATATTATCAAACCATAACAAATATTACTAAGTTATTACAATCCAAAATATCAGTCCTCCCAATACATTTTTCCAAATCAGACTAAGTAATATAACATAAAACTGTCCAAGCTCCTACGCTTGACTCCCTTCATATTCCAGGTCCTTGTCATTCCATGTTCCATCATCTATAGGGTAGAAGTAGGGCGTTAGTCAACACGCCCAGTAGGAATTCCAATTAGGGTTATGTACACTTAGGAATAGTATCAAAACTGTAAAACATCTATAGTATTAAAAACAGCGCATGATACTCATATCAAAATCATGCTAATGTATGTGTCATGTCATGGGTGTCATATGCAAATAATCTCTCACCCAATTTCTATATCCAATCACAACACAAATCATATCAATAGTTTCCTTGATAAATAAGCCATATCAAGGTGTTCCCTTGGCCATTTACGTTCGCAGTGTTTTGTGATGGCACCACCAGGTCATTGTTATACCTCCCCATATATGTTAATCGGAATTACCGATGGAGTGTGAACTCCTCCCTCTGCGCAGAGTTTTTGGACTGTTTACCTCAGAGCTCTTTGGCCCAATTTACATCGTATCCATTTCTAACAATCCCGGACAAGGTCAACATATCAATAGTTCACATAGCTTCATACAAGCTAGTCTCAAGCCCAAAGTCATGTCCGGACAGCTCATGACTTGGCTTGCTGTCCCATGTATTCCATTCCATGCCATGCATGAGAATATGAATGCAAGAATGACATTTCATATCAATTTACATAATATCATTGAAAACAAGTTCATAAATTTATCTCATTTGTTATACTCAAAATAAACCTCATAGTTCGAATAAAACCAGTATCATATAAAATCCATACAGTCTTAAAAAGGTAGGAATCCTACCAATGTACGATATACTATCTTGCAAGGGTAATGCCAACGGTCACGTGAGACGAATCGCAATCCTTTTGCGAACCTCTTTACCTTATTAAGTTTAAAGATACATATTAGTTTGATTTTCCATCTCATTTTCATCATCCCTATCTCCATCTAAGTTCCATGTTCATTTCCCAATACGTTTATGCATTCCTTGTTCTTAACCCGTTTAAGATCCTCAATGGGGTTTGGCCATACAACATGGCCGAATCCTATTGTCCCATTTCCTCTTAAGTGTATTCATGTTCAACAACATCCCTCAATTCAACCATTTAAAGACTGGAAATCAGTCCCAACTGTGGCAGATTTTATTAGACAAAACACGAATTCAACCATTTAAAGACTGGAAATCAGTCCCAACTGTGGCAGATTTTACTAGCCAAAATAGTCTTCGAATTCAACTATTTAAAGACTGAAAAATCAGTCCCAATTGTGGCAGATTTGACTAGCTAAAACAGTCCTCAAATTTAACAATTTAAAGGCTGGAAATCAGTCCCAAAAATTAGTCATTAATTGGTCCTAAAACTGATCCAAAATCAACCAGCATCTGTCTTAAAATCAGACACCAAAATTAATAGTTTGAAGGCTGAAAACCAGTCCCAAGACCAACCATCAACTAGTTCTAAAACTGATCCAAAATCAGGCCTAAGATTCATTGGTTTGAAACCTTAAAATCAGTCCTAGATTCACTGATTTGAAACCTTAAAATCAGTCCTAAAATTCACTGAATTAAAACCTTAAAATCAGTCCTTAGATTCACTGATTTGAAACCTTAAAATCAGCCCTAAGATTCACTGAATTAAAACCTTAAAATCAGTCCTCACCTTATTCTATTTAATCATATTATTATCATGGCATGGGTTCCTTTGTTTCAATCCCATAACCATCCCTTGGATGGATTTTCAACTCCATGGCCTTATAATAAATTTGTCATCCATCCCAACCAATTAAATATGGAACCCATAGATTTGGCCACTCCATGGCCAAGCTATGGTTTCCTTAAACTTATTTCTATGTTACTAAGCTTCAACATACCTTATTTTTCCATCTCATTCTCTTCTTTAAGATCTGTCTTTTTCCTTCCTTAATCTTTCTTCTTCCTTTGCTCTTCAATAGTTCTACCAAGTATAGAGATGAAAATGTGGGAGAGAGAGAGAAGAGAAGAGATGAAAATCTCTTGTGTGCAAGAGAAGAGTAGGCCAAGGGGTGTGATGTGCCCCTTGGGTTTGTGTATCTTTGTAATCAGCCCAAACTCTCTCACTTCCCCTCATAATGGTTTTGTTTAACCAATGAGACCCTTGGTTTAACCAAGGAGACTCTTGGCTTAAACCAATGCATCTCTTGGCTTCATGCCCCTTGAGATGAAACCTTTCTTCTTCTCAACTCAACTCACCTTAATTCATTTGAACTCACTTCCCCACTCAACTCAAGTAATTTGATCTCAAACTCAAAACTTGAACTCACTTTCCAACTCAAGCCAATTGAACTCAACAATACCTTAATTCGATTGGACTCATTTGTGGTTGACCAAGTCAACCACGACATGGTACTTGAGGTCCCACTTGGCCATGTCATTTGATGATGTGGCATTCATGCTTAGTTGGCTCTCATGTGATGACATGTATGCCACTTATAACGCCCCACCCTTTTTCACTCACCGAAAATCAGAGTATATTTTTTTAAAAAAATTAAAGATTGATAGAGAGCGGGAACGTCACGACGCGAGTTAAGTCCGGGTTACCAAACCCGACCTTTAACTGGCCAACAATACGTGTGCATGAACCAAGTCCACAAAACAGTTCACATGTTAACGATTAACTGCGGAAATATTATATGAATGGAAACCATCCATAAACATGATATTATATGCAAAGAAGCCAATCAATATAAATTAACTTGATCTCAAATAATCATCATTCAACCATAGCAAAATAAATCTAGTTATTACAA
Source organism: Chimonanthus salicifolius (assembly GCA_013350335.1). Lineage (NCBI taxonomy): Eukaryota > Viridiplantae > Streptophyta > Magnoliopsida > Laurales > Calycanthaceae > Chimonanthus > Chimonanthus salicifolius. The sequence continues at coordinate 28,332,110 of CM023541.1, read as the reverse complement.
TCCCAAATACTAATTATCTCAAATACATTGTTCCAAAATAAATTAAGCAAAATAAATAGAATCTGCCCAAGCTCCTAAGCTTGGCTTCTTTCACGTTCATTGTCCTTTCCATTCCCTATTCCATCTAAATGGTAGAAGTTGGGCGTTAGTCAACGCGCCCAGTAGGGATTCCAAGTAGGGTTATATACATCGGATCAATATAAAAATCAGAATTAAAAGTATCACATTAGAAACTATAAACATATCATAGTATCAAAATCAGCGCATGATAATCATATCTAAATCATCCTCATGTATATGTCAATGCCATAGGTGTCATATGCCAATGATCCCCCACCCAATCTCCATATCATCACCATACAAATCAAATCAAGTATTCCTTTGGCCAATTACCTCCCCACATATGTTGATCGAAAACACCGAATGGAGCGTGGACTCCTCCCCATGTATGTTAATCGGAATCACCGAATGGAGCATGGACTCCTTCCCACATAAGTTAATTGGAATCAGTGTGGACTCCTCCCCATGTATGTTAATCGGAATCACCGAATGGAGCATGGACTCCTCCCTCATGTTCCCTCCCATGCCATGCATGAGATCATGATGCAGTATACCATATCATATCAAATCATATTGAAATTCAGTTCATAAAACTTTCACCATTTGATTTACCAAAATAAACATTGTATTGAAATAAAAATCAATAACATATAAGATCCAAATGCATCTCAACAAGGTAGGAATCCTACCAATTTCAGTATACTATCCTTGTTGTTCCGTGAAGATACTGTTCACCGATCACGTTAAAACCGAATTGCAAACACTTTGCGAATATCCTTTTCCTTATTACATTTAGCACATATATAAATCAGTTTGATGATTCATTTTATTTCCATTATTCCCTACATCATTCTAGATATACTGAACCTCTGGAAAAATTATTTAAAAAATTTCACTTTTAAATTCAGTCGACTGAATCAAGAATTTAGTCGACTGAACTGGCAGATTATCATCCGTTACCCATCCCGCAGACAACGCAATTCGTCCACGCCCACAACATCCTGTCCACGTCCGTTACCTGTCCCGTGGACAGTGCAACCCATGTTCAGTCTTCTCTATTTGCACTTTTGTACATTCTTTTCTTCATGAAATTCATCCCTTAGTCATGTCTAATCATGTATTAACCATTTATACATACAATCAGTAGATGTACACTACTCAATAACCAAAGTTAGGGTCTTTTCCCATAATTCTTTCAATCCTTGTTTCATAATGTAAATTGGACATTATATTTCCTTCTCTTTCAATCATTTAACAATTCCTTGAATGGATTTCAAAGTTCATGGTCATATAACATTTTAACCGTCCATTTCAATCAAATATGAACCTCATGATTTCGGCCATTCCATACCCAAAACCATGGTTCCCTTAGTTTCTTTCATTCATTCAATCCTTGGTTTACAACTTGGATTCGAATATCATTTCATGTTTGTTTCATTCCATCACCATTCTCTGGATGGATTCCTAATTTCCTTGGTCTTATAACCAATTGACCATCTATTTCATCCAACCATGGAACCCATAGGTTCGGCCACATGATGGCCAACCTATGGTTTCCTTAATCTCATTCCTATATAAACAAATATGAAACATACATTTACCCGTCTCCTTCGTTTCTTTCGTTCCGTCTTTATTCCTCAGCCAGCCCTTCTTTCCTTTCTTTGTTCTTCACTGATTCTTGCAGCAACCTTCTCCAAGTTTAACAACGAAAATGAGAGAGGGAGAGAGAAGAGAAGATGGAATCTCTTTGCTCTCAATGGAGAGAGGATTGGCCAAAGGTGTGAAGTGCCCCCTTAGTGGTGTCTCCTTGAAATCAGTCCAAACTCCTTTCAATCCCTTCCTTTCTTGTTCTTCAGCAACTTCTAAGTCTAGAGATGAAAATCGAGAGAGAGAAAGAGAGATGAAAATCTCCTTGTTCTTCAATGGAAAATTCGGCCATGGGGTGGGGTGTGTCCCTTGGTTGGCATCCCTTTGTAACAGCCCAAAAATTCTCCATCTCCCCTCATCATGTTTCCTTTGACCAATGAGTCCCTTGGCTTAACCAAGGAGACTCTTGGCTTCAATCAAGACACCCCTTGAGCTCCCAACGTCTGCACCTTGGGTTTGTGCCTTTTGGGTTTCATCCTTTGAGATGGAAACCCTCCATCTCCCACTTGACTCACATTGACTCACTTCGTTTCCCAACTCAAGTAGTTTAAGTCTTTAACTCAACTCAAGCCTTAGTTAATATTAACTCACTGATCAACTCGATTCCTTTGAACTCACCCATGGTTGACCAAGTCAACCATGGCTTAGCCTACCATGCACTACATGGCATTTAGGGTCCCACTTGGCCATGTCACTCACATGCCACCTCATATACATGCCACCTCACTTGATGAGGTGGATCACATGCCTTGGATCTTAATTGAGTATTTGACCCAATTAAATTAATCTTTTACCCATTTACTTAAAAATAAACTCATCATATCCCATTGGATCTCCATGGGACAACTGATCCATTTATTAAAGGCTTACCCAACTATTTTCAATTCAACCTTATCCATGACCCGTTGGGTCTTAATTGGGCAATTGACCCAACTCCTCACCCATCTAAGGTCCATCTCCATTATTTAATTTCAAATTCCATTAATTCACAATTTAAATGGACAATTTCCATATATATTCATGCAATGAAAATACGGGGTGTTACACCACTTGGCAATGCCACATCACGTACATGCCACCTCACTTGATGAGGTGGACTTTAATGCATTAATTATCCAGTTCAATTAATTTATTTAAACTCACCCAATTACTTAAAATTCAGCTCACCCATGACCCATTGGGTCATAATTGGGTAATTGACCCATTTCAACTTTTAATTTCAAAATTCCATTAAATTGTAATCCAAATGGATCAATCCAATATATTTATAATCTAAGGAAAATCAGGGGTGTTACATGCACAGAGGTCAAGTTCAGAATTGACCGAAATATGGGAGAAGCTAGCAAGATGAGAAACAGTTCAAGACTGGAAACTACAAGTGGGACATGGCATTATTTACCAAGGCAGGGTATACGTACCTAAGGATTGTAGATTGGAATTGTTGAAAAAGGATATCAGTCAAGATTCTCAATACATCCCGAGAGCACAAAGATGTACCGAGATCTCAAAAGGAATTATTGATGATCCAGACTTAAGAAAATGTTACAGACTTTGTATCCAAATGTCTCATATGTCAACGAGTCAAAGTGGAACATATGAGACCACCCGGTTTACTTCAGTCCATTTCCTTACCAAAATGGAAGTGGGAACACATTGCCATGGACTTTGTGAGAGGATTGCCCAGATTTTCCAAGGGCAACGATGCGATTTGGGTTGTGATTGATCGCCTCACGAAGTTCGCACACTTCACACCTATCAAGATAATTGACTCATCAGAAAGCTTGGGTAGACGATATATCAAGGACATTGTCAGATTGCATGGAATACCCAAGACTATCATATCGGACCGCGATGACAGATTCATAGGAAGAGTATGGCAGAGTTTACAAGCAGCCATGGGGATAGATATATTATATAGCACAACTTTTCACCCACAGACATATGGTCAGTCTGAGAGAACCATACAGACTTTAGAGGATATGTTGAGAGCTTGCATGCTCGACTTTGAGGGTTGTTAGGAAGACCACCTCCCATTGGTGGAATTCTCATATAACACAGCTACCAGGCAAGTATACAGATGACACCTTTCGAGGCACTGTATGGTACGCCTTGTAGATCTCCTGTATGTTGACCTGAGGCAGGTGAAGCTGCACTCATTGGGCAGGAATTAATCGTAGAGACTACAGAGCAGATTAAGATCACCACGCAATGTCTTTTGACCACACAAAGCAGACAAAAAAAGCTATCCTGACAAGAGAAGAAGGCCTTTGACATTCGAAGTGGGAGACCAAGTATTCTTGAAAGTCTTTCCACGTAATGGCCAAATGAGATTCAGAAAAAAAGGTAAGTTGTCGCCGAGATTTGTTGGACCTTTTTTCCAATCCTTGAAAAGATTGGTGAAGTTGCATACCGCATTGTACTTCCCCCACAGCTGTCTAGTATGCACGATGTCTTCCATGTATCGATGTTGAGAAAGATTGGTGAAGTTGCATAAATGCAGAACAACGAGTACTCCAGAATCGGGCAATTCCCTTTGTCAAGGTAGTTTGGGAAAGACACGGCAATGAAGAGTCAAGTTGGGAGTTAGAGTAAAAAATGAGGATGTATCATCCGAACATTTTCACGTAAGTTATTTAAAATCTACCGTTATCCAATTTTCAGGATGAAAATTCCAAAAGGTGTTAGTATTGTAACACCCTGAAAATTTTAATATTAATTAATGGGATTAAAAAGGGTAATTAATGATTAATTGAGATTAAGGAGACTTAATTAAATAATTAAGATGGGATTAAGTGGATTTAATTTAGAGATTAAAATATAATTTAATTTCAAGTGGTGTGATGAGAAATGAATTTATGAAATTTAATGAAAATAAATTGATGATGTGGCATCACGCCACATGGACGATGATGTGGCACGCCACATGGAAAGGTGTGACCCTACACCACACTCCTAACTTAGGGCAACCATAAAAGGAATAGAGAAAAGCCTCCATATCCCTTATTTCTTTCACCCACACGGGACACCCCTTTTCTCTCCTCACTCACACGACACTCTCTCATATTCCACTTCCCTTCACACGGCAACCCTCCCCATCTCCATGTCCACCATCGTGTACCCCCTTCTTCCACCATTTCACACGTTTTTCTCCTCCTCTCTTCTCCTCTATTAAAGAAACTCAAGCAAGGAAGAAAAGAAGAGAAGAAGAGCAGAAAGAAAGAAGAAAGAACGTAGAAAAGTTCGTAGAAAGTATTGTAAGAGGTTTGTTTTCCTCCCTAGATTTAGAATTAAGGTTTAATTTAATGATTAGGATAGTTTAGAATCAATCCAAGGCAAATTTGGGCTAAAAAATTGGAAATTGGAAAATTTGTGGATTTTTGGGTTTCCTCACTACTCATGGAATTAGATTTAAGATCCATGAATTTGTTAATCAAATCATGAGTATTGAGCCTCTAAAATGTGACCAATTATATGGAGAATCAATCTAAGGGGTTAGGAAAAAGAATCATGGCCGATGACCCACCCATATGTGAATTTCGAGTTCAAGAAACTTGGCTCGCACTGCATTTTTTGCAAGTGAATCTCTGAGGAAGACAGGTCTCGAAACCTGTCTCGGAACCTCCTCAGGCGTTCCGACAAAAGTGATGAAGGCTCAGACAGTCCGAGGGAATGCATGACGTTCCGAGGACCATTGAAAGGTATGAGGTCTCAGAACGAGGCCAAGTTCTGAGAAGACCAATGAATCCCCAAAAGGACAAAACACTTAGGAAAATCTGTTAAGTCCAAAAGAGGACCCGAGGTCCCGGAACTTGGCTCGGAAGTACCGAGATCAAGTTTCGAGCAACCTAGTATGAACTACATGTCTCGGAAGTACCGAGAGAAGACCTAGAGATTCTGAAGTCTCGGAACTTGGTTCGGAGGTTCCAAAATCAAGTTCAGAGCATATCTATGTATTGTATACTTCGAACGGTCCGAGGGATGACCCGGATGTTCCGAAGCTTCAAAACAAGCTTCGGAAGTGCCGAACCAAGTGACCAAAGTTCCGAATTGACAGTGACCAGACTGTTTTGATCTTAACCCTACACCCTAGTTTTGATCGTTAATGTAGGATTAATAAGACATTAGTAACCTTCTCAAAATCTGACAAACTCAATGGTAATCAATAAAAGTACTAGGTATTAGATTTAGGAACCGAAGACATAAACTAATGATGTGATTATTATGTCTTGATACATGGAAAAAACTGAAGGACTTGAAGGTGACTTAGAGGTGTGCGAGTTGTATCGTGATTTGTTCTCCCCAACAACTTATCTCCAATCATGTAGATTTTCCTACCTACTTGAAGTATCATATACTACTATAAATGTTTATTTGATTCAAAGTTCTATAAATTAATTTTATGTATGTTTTGAATGATGATTTGACAAAGTGTAGTTTCAAGCATGGAAAATATGAATCGTTTTATATATTGTCAAATGAATTTGATATGATTGCATTGATGTGAACTTCATGCATTTGAATGGGATGGAAATGCATGAGACCAAGACAAAGGGACGACGTACTTTTATCTCGAAAGTACTTACATACATATGAAATGAATAACCATTGTATATGGCTGCGTCCATGGGTTACAAAAATTATGACATTCTAATTGGGCAGAAAGCTGTAGAGTCAAAAGAAGTCCCGAAACCTGCGCAGGAGTATGGGTGTGTAGCTCTCCCCCAGTAATCCCAGTTAAATTGCTAGTTTTGGGTATTAGCTCCCAGCAAGTGCCTTGGGAAAGCTACGTACATAAATGACCAATGTTTATAATTGTCGAATGAGAAAGAAAGATTGACCAATGCATGGGGCATGAGAAGTGCTTGTATAGATTCATGTCACCATGGCATAATACATGTGCATTTTAAAGTCTTATTTGCATGAAATGATTATGAAGTGGATTTGAGTGAGTTCTTAGTGCTTTTATAAAATAGATTTTGAAATACGGGATGGGGTATGATATTTGAATGAGAAGTATAGTATGCTTAATACATATGATTTTTTTTCCTATTTGTATTACTTCACATGTTGGTACCCACTTTGATGAGAATTCTACTGGCCGTGTTGACTAAGCCCACAATTCTTTCACTTTTAGAATTTAATGCAGATAGGGAGAAAGGTGATGAAGCAGGGCCAAGTAATAGCCAGGTGTGAGTAGAAAGAAAGCTTGGGGAAATTACTCTTTTTTGATATTTTGGAATTGAAGAGCACTTAGTTTATTTGGTTATTTTTGTTTACATTTAGAGGGTCTACAATTTTGTAGGAGTTATGAGTATGGAAATGTAATAACTTATGTTTAAACTCCTAGATACTTGCGTTAGACTTGATATTTGAAATTTAACTTATGTGAGATCCTTATACTTTGGTTTGAAATGTGAATGGCTATCTTTCAGATGCATCAGATATAGATATATGTTTCTACAGGTTTATAAAAGTGTGTTGCAAATATTCAAATGGACTTTTGTCCGTGTGCACACACTAGATGGGCTAGTCGAGGGTCGGATCTTCGGATTCGCCATAGCATAAATTGTTCATGTTTCTATGTAGGAAAGTTTCAAGCAGCCTATGAGCTGTGGCACGATACATTAAATCCCAATGAAAAGGTCTTTTGGAAATGATTAGTATATCCTTAGAGGCTGAATATATTTGGGTGCATGTGACTCCTAAAGCAATGATTGTATTTTTCCTGACTTTAATATTTATCATGCTTGTAGAATTATAAATCTTTGGACTTGCAAAATTCACAAATCCACAAATGGATTGTAAATTGTTTGACTAAATCATGCTACTCAATTGTGATGAGGATGAAATTCTTAAATTGACAATGTTGAATCTTCATCTCAGTCATCATCTCTTCTCCATGCTTTGAAATTGGAATATGCTATTGGAGTTAGTTCAATGATTAAGCAAACCAAAAAAAAAAAAGAGTAAGTCTATAAAGCATCTTTGCTCTATATGTTAAACTCCTATGCTTTATGACCGGCCATTGTATGCTTCTATATTTTGGTTTGAATGGCTTGCACTCAAGAGATTTATTATGATGACTATTGACAATTCTTACTTGAACAGTTTAAACTCTTTGACTGTTATGCTCTGTTTTTTCATAGGATAAAATTAAAAATTTCATATCATAATTGAATGCTTGTTTTCTTTAAATTTGAATGACTATTTTATGAGCATTGCATGAATGTTAACTAATGCATTGGATGATAATATGCTATGACTATCTCTTGTTCCAGTTAACAATCACATCTATGCCATTTCATAAATGGTTAGAATAAACATTTTTGCAAAACATCCTTATGAGCCCTCTCAATCCTGCCCTTAAATTTTACTCCCTTTTTTTTTAAATGACTTGGATTTGATATCACTTAACTGCGAAGCTGAACCTTCTTCATCGGCATTCATTCTAAATTTTCACATTATAAAAGCAGCATAGCCTTAATCACATATTGGGACTTGGATTACTAATCTTAAATTGCCTTTATTCTTGCTATGATAACTGATGAGCATTACCCAAGTTTCCTTATGTCAAAATGCAATGTCGACTAAATCTTGATATAACTATGCTAGATGCTCATTGTATGCTCCCACTGTTGGCTTACCCAAACTATAACATTCACTCTCACACTGAATAGTTTTGGCATCCTTCTTGGCTAATTCATACTTTGTGACCACTCATATGATGTTATCCTTGTGCTTTACTCATATGACTCTTGTTAATGATGATTTCATAACCAGATATGCCTACTTGGGATTAACTGCTCACGGCACCAATTCACTCCTTAAGCTTATTGAATGATGTATCTTCCTAAATGATTTACTGATGATAACTGCCCTGCCATTATATACCTCTGTATCTATGTTATGAATGGCTTACAACTTACAAAACAGGCTTGATCATCCTTTTGCTCATCTCCTAAAAGTATTTATTGTCTATGTTTGATGTTCATACTTGATGAGGTTACTTATGACTTCAATGTATTATCATTATTACTTGTGATTCATACTTAAATGGTTTGTACCAATCATATGAGAACTCATGTTGAGGGTTCTAAATCAAATCATGGTAAATTTTTTTATGAACCTTATCATTTCCAAAAGGGAAGATGAACTGTTATGCATATTGAATGATATTAGAGTAAGTGAATGCTCTTCCTTTGCACACTTTCATGAATATTTATGCTACTATATGGTTGTCTCTTTTTAATGTATTCATGAAAGATGGGTTGGTTATGTTCATGAAAGATTAAGTTTTGAGATACCAGATTTGCACTAAAACTCTTGACCTTATAATGGTAAATGCTTTATGTTTTGTAATAGGTATCATCCTCTTGGCTCTGAATGTTATTTGTTCAAAGCATGAATTGGTTATTCAAATATAAAAGATGCTTGAACTTATTTTATTTTATTTTTTAAAAAAAAGGAAAAGAAAGAGAAATGCTCACAAGTGATTCGTATTCCTATTAAACTTCTTATTGTAGTCATGAATGATAAAATCGTAGGACCGTAGGAGGCATACAAAAAAGGAATATTGGTAGGTTGTCATATGCCTTCGTAAATGATGGAATGTTTGGTGTATCTTTATTCATGAATGCATGGATGGCTTCCCTCACTTATGTACATATGCACTTTGATAAATAGTTTATCATTTGTGTTCACTTGTGCTATGGGATTCCCTCATGTAACTTATAGTTATATCATTTATGCATTATTATGATTCAAATGGTATCATTAAAATGGGCCTCAAAGTTAAATCTTATAGTTATATCTTATTTTCACTTGATGTTCTTAAAACTGTTTATCAAGTTGTATTTCATATCTTGAGCATCAATTAGGATAGTTGGGGAGATTTGTGCATTATTAGTCTCATTCATTGGAATTACTCATCAAACAATAAATGATTGAATGAATGATAATGCACTATGCAACGTTTGGCCTCAGATTTAAACCACTGAATTGTGTAAGTCCACAAATGGCAAACATGGCCTCAATTCATAACCATAGAACATTAAGAGAACTATGTAACACCATTAAAGTGAACAAAAATGAGAAAATTATGATATTGAGGAGAAATCTCATATGTCTTATGCTCCACATTAAAATGAAATGGTTGATCATAATGGTATCATTAATGGGACTTATAAGTTAAATCTTTATCCACATATGGTATCACTTGACATGATCTTGGAATTACCATTGGATTTCCCTCTCTCTTCTCCCTCCCCTATTCCCAATGCTTATAGTCATATCACATACCATTTGGGAATATGGCATTGTCTTAGTATCACTCATTACATTGGCCCGTATATAGTTATATTTGTCTAGATAAATGATGAGATGCCATGACATGTACGTCTAAACCTTTATCTCACTCCAATATTATGGGAGAGTAAATATGGAAATTTAAATCACAAGGTTTATGATCACTTAGAGAAGTTATACTTATTCAAATGACCCTTTCTAACTTGTGCTCCATGAAAAGTACTTGAAATGGCCATTTCTCAATTTTTGACAAAAATGGGGAGAAATATTGAAATACTGGAGACACAAACGATCTCATGATAGAAAACATTTGAAAGGCCTAATACGTGAAGAATGGGGGAGAAAAAAAAAATCCAATATTGGTATGAAAGATAGGGGGAGTAAATGTGATTTTAAGATATGCTTTAAAATTGCACACATATTACTTATCATCATTAACCTTTGGAGAGATCACTTTCCACCAAGAATATGTCATTTATGTTGTGCTTACAGGAATATCACAGGCATATTCTAAGGGGGAGCTGCCATGAACCTTCCAGCCTTCAGACCTAATGCAGTCATGTCCATGTTCATTGAGAATATTGTAATATTGTATTTTTGTACATGTCATTTATTTGAACTTGTCAAAGTCTGTAATGTGTATTTGAGTCTGTATAGTGTATTTTCTAAGTTTTGTCACGAAATTGACAAAGGGGGAGATTGTTGGCCTAAAAGTTAAATCTGCCTCCCTAGAGTTAGACTGAGTTGTCGATTCCGTGACTGTGTCCCACTGAGTCCTAAGTTGTCAATTTCTTTCATTGAGTCATGACCGTCTACGTGTCCAAGACCGCACCTCTAGAAGACTTGCATAGTCAAATCAAGTTTGAAGCTCTAGAAGACGCGTCATTTGGAAGGCATCGTATCGAAACAAGAAGAACTTCATGCATGCCAACCAACATAGGTATTTGGACCTTAGGACTGACTTAGAAGACCTAGACTTACCTTTGGGATAAACCTTAGAATTTGATAGAACTAAATTGGATTTCTTAGGTTAGTTTTGTTTTGTCCTATTTTGGAGAAGCTTTTGCTCCTATCAAATATGCTCAAATATTAGTAAAATCTTTATTATTTGATAGAGTACTCAAAGAGCTTTCCAAAAGTCCAAGAACACCCAATTCAGAAATGTATCGCTCAAGTTTGGAGCATTTCAATGAAAGAGTACAAAACAGAATAAAATAGTTTTGTCATGTGCCCTCACTTTGAGAGATTATTTGAGGTATCAAATAGAATTAAAATTGCACCAAATTTGGTGAGTAGAAAGATGTCTCAATGATATTTCTAACGAGTCAAGAACTCTCAAAACCGGGTTCGGGAACCCAAGTTTTGACCGTTTTAGTGGAAGTTTACAAAATTGCCAAATCAGTCGACCGGTAATACAGCAAAATGCGATTTCAGCTTTTGATATTTTTCAGTCGGCTGAATCTGTGAGTTCAGCCTACTAAATTCCTTTCAGATATTTTAACCGAGGGATATTTGGAATTTTCAGTTGACTGACTCTTCACGTTAAGTCGACTGAAAATGTAACGGTAAGTTTTCAAAGGCTATTTTGTTGAGATTTCTACGTCCAACGACCATATTTTCGAGTGGACTTTAAATGTATGACCTTAGATCATTCTATAGGTTGATTCTTAATGAGTTAAACCGTCTCTAATATTCTCCAAGACTCTTAATCATTTTAAGAACACTAAAACTCCATAGTTAGATTACCAAAGTTCTTGAACTCAATCTCTCACACACTCAAAGCTCTCATAGGCAAATCTTGAGCATCTTAGGCTCACTCTTGAGTGTGTATTTGAGGGAACCTTTAGGGATAGATTATTCTCATAGGAAAATCATTTATCTTCCCTAAATCTCTTCTCTTAATATTTAGTTTGGCATTCATTGGAGCATTCTCTCATCAACAAGGAGTTAAGTGGAGAAAGACATCCAAGGACAAGCCAAGGCTACTTCAAGTAACTAGAGGCTAGTGTTCTTGGTAAGACTCTTAAGTTCTACAAGCTTCCCTTATTCATTGAGAGAATTGTAAAGGTTGGTGTAACCCTTGTAAATTCTAAGAAAGGTATTTTCTTGGTGTATGTAAAACTCACGGTTCGATCTACACCCTCGAAGTAGATCAAAGGTTGTAAAGGTTCAATCTCTACCCGTGAAAGAGATCAAAGGGCTGTAATAGGTTTTTCTCCACCCGTGAACGAAAAGGTTAGTAAAATCCTCAAGTGGTATACTTGAGGCGTGGATGGAGGTAAGGTTGCCGAGCCACGTAAAATCTCCATGTCAAGATATTCCATCTGTTCTCATCTCCTCTCACTATTGTGTTTGTGTTTTATCTTGTATCTTAATCGTACAATTTGGAGATAAATTGGATTAATTTATTAAGACAAATAAATTAATTGATTCACATTTTAAAGAAATTAAAATTCCTCCATAGTCCTATTCACCCCCGTCTAGGACTATTCTAGACATTGAACTAGCTCGACTAATATATGGATATGTTGAGTTGTCATTTCATGTGATTATATTCGAATATGATTACTTTGAGTTGTCATTCCATGCCGAGACTGTGTGGTAATATGCTTAGATGATAATATTTGATAATTATTGCATGCATGATGATGTGTGGATGATATTCATGAAATGATATTTGAACATGTGTAGTTACTGGGTATATGAGAACATGTGTGTCTATTGCATACGATAACATGTGTAGCTACTTTTAAGAAAACATGTGTGAACATGATGATGACTTGATGGTATGGGACCACTAGGTGTGTTGGGCATGTCCTATGAGTCAATGGTGTGTGAATGTATGTGTGTACAGTGTGAGAATATATTGCGTAGAAGTGCACATATGGATCCGTGCCACACAGTTGTATATGTGTATGAGAACACCAATGCGTATAAGTGCATGTATGGATCCATTCCACGTGAATGGGTGTGAAAACAAATTACGTAGAAGGGCACGCATGGATCCGTGAAACTTGGTTGTGTATGAGAACGCCAATACGTCAAAGTGGACGTTTGGATCCGTGCCACGTGATTGGGTGTGTGATGGTGAGAGCACACTACATAGAGGTGCACGTATGGATCTGTGCCACGCACTTGTGTGTGAGAACACAATGTATAGAAACATATTTATGGATTCGTACCACGCAATTGTGTGAACATGTGTGAGAGTGCAATACGTAGAAGTGCACGTATGGATATGTGCCACGTATTTAATGTGTGTGTGAGTTGCAGGGGTGTGCGTGAGTGGTGTTGCACTTGCATGATGGTCCCTGCTCATGTGTGGTGTGTTTGTGGCAGTTTGAGTATGCACATGTTGATGTATAACGTGTTGTAGGTTATACTTGTTCATAGTATGTGTAATCTGTGATTGTGATGGAATATGTGTAATGTATTTGTTGTTTCTCACTGGTCGTGCTAAGCTCACCAATTGCATTGCAGGCACTCTATCGGTCGAAACGACATGCTTAACTTAAGTAAGGTATATAAAACTCACTTGAGTTGAGATCTTTTCTATCTCATTTTCCTTTCTCCCAAACTCGGTGGTGACCTCCTTCTCCAGCCCAAAACCAGCCCTCTCCTCCATTCTATCCATTGATTCCTCCCTTGCATGTGTTTGAGTTGGATTGAGCACCTCTCCCAGATGCCCATTCCGGCATTTTTCTCCTTCCAGAGGTAAGTAAGACCCCATCTTCACTCTTGTCTCCTTTTGATTTGTGTCCAACTAAAGGATAAGGTGAAATGCGTTCGGAATGGGGCTTAGACAAGGGAAAATGTTGGGGGGTGAATGGGTTAGGGTAGGGTATATTAAGGATTCAGACCCCTTCTTTCGTCAAGGGTTTTAGTTGGGGAAATAAATTGGGGCTTTGTTAATTTTTGTGAAGTTTATGCCTTAATATGGGTTGTGATTGATGTTTTGATGTGTTGAGCAGCTCCCAGCCAGGGCCGTCTCAACATAAGTTGAGACATAAGGAAAAAATTCTAAATTGGGCCTTCTTAGTATTTAATGTAACGACTCAATCCGATATTTTGAGATTTTAGGGAGATATATGGGCCTCCGAGATGGTTATTTTCTAAGAAAAGTGTATGAGAAGTCACACAAAAATTTAGAATTTGTACCATTAGATCCCCCAAAGTATGCACACACATGTTCCTCAATTAGATCCACATGAAAAATGTAGAAAAATCACAAAATGTTTTGTCTTTCGATTTTTTTCTCAGGATTTCTCGATTTTTAAAATAATATATTAAAATTATTTCGAGTATTTGTTTTTTAACAGAAATCTTATTTTCAGACTAAGGTTTTGTTAAATAATTTAATGAAATTTTTAGAGTTTTTTAAGAGGTATTTTGAAAACACAATTTAAAATCTCCAAATTTTCTTAACTTAACCGATTTTTTCTCCATGGTTTTTATTATTTAAATTAAATGAGTCAAAAGTGAAGCTTCCACCTTAAAACCCCTATTTTGAGAGCCATTTTAAGTAAATTTTGAAAAAAAATTGCAGCTCAAAATCCAAAATTCATGTGGGCCCCTTGGAACCCACACCCCACTCACCCATATCCCATTTTTGTTGGGAAAGGAGGGAAGCCCTCTCCTAACCCTGATCCCTCTTTTCTCATTTCTTCATCTCTTCTTCCTTCCTAGGGGTGTAAATGGATCTGGATCCGGCCCGTGGACTATCCAGCCCAGATCCAAGAGTCCATTTGCGATATGGATCCTAGTATCCAATAAGGACTCTGGGATCGGATCCAAATATCCATTAACATAATGGGCCGGTCGCGGACCGTCCATGGACGGTCCAATGGACGGTCCGAAACATTGATATGTTAACTTTCCCTACGCACGACATAAGCGTATCAAAAGGAAATCGAAGGAAATCGAAGGATATGCTTGTCGCCGCTGCTCTCTTGCCGCTGCTCTCTCTCGATCTCTCTCTCGCCTCGGTCTCTCTCTCGCCTCTTTTGCTGCTCTCCCTCGATCTTTGCTCTCTTCTGTGAGTCTCTCCCTTTCTGGGTCTTTGTCTCTTTCTCGATCTCTCTCTGGTCTCTCTCTACAGAGAAGGCAGTGGCGGATCAGAGGGCTGCACTGTTCGTTACAGCTAGCAGATCCAGCCGCATCGGTTGTCAGATTAGGAGCAGCGAAACATCAGATCTCTTTGGTTTCTTCCACCGGCATCCAGATCAATCGACTGGAGGACTCAGATCTCTGCTGTAAGTTGGGGTTTTATTAGAAATCCATGTTGTTATCTTCATTTTTAGATTAAATACTCAGGTAAATAGTGTAAAAAATATGTGGCTTAAGAATGTACATCAAAGCCCATTTTCTTTTCTGTATCGTTGCTGATTTTGTGTGAGGTAATGAATTAATTAGGGGATTTTTTTGAACTGGATGTGCTCCATATTTCTGGTGGATTGGATGTACTGTGAAATGATCATCATTTCCTCCAGGCATTTGGTAGTGTAGAGAGATTAGAAAACATTGGTGGGACATTGTTTTACCATTTCTCCTCGCTAAATTGATGTTCAATGTGTTTTAGGTGCAACTTGAAACATATTATTTACAAATCTGGGTAAAAAGCTGCCTGTGTACTAACAACTGTCAACATGTAGTTCATTTAGTTTTATTTCATTAAATAATTTTTATCCCTTATGCTCTCACTTTTACTCTTGGTTTTGCATTTTGTAGGTGCGAGATCAGAAACGTGCTGCACTGTTAAAAGAGAAAAGGGCTACAAGTGGATTGGCAAGCGCGCCCCGTGTTATTGTAAGTATTGATACTATTTTTTACACTATTGCAATTCCCAGGTTCCAAAATTTTTTAATTTCAGAATTTGCCAAATTAATGATTTTGCTGGTATTTTCAACGGGACCAAAACTTCATGGGTATAAGCATGGGTGTTGGAATGGGAGACAGGTGTTGGAATGGGTAGCTCAGTTAGTCTAAATTTCTAGGATTGAGTAGAGGTCTTGAGTTCAACTCCTCCAGGGCTTTCCCTATGCACAAGGCTTGCGGATAGTTTTGTATATCTGTGGAATTAATCTCACCTCCAGTATGGGGTGAGGATACCCATATTATCCAAAGAAAAAGTAGTTTAGATATCAATCCAATCAATGAGTTAAATAACATCGAATAGTTTGGATCATTTAAAATTTATCGAATGCCGATTACCTATCTAACACTTATGTGATCTGAATCTACAATTTGTAGACTACAATAATAATTTCTTACTAATTATAGCCATGATTGACAGTGTTGATGCCAAAATGTAGCTGCATGCAAAAAATGTAGTCTAACATGGAATCCTACCATCCTAAGAATGATTGAATCTGGTGGGCCATCTGATGGGTAATGGGTGAATCATGACCATCCAACTAGTGGACTTTACAATGATTAACCTTGTATAAAAGCCTTATACCTTGTATTAATCATGGTCCATGAAATGCTAAATGATAAGTTATATTTTATTTTTTAGATAATTGTTAATAATAAATTATTATAAATTATGGGTATATGCAAAATGGTTGTTAACAAGTAATGAAATTTATTAAGTTAATACTTTTTATGCAGTACAATGTCTACTTCTAATGAGAGGAATGACTTCATTGAAGAGAATGAGTTAGATGCGGCATCAAATGCTTCTAGACCAAAACATGTTGTACATAGGAGGAAGACATCTACTATTTGGAAGGATTTTCATTATGCAGAGATAGATGGAGTTAGAAATGCAATATGTAATCATTGTGGTAAACTATTTACTGGATCGAGTACTAGTGGAACTTCCCACTTGTGGCGCCACTTACCTTTTTGTAAAAAATATGATCCAACACAATCTGGTAGCCTCAATGAAGTAGTGTGTGGTGATTTTGAATTTGATCAACAACGTAGTGTAGAGGATCTTGCAAAGATGATAATTTTGCATGAGTATCCTTTTTCAATTGTTGAACACAAAGGGTTTATAAACTTTGTGAAGAATCTTCAACCCCAATTTAAGTTTGTCTCAAGGACTACCATCCAGGGAATTTGTACGGGTTTGTATGAAGAAATGAAAAGAAAGTTATGTAGTGAGTTGGATTCCCTCACTAGTCGTATTAGCCTTACCACTGATATGTGGACATCGATCCAAACCCTAGGCTATAGTTGTTTGACGGCACACTACATAGATGCCGAATGGAATTTGCAAAAAAGAATACTCAATTTCAAAGTAGAACAAGTTCCTCATAGTGGAGATAACTTGTTCAGTTCTATTTTCAAGAGTATGTTAGACTGGAAAATCGACCGGAAAGTATTTGCAGTAACAGTCGATAATCATAGAGTAAATGATTCTTTGGTTACAAAGCTTGTTCAGAAGGTGAGAGGGAGCTTAGTGCTTGATGGTAGATTATTTCATGTGCGTTGTTGTGCACATATTTTAAATTTAATAGTCCAAGAAGGCATGCGGCTAATAAATAAGGATGTTGATATGATTCGTGAAAGCGTCAAATATGTCAATGGATCACAATCAAAGTTGAAAACATTCGATGACATTTGTAGCCATGCTAAAATAAACTCTAAAAGGAAGTTGATCATGGATGTCCCTATAAGGTGGAACTCCACATATAAAATGTTAGTTGTGGCCTTACAGTACAAAGATGCATTCCAACGTTTGGAACATTATGATGTCAACTATAAAGAGAAAGTGGGAGCGCCATCTTGGAGTGAGTAGGAGAAAGCTGAAAAAATTTGTAAGCTTTTAGAACCATTTTATCAAGCTACAAATGTGTTTTCTGGTTCTAAATATCCCACCTCGAATTTATTTTTTGAAGAAGTTTGTGATATTCGGTTACATTTATATGAAAATTCTATGGTTGATGACGATGTTGTTGCCCCTATAGTGGATAAGATGATGGGCAAGTTTGAAAAATATTGGGACATTTGTAGTCTAGCTCTTGCGATTGCATAATTCTTGGATCCTCGGTATAAGCTGAAATTGTTGGAATTTTATTATCCAAAGATTTTTGGGGCTGATTTTGCGAAGGATCAAATAAGTCAGATTTTATGTGATATTAAGAATCTTCATAAAGAGTATGAGGCTCAATCACCAGATAATAGTGCAAAAAGACAATGCATTAGGCAAGATGTTAGTAGTGGATCACCAACATTAGATGGAACAAAACGGGTGAAAAGGTTTGAGAAGTTTCTTGCTGAAAGCTCAAGTTCTGCTCATAAATCAGATCTAGATCTATATTTGGAGGAACCCAACTTTCCGAGTTCCGATGAATTTGATGTGCTGCAATGGTGGAAAAGTAATGCTCCCAAGTACCCTATTCTTGCAAAGATGGCCCGTGATATTCTAGCGATTCCAATATCGACTGTTGCATCAGAATCTGCTTTTAGTGCTGGAGGTAGATTTCTTGACCAGTATCGCAGCTCTATGTGTCCAAAAACTGTTGAATCGTTAGTGTGTGGCCAAGATTGGTTGCGGAATACCATGCAAGGTATTTTTATTGCTTATTTTAATTTGTTTCCTTGCTTTCAATTTATTTCATAGGAGCATGTGACATCAATTATATTTCTTATGTTATATTAGGTGAAAGGGAGTTGGGCTCGCTTGAAGTTGATGATAGTAATTTGAGTTCGGGTTCTACATGGACTACCAATGATGAGTGGTAATCCTTTAAGTTTTAAATAAATTTTACCGATCAATGTCAATTCATTTTATAGTTTTTCTTATGTTTGACTTACACGATCTTTTTTGATATTGCAGTGCTGTGGATGACATTGATGCCTCTACTTTTGCATCTCAACAATAACTGATGTTAAGGTAGTGGATTTGATTTTAGACTGTATTTATATCTTCAAGTGGATTGGATTAGATTTCAATCTTAGGGTGACTTTGGATACTGAAGCAGATTGAAAAGTAGACCAAGCCAGTTGGGAACTTCGTGTTGTTGATTATTTGGGATGAAAAGAAAGCTGAAAATAGTATCCTGGCTACTATTTTTCATTTCTGGGGCTCGAAATTCACACCCTCTGATTGTGTGCCTCTACTCAATGGATTCCAATTTCCAATCGAATGTGGCATCAGGGTCTAGCCACTTCGCTTCCATCTATGTGGCCCACATAGATGAAGGCAGCATTACAATTATCACACCTTCAAAATATGGAAAAGAAGGACGTAGATCATTCAACTTCAACAAAGTGTTTGGCCCATTTGCAACCCAAGGTTGCTCAGGTTACCCCATTATGATTCTGTTCAGATGCTTGAGATTTATAACGAGCAAGTCAGGGATCTCCTTGCTTCGGATGGCCTTAACAAAAGATATCCTTTGCATAATTATCTTTTCTGTACTGTTTTTCCAATTTACGACTTTTGCATATAGAATATCCTTTACTTGTAGACACATTAGAAATTCGTAACAGTTCTCAGAATGGCCTCAATGTACCAGAAGCCAGCTTGGTGCATGTTGCATCAACTTCAAATGTCATTGAACTGATGAACATTGGGCAAAGGAACCGTGCAGTGAGTGCAACAGATATGAATGTTCGTAGCAGTCGTTCCCATAGGTGTGATTATGATCTCCACACTCTATTCTTTATGATTATCCTTGGATGGTGATAACTACTATCTTGGACAGAAGAATTTTTATCCTTCTAAACCAATATATGCATTGTATTCTTGAGCTCTAGTTTGAAATGTGGAGCATTTAGTGGTTAGACATATGATTCAATGAGCCCCTATTCTTTAGTAGCTCATCCCAGAAATAACTTGACGGGCCATCTTTATTATTCTTTTCTTTTTTTTGTTTTACATCTGAAGATGACTGTGTTTCTTAACCATCTACGACAAACCATCTACTGTTAGGATTTTCCTTATCTGGAAATTCTTTGGCAAGGTCTATCCCTCGATGGGCCTATATGATCAGCTGAAGTTCATAACTGAATCCTGGGAATCTATGCATATCCTTTAGTTTTCCATTTGATAGAATTAATATGAACACTGATGGAGTTGTTTGCAGTTGCCTAACAGCTCACGTTCAAGGAAGAGACGTTACATCTGGTGCTATTATTCGTGGATCTATGCATCTGGTTGACTTGGCTGGAAGTGAAAGGGTCGACAAATCTGAGGTCATTGGAGATAGACTGAAGGAAGCACAACACATAAACAAATCCCTGGCAGCGTTAGGGGATGTGATCTCTGCTCTTGCCCAAAAGAATTCACACGTCCCATACAGGAACAGTAAACTTACACAGTTGCTCCAAGATTCTCTTGGTAAGACCAATTAATCTGTACTTTTTCAATTCAAAAAGAAAAGATCAATTAATATATTTTTTGTTCCTCAAATGACATAATGTGGGTATTGTTTGATTTTCAAATCAGGGTCTCTGTTTCTTTGTTTTTGTGCTGTTTAGCAGAACTAGTCACATGCATCTATTTATGTCGGGTATGGGTATTGTGATAACTCGTCATTACTCAATTGATTGGAGCTGATTGTAAAAGTCATGCAGTGTAGCTATTTGACTGTATATCTGTTAGTTCCATCTCAATTTTTGCTTTCATAAATATGTCTATCAGTGTCTGTATGTGTAGCTAGTGCTCTTCTGATCTGAGACCATCTGATTTTTCTCTTTCCTCTTCGTTGAAATTTTATAGTTGGCTTTGATTGGTATTTATGTTTTCTTGCGCAAACATATTCTATTATCAGAACTTGGATCGGTCCTGCTTCATCATTACATGATTTTGATTGTAGATTTGCATCCTAGTTGTTTATAGTTTAGTAGAAGTTGATCAATGTATTTCTGAAATTTGATCTTAGATTGTGTGGGGTAAGGGCTCATAGTCTGCTGCAAAAATGGAGATCACTAATGTTATGGAGAATGAGGCCATTGCCAAGGAAAAGCTGCCGAAGATGGTATATGACTACTATGCCTCAGGTGCAGAGGATCAATGGACTCTTAGTGAGAACCGATTTGCCTTTTCAAGGATACTGTAAGCTTCCTTTTTCTTTTTCTTTTTACAAGTTATGAAATCTGGTATATTGAGCCTCCTATGCGATTGTTGATGGATTCTTGTCATATACAGTTCTAGTGTAGCCATCTCCCAATTTTTATTCCATTTGATTTGCTTTGATTGTACCCTTTGTCATTTCGAATCGTTTTTATCATTTGATTCCTTGAAATAATTGCATCCATCTGAAGAACTATTTGGTTATCAAATTGACATAATCTATTAGATTTGAGAAATCTCTGACCGAGTAGCTTAATCAGTTACCTGAATATGACTACCATGTTTTGGCCCATCCTTTCTATGTGCTTGGGGTCTTGAGTGACGGAGAATTATTATTTATCTTCCATCTTCTCCTTTTGGATCCATTCTCCAGGAGAAAGTGGGACCCACAAACAGTGAATCTTCTCCTCCTCCTTTTTAAAATGTTTTATTGTTATTTCCCAATAGCATTCATGAGTTAGTGAATTATTCGGTGAAATGTTTGAATAGAAACAAGGAATATGAATTTCCAATATTTTGTTAATGCATTTTCTCACTTTTGCTTTCTCAGGTCTGATTTTGGAAGTCTACGAAAGAGATCACCAACAAGTGGACCACATATGATATTTTATTTTAAATGTATTTTTTTTATTTGTTCTGTATTAAGGGTATTTAGCCCAATTTATTTTGTTTTAGTGTTTCTGACTCTAAGATGATCTTGACCACTGATGTGGTCACTCTATCAATCTCTCACAAGTGGATTTATTATTTTTAAGTTTTATAATGATAAATGATATTGTACTAGTTTTACAATTTTTAATGTCAAAGACAAATACTCAATAAGAAAAAAAATAATAAAGGAATTAATTTTAATTACTCATGTGGATGTTGATGAATATATTAAAAATGTCAATTTTTTAATACATAGTTCATAAAAAAATATTTTTATCAAATTAAATAATATTTTTTAGCTATTATAAAGTTTAAAGATTATTACACAGTCAAATTGAGCTCAATAAGCTTATTGGACCCTTAATGGGCCGTGGACTGTCCAATAAGCCTATTGGACTATCCAGATCCATATCTTAATGGATCCTGTGTAAATGGGCTGGATTTGGACAGTCCAATAATGTAATGGGCTGGATCCGGATCCTGGCAAAATGGGCCGGATATGGATCCATTTACACCCCTATTCCTTCCTACTTCTCATGGAACCCAAACCCTAGATTTCTCTCCCAACTCCCCTCCAAATTGCAGCCTCTCTCTCTCTTTTCTTCCCATTTTTGTTTCTCTCTCCTCTTCTTCTTCATCCTTCTTTCTTCCATCTTTATGGCGGTTTTGAGATAAGAGAAATGGGGCCTTTTTAATCGGAGGACTAAGGCCATCGCGTAACTCACCTAATGGTTGAGTCAGGCCTGCTCCCGACCTCATTGAAGCAGAAGTTCCCTGCCAAGTTGAAAGTTTCGATCCCCCGGTAGGTGATGGTCCCTTCCACTTGATTGCTCACTACATGCTTGGGTAAATGCCTGAATGAAGTGGAATGTAGTTAATATATGTTGTATTCGTCTGTATGTATGAATTCTTGAAGTTGTGTGTGTTCTATTGGGTATGGATGCATGTATTGTGGGGAATGAAACTAATTGGACGTTGTTGTGGGGTAAGAATGGAGGAGAAGTTGTGTTTTTGCTACTGTTTAGTTAGTAGGGGTATGGGAAAAAAGGTGTAACGGTGGAATAAACCCCTTCGGGTTCCATCCCGGCACCTCTGTGTGGCATATGAGGGTGAAAATTTGGGTGCCTCTATGTGGTTAAAAAGTAAGGGGTGCCTCTCTGTGGATTGTCATCTCTCTCAGTGGGAGCATGTTTGGTGGAAGTAATTTTGGGAGTCTATCCTTGGTGAAATTGTTTTCTATGTGATGCATGATTTTATCCTTGTATTATTATTATTATTATTATGCTATGGACTGACCCTCGTAGATGCAGGAAACATGAAGCAATAGGGGCCCGGGGCCCTCGCCGATAGGAGCTTGAATGACGATAGGAGCCCTATCTTCGTAGCTTGTATTTTGTATTTTGTATTTTGTGCTCTTAGTTGTATTGAGTTGTATTAATGGAACTGTTGTATTTTGAGTAAAAACTTGTACCTCCCTTGAGCTTGGAGGGGATGTTTGAAGATGCTCCTTGATAAAAAAAATCTTTGCTCTTTTGTTCATGAATCCGGGTCAGGGTCGTGATGTTTCCCCTTTCGTGTGCATGTGTGTGGAACCTTGTCTAGTGGTGATATGATTTAGAAAGATGTTTCTGAGAGCTCGGAACGTAACTTTGGACTTAGTATCGAACATTATTTCGGTTCGCGACCCATCGTGGGTGTGGCGTGACACTTACACCAGAATTAAAGCCACATGAACAATTATGGGCCTATGCCCATTTGGAGTAATTTTGAGCCTCAAAAGCCTATGATATCCAACCAATTTGCTGAGCCAAAGATGCCAACCTCAGATGCTCCGTCAGTGCACATGTGGATGCCACCTAGGACGTGAAAATGGCAAGGAATCTAAAAAATGAACAGCAAGCTTTGGGACGTTGGAGAGTTGGATCGTTTAGAGCCCAAATTGGGAGGCCCATCTTAGCAAGTGCTAGCTGAAACGGGTACAACAGATACGTGACTGATTTTAGATGGTTTTGGGGTATCTAAATCATGCAGAAATCTGATATCATGGCTGAAAATCACTGCTGAAACAACAAGTTTATCAGTTGGGCGTGTGGATGATTCTAGATAGATATGGGCCTGGATTTAAAAGCTGTTGGAATAGCAAGAAATCAAGGAGAGACCAAGGTTCCCATCTGTTTGCTGGTTGGAAGTCCATGTACATGCCGTGTTTACATAGAAGAGTGCAGCAAAGAGATTGGAGGAAATAGAAATAAAAGAATTAAAAAAAAAAAAAAAAGATAGGAGGCCGAGAGGGCAGTGGGAAAGCCAGCAAAAGGAAATGCCCATTGAATCCAGCAAGGAATGGCTGAAGAGATGAGAAAGAAAGGAATAAAAAAGAAACAGAAAAAAAGGAAAATTAAAAATAAAAGAAAATGGAGGGTCTCTGGACGGTGGTGAGAAAGAGAAATAAGAGAAATCAAGGACAGAGAGATAGTCCATTACAGAAAGATAGGAACGCTTGAAGGATACCAATCTCCACATTGGAGAGAAATGTCCAACCTTTGAAGACTATTGAAATGTTGTGTAGCACCTCCACCTAGTGGGAGTGACTCCCACCACTCCTGCACCTCAAAGGTGCAAGTCCAATCTCTAGCATAATGAGAGATTGAGTAAGTCCAGACAATGCCTGAACTTATCTGCGGTAACCGGCTTGGTAAGCATGTCTGCAGCATTCTCATCTGTGTGAATCTTTAGAATGGAGATCTCACCAGTTGCAGCACAGTCTCGAACCCTATGATACATCACTGCTATGTGCTTTGTCCTAGCATGATATACCTGATTCCTCGACAAATAGATTGCACTCTAATTGTCACAATATATGGAGATTGATTTATGATTAATCCCCAAACCATTCACCAAACTTGTCAACCACACTGCTTCCTTAGAAGCCCCTATCAATGCCATATACTCTGCCTCTGTAGTAGATATTGCTGTAGTAGACTGAAGCACTGACCGCCAACTGATGGGTCCACTGGAAAGTGTATAAACATAACCAGTCGTAGATCTCCTCATATCTAGATCTCCTGCATAGTTAGCATCTACATATCTAACCACAGTTTCTGACCCTTGTTTTCTTTCAAACATTATACCCAAGTCTTTTGTGTCCTTCAAATACTTGAGAATCCACTTGACTGCATTCCAATGCTCTTTTCCCGGATTCGCCATATATTTGCTGACTACACCCACTGCTTGAGCAATATCTGGCGAAGTACAAACCATGGCATACATGAGACATCCCACTGCATTAGCATACGATGTTCTTGACATTTCTGTAATTTCATCATCTGTATTATGACACTGTCTAGCACTCAAGCTGAAATAAGTTGCAAGTGGAGTAGACACTGGCTTTCCTTTCTGCATACTGAATTTCTCAAGTACCTTTGAGATGTAATTCTTCTGTGATAATCACTGCTTGCTTGCCTTTCTGTCTCTCCTGATTTCCATCCCTAACATCTTCCTAGTTGCTCCAAGGTCTTTCGTGTCAAACTACTTACTTAACTGGGATTTGAATTCAACTACCTTCGACATGTCCTTACATGCGATAAGCATGTCGTCCATATATAGCAATAGAAAAATGAGAGCATCATCAAGCACTCTAAAGTATACACAACAATCATACTCACATCGCTGGTAGTCAATCTGCAACATATAGGAGTCAAAGCGCTTGTACCATTGTCTTGGAGATTTCTTAAGTCCATACAGTCTGCAACAATCTGCACACATGATCTTCCTTGCCTGCTTCTTTAAATCCTTCAGGTTGCTCCATGTAGATAGATTCCTCCAAATCGTCGTGAAGGAAAGCTGTCTTTACATCTAACTGTTCAAGCTCTATGTCAAACTGTGCTACCATAGCCAACAACACCCTGATAGATGTATACTTGACAACCGGAGAGAATATCTCATCATAGTCAACCCCCTCCTTTTGTGAGTAACCCTTTGTTACTAGCCGTGCTTTGAACTTTGGCTTCTCATTTTCTTGTAATGCTTCCTTTTTCCTGAAAACTCATTTGCAGCCAACTAGTTTTTTGTCATTCGGTTTCGGAACTAACTCCCAGACGGAGTTATGGTGAAGAGATTCCATCTCATCAATCATGGCACTCATACAACCTTCTCTTTCGCTGCTTTCAATAGCCTCCTGAAAAGTGGTCGGATCACTGCTACTGGTGATAAGAGCAAAGTGTACCTCCTCATTATCCCACCCAAGCCTTTGAGGTGGCATGATGGTTTTTCTTGTTCTTCCCTGTGCCAAACCGGTGGGCTCCTGCTGAGCCTCTATCTGTTCCTCACCTCCTGACGTGTTGGTCTTATCTTGAACCTGTGTTTGATTCTGAGTTGTGGTTTTTGTGCTAGGTGGAACCAACTCTGCAATCACCTTCTCTTTGTTGTTTTCTTGAACTTCTTTCTCAAGTTCCCTCCTCAGCATAGAAGCTTCATCAAACACTACATCTCTGCCGTGGATTACTTTTCTGTTTGTTGGATCCCATAGCTTGTAGCCCTTCACTCCCTTCTCAAACCGGAGAAATATGCATCTGAGTGACTTCGAGTCTAACTTGGATCGTTGATCACTAGGGATGTGTGCGTAAGCTGAACAACCGAATACTCTCAAAACTAAGTAGTCCACTTCTTTACCTGACTACACCTCTTCTGGAGCTTTTAGATTGAGGAATGTATTTGGTGACCTGTTGACTAAGTAGCATGCATGATTGACTGATTCTGCCCAAAAACCATTGGATAAGCTTGCATGAATCCTCATGCTCCTCGTTTTTTCAAGAATAATCCTATTCATCCTCTCCGCGACTCCATTCTGCTAAGGAGTCTTGGGAACGGTGAAATGCCTCGTGATGCCCTCATCTCTGAAAAACTGTAGAAATTCACTATGTCGATATTCACCACCATTGTCTGTCCTCAGATACTTGATTTTTCTGCCTGTTTGATTTTTTACCTCTGCCTTCCACTCTTTGAACTTAGAGAAGACTTCTGATTTTTCCCTCATGAAGTAGACCCAGACCTTTCTTGAGAAATCATCTATAAAAGTCACAAAGTAGGAAACTCCACCTTTTGACTTAGCCGGGGATGGTCTCCCCACATCTGAATGAACATTGTCCAGAATACCCTTGGTTCTATAGTGTTTATCTGCAGCTTTAATGGCCACCTTACTCTGTTTGCCATATAAACAAAACTTGCAGAATTCTAGCTTGCATCATTTAACCCCCTTTAACAGTTATCTTTTATGGAGTTCTAACATGCCCCTCTCACGCATATGCCCTGGCCGCATATGCCATAATTGAGAATCATCTACATTGTGTTCTTCCTCTGTGGAGACTGCCGCTCCACTTGAAATTGTATCCCCTTTCATTTTGTAAAGGTTGTTAGACAATTTGATGCCTTTCATTAACACCATTGCACCCTTTGACACTTTGTGTCATCCTTTCCGATGAATGTGCACCCGCTTGCTTGAAGTGTGCCTGAGGAAATCAGATTTTTCCTAAGTGCTGGCACATGTCTCACCTCTCCCAATGTTCTCACAATTCCATCAAACATCTTGATTCTAATGGTCCCTATTCCTATGGCTTTACATGGTGTATCATTTCCCATAAGAACACTCCCACCATTATAAGACTCATATGATTCAAACAAATCACGGTTAGCGCACATATGATAAGAGCAACCAGAGTCTAAAATCCACGAATCGGATAGAGTCGAATCTTGCGAGACAGATAGAATACCTGCTTCGTGTTGTGAATCTACATCGGTGAACTTAGCCTCTAGCCTCGACAGTTCACTGATTATCCAGTTGAATATGTTCATGTGCTCCAACACATCATACCCTTCGGCCATCTTCAACCCAAATAGTTGCTTCTTCAAGTGAAGCTTGTTTGACAACAACTTACCCATGTAGAGCTATTCAAGCTTTTCCCATCGGTCCTTTGCAGTCTTCTCCTCCATGACGTTGTACAACACTTCGTCAGACATATAGAGTTGAATGAGGCTAATTGCCTTCTTGTCAACTCTTGTCCACTCCGCATTTTTCATCTCCTCTGACTTTTTATCTTTGCCTGACAATGCTACATCAAAATCCTGGTGTATCTGAATGTTATTCATTCTCAATTACCATAATACAAAGTTACCTCGACCATCGAATTTGTCAACTTCAAATTTGATGCCTCTGGTTGATCCCATTGATGCCATTGTCTGGATTGAATGGAGTTTTGTGCTTCAAGTCCAAAACAGTAATCTACTCGGGTCACCGCGTAGATCTCGTAACTGTGAGCACACTAGCGAAGACGGATCTAAATTCCGAGTATGTATGACTCTGGAGACTGCGAAACATTCTGGACCGTAGATTTTGCCTGTTTGTTCTGATTGCTCTAAGCACTATCTGACAATCCGTCAAACACTTGGTGTGCAACCATTTCTTTCTTCTCCTCTGACTTGAAAAAACTTGTGCCATCCGATCGACACTTGCCTCCTCTCTTAAACAAAGAGAGAATCCTGTAACAGGCAATAAATCAAACACTTGGTAGGCAAGAGTTCTTCTCAAGAAAAACTGTTGCTTATTGTTGTACAGCTGTAGGGTTTTGCTGCCTGAACAGCTGTGGGATTTTGCTTGTTTCAGCCAAAACTAACCCAATCTGATGAATCACTGCACTGTGGCTTGGCTGTCTCAACAGGGCTAAAAACCCCTTTATGCGATGGGTTTCACAACTGAAACCCCCTTTCCTACGCACAACCTTCCTTCTTCCGCCGTGCGCAGCCTGCCTTGGCCCTTTCCCAGCGCTGTTTCTTTCCGCCGCTTGGCAAAATCTGTTGTTCCGCGCACCTTCAATGGAGTCGTGCACCCTGGAAGCTCTATTGATTCCTCTTGCTACCAGTCAGTGTTGGCTGCCTAAACTGTAGACGATGATAGATTCTGACCTCTGCAGATCTGAATGCTCCGCACTGAGAAACTCCCTTTCGGCTATTTGGTCTCTACCTGGCTGCAGCTTCTCCTGTGGTGCTGAAACCCCTTGGTTTTCGCTGGCTGTGTGAATCTATCCCCTTTTGCCGCTGGCTCTCAGATTTGAGAGAGATAAGACCGAGTTGCAATCGCCCCTGCTGCTGCAACGTCTCTTCCTGCCTCTGTCTGCACCGATCTTGAAACAAGACAATCTGAGAGAGACTTAACTGCCGATCTCTCTAAGAACAGATCTGGACGAATCTGAACAGATCTGTTCCTTTCTCCTCTCCCTGTTCTCGGTTTCTTCTGGTACAGATCTACAACTTCTGGTTTTTTTTTTAAACTCCACCGAGAAACAGATCTGGTTGTTCTCCTTGCGATGGCTGCCAAGGGCGAAACTGGGCTGATGTGCCCTGCTGTTATGCATACTGGACATGAGTGTAACAGCCTTGAAGGTCGCCGCTAGCTTCTGCCTGCTTGCTTTGGAAAACCCTTGGTTGTTCGCGCCTACCGATCTAAAAACCCCAGATCTGGCGTTCACCTACTTCACTGATCTGGATGGCTTCAGTCTACTCCAACTCGAAACCCGTCACTCTGCTCCGATCTCCTTCTAGATCTAGAACCCTCTGCACGGTGCTCGCAGATCCACAGATGGGAGAGAATTGCGATGATGGAAACCCAAGCACCCTTATGTGCTTTCCTGCAATTCCACTGAAAAACCCGAAACTGAGTTTTCAGCCAAACTGAGTTTTCAGCCGGCCACGCCTCTAGTGCTGATCTGAAAATAATCAGATCTGTGGTGTGTGATTTCTGCCAGGATTCAACGAACCTTGACGAACTTTGTTTTGATATCAAGTGTTATGAAAATAAATGTAAATCACACAATAATCAAACTATAGATGATACAAGGTATTTATGTGGTTCACCTGAAGGCTACGTCTACAAGACAATTGCTCAGTTCACTAGGAAGATGATGAAGTATATGGTGCTATACTGAATCCCTCCATAGTCTCTTCTCTCATTTTCTTGAGAATGATCTTGCATTAGCTTAACCGTAACGAGAATAATTTACCTTTATATAAAATGAGTTTACAAGAGAACTTAGACTTAATAGACCCAACTTAATATTGACCTTTTGAGCCAAACCCAAAAGAAAGAACAGCATGAAGAAAGAACAGGAAAGAGCTAAAAGAATAGAGTTGAATGAGAAGGGCAGCAAACGAGGAAAAAATAAACAATGAAGGTAGAAGGTGTTAGACCATCCAGGTCAACTCCGAGCAAAGTTGACTCGGTGCCCCTTATTGGTAATTTTTTAATTATTTCCTTTTTTGTATTTTGATTGTAAATAAGACCTATTTATACATTGTTCGGCCATGGCTTGTATCATTCAGAATATTTTATGTGAAATTACCAAGCTTAGAGCTTTCTCTCCTAAGTTTGATGAATTTTGTTGACTTCGTTTTGAATTTAATTTTTTGTATGTGTTGAATTAAATCTTAATTTCACATTCAGATTAGTTCATTAGAAGGTTCTCTGAATTAATAAGAGTTCGCCTTGTTTGGAATCTTAGTGCATTTAATTTCATTAATTAAGTCTATTAAAAATATGCAGTTGAACACTCCCGATTCCTCATTCAAGTTATATATCGAGAACGACTAATTTCTTTAGTGAGGTTGATTCTGCCAACTGTCCCATCGAAATTAAGTCTTATCTTTCATTTTTCTTGAGAGTGATCAAAAGTTTTGAAAGATGGCCCTTCGAGTTTTAACCTTGAGATTCGGCTTAAAATCTTGAATCAAAATTCTATCAATTAAAAAAACCCAAGAAATTATAAACTGAATATTTACTTGTTTATATTTGTGGAATTAGTTTCATCTCTATTGAGAGATTGAGAGATGGGAATACCCATATTATAAAAAAAAATTCACACTCATCTTCTTTATTTGATTTATGTAGACCTTTGGGATTGGAATTGAATCCATACACGTGACATGCCAAATGATCATAATACCCCTAGTATTTTAGATGTTCAAAGGTACCAAAGTCAACATTAAAAAACATTACTAGCCAATAGCCATTTGATCTATTGAGATAATGGTAATTCTTTATATTATTCTTTTAAAATGTTAATAGTCAATGCTTAAAATCAAATGTCCAACAATATCTAGATTTTTCACAACTTTTTCACCTTTTATGCAACATTTGATCATATAAGTACGATTAATCACTACTTTCATATCTCAGGAAGTAGGAGTCTTAAATTCGATTCACATTCCGTAGAATTACTCGGTATGTGTAAGGAAGGAGGCTTGCATATTCCCTAAAATTAAAGATATACTCTAAGAGACCCTTTTTTTTTAAATAAAGGTAAGATATTTTATTCAAAGAGAAGAATACAAGAGGATGAAAGAAATAGTAGTAGAGCACGAAGCTTGGCCCTAGACAAAAACATAATGAAAATGAAGTCCAAACAAACTAGGGCACCCACACCCCAGGCAAGGAGAAACCACCAAGGCCCAAAATGGGCAAAGTAAATACAAACAACCCAAAAAAATGGGCAACAAGGAAAAGAAGGCAACAAGGCCCACAAACTAGAGAACACCCCAACCCTATCCAGGAAATCACAAAGGAGGCAGCCCAAACAGAAAGATGAGTCGGCGCAGGACCAGAAATCGGATCAAAGCAGGACACCACCAGGTCAGAAAAGAACAAACACCCCAAACGAAATTTTGCAACAACCGAGGATCTAATGTTGCTAGAGCAAAGACCAAGAGCGATGATGGAAGAGGTTGTAAGGCCAGGTAACCAGAACAAACTCAAAAGAGCACTGCTATGTGTCGGATTGATTGAATAGAACAACATTGCCGATGCTAAAATCAAGGGGGATGATTGATTCATTGGAATAGTTTTTCTTTGTCTCTTCCTCCATGAAACGAGCGTTTGCCAAGAGAAGGAGGTCCTTTTTTAAGTTTATTAGAGAATCCGACTTGTAGAGAACCTAGACGAGTTGGAGACTTCTCCACAACAGGCAAGGCAAGATCTTCTGCCACCCTTTGAACATAAAAGAGTATTCAAAATCACCTCTGAGAAGAAAGTGGCGAGAACCAATTGAATGGCTCTGATCACCAATGTAGATAGCATCAAAAAAATATTTCCTCCCAGTCTTGGAGACGTTTAACAACAAAGAATGGTGGGATGAAGTGTTCAGCAGTAGATGTAGCAAAAATAACAACAGCAGATCTAATGGGTGGAGGAAGATCCTAGGCTACGGCGAAGGAACTATGAACCTGTAGGAGATCAGTGTTTAAAAGTACAAACATCAATTTGGAGCGAATGTCTTTACGAATTGCAGTACAAATCATGTTTAGGTTGTTTGCGTGATATTAAAAAACGTGATTCATTCTCTTTTTCCAACAATGCCAGATCAGAGATGGAACAATCAGCTTGGCTGTAAGGCAGGAAAGGCGCAGTAGAGAGAGAAACCAGTTCCAAAGCTTTTTTTTTGAAACAGTTAAGTAGATTATCATTAATAAAAGAAAGCAATACAGTGGAGAGAACAGGAATGGGAGTGGCCTAAGAGGATTAGGCACCCACCCAAATGAGCATAAAAGCTAAAGGAAAAAGAAAAAATACAAGCAAAGCAAAAAGAAACCCCTAGATAAAGGAGCCGCTAACTGCCCGAGGCAAAAAATGTGCCCCGAATAGCCCCGTCAACACCATTTTTTGCCAAGAAATCTGCTACCCCATTTGGTGACCTACTAATTTGAGAAAAAGATACCTCCAATCCAACCAATACCTCCTTAATCTCCCTAACAAAGGTAATTAATCTCCAAGGGGGGTGCTTCAGACTCTTGGCCCATTTGATTGCATTGGAAGAGTCACTTTCAATAATTAATTTCTCTCCCCTTAAAGCCGCTCCTAAGGATAGAGCCCTCTGAATACTAAGAAGTTCCACCTCATTAGACTCTTTGACTCCTACAGACTCTGAGAAAGCGATACGAGTATAACCCAAATGATTTCTAAGCACACCCCCAATCCCCGCCGGTCCCAGTTTACCTCTAGATGCTCCATCGACGTTAAACTTCCATGATCCAAAGGAGGGGGAGGTCCAGACAACCGAAGGTTTGCGCCTCAAGGGGGAAGGATCCAGACACCCCTCCAAAGACAAGCACAAATCCCCAACTTTGTAGTCCCTAAAGTTGTTATTAGCACAAAGCCACGAGCATAACCTCCATTTAGCGATATCAAACAGCTCGCTGAACTCCAAACTGCTTCCCTCGAAAATTCTAGCGTTCCTCTCCCTCCAAATGGACCACAGGACCACGGCTGGAATAGTATACCACACAAGCTTCTTCCGGAATTGCAAACGTCCCAAAGACCAAGACTCCAGAAACCCCTCCCATGATCCAGGACAAACCCACGCGACTCCCAACAAATTAACGAATCCAGTCCATAATCTCCAAGCTACTGGACAAGTTACAAAGAGGTGGTCTAAAGATTCTTCATCTAATTGACAAAGGGGACAACTAGAGTCACCATCCAAGCCTAATAGTCCTCTACGACTAAGTTCCAATCTGGTCAGGACCCTTTTCTTGGCACAACACCATGTGAACATTTGAACTCTAGGAGGGGCCAAATTTTTCCAAATAGAAGCCTGAGGAGATATGGAGCCCTCGATACCAAGAAAAGTAAGGTCAGACAAAGATTTGACCGAGAAGAGCCCCGAAGAGTTCCCCGTCTAAATCCATTCGTCGCCACTCTCCATATCCATCTTAACTTCTCCCAGTTTCACCTTAAGGTCATTTAATGAATCAATCTCGAAAGCCCGAAGTTCTCTCCTGAAATAAAAAATCCACGAGGTACCAAGCCTGTCCACCTTGACCATATCTTGAACTAAAGCCTGCCTATTCCTGGATACTCTATATAATCTAGGGAAAATCTCTTTCAAAGGCCTATCCCCTACCCAAATATCATCCAAAAAAAAAGTACGGTCCCCTTTACCGACCGACAAATGAAGATTCCTTTTAAATAAACTTCCAACCTCAGATCTTCCTTCGCACACGTTCCACCAATCTTTTAGTACCCTGGAGCCATACTGCAGCACACCCTCTCCCAAGGTCCACTCGTTTCCATTTGCTATTCCATATTTGGCCGCTAATAGTTGGACCCATAAGGCGTTTTTCTCTGTTCCAAATCGCCAGCCCCACTTGCATAACAAAGCTTCATTCTTTACTCTGATAGGGACAACACCTAAACCGCCATTTTGCTTAGGTTTAGTAATCTCGGACCAGGCCACCAAGTGGACTTTCTTCTTCCCTTCTAGCTCACCCCAAAGGAATCGCCTAAAAAGTTTTTCCATTGTATTGGCTACGCCTATAGGGATCTTAAAAAGAGACAAGAAGTACAATGGCATATTCAGCAAGACCGACTTTGGGAGAGTTACCCTTCCACCCAAAGATAGATACCTTTTACCCCAACCTACCAACCGCCTCTCCACTTTCTCTAAGAAGGGGTACCAAAACCTTTTTACCCTAGGATTACCCCCAACCGGAAGTCCAAGATACGAGAAAGGAAGTTTCCCTATCCCACAACCAACTTCATCAGCCCATTCTTTAACCACCAAGTCCTCCATGTCAACCCCGATAAGAATACTTTTGCCTAGATTTATCCGAAGTCCCGAGACCAATTCGAAGCATCTCAAGATTGCACGAAAACCCAAGACATCTGATTTTTTGTGATCACCAAAGAATAGGGTATCGTCGGCAAATTGCAAGTGAGTGATCGCCAGACCTACTGAGCTAACATTGAACCCCTTCACAATACCCATTTCCTTAGCCGTCAGCACCAAACGATTCAGGCTTTCCCCTACCATTGTGAAAATGAAAGGAGATAGGGGGTCCCCCTGTCTCAAACCCCTAGTGGCTTCAATTGGTGCTGTGGGAAAACCATTGACCAAAATTGAGTACCTTGAACCTTCCACACAAGCTTTCATCCACTTTGGCCACCTCCTACCAAAACCCAGTCTCTCAAACAAGTATCTCACAAACCACCAATCCACACAATCATAAGCCTTTTCCATGTCTATTTTGAACAGTAACCCTGGTTTCCTCTCTTTTTTCCTCAAGTGAACCAATTCATTCGCAATCAGGATTCCGTCCAAGATTTGTCTTTTTTCAATAAAGGCTCCTTGAGTATCATCGATGACTTGGGGTAACGCCTTTTTGAGCCTTTCTGTAAGCACCTTAGCTAACAATTTATAAATGTTCCCCACAAGACTAATTGGCAGGAAGTGAGATAGTTCAGTCGGTCCCTCCCTTTTCGGGATTAAAGAGATAAAGGAATTCTTCAAGTTCTTATAGATTATCCCATCTGAGAAGAATTCCTTAAAGAACTTAAGAATTACAGGGCCAACTGTCCCCCAACAAGTCTTGAAGAACGCAAAATTGAAGCCATCAGGACCAGGGGCCTTATCCCCATTCAAACTATCTAAGGCTGCCACAATTTCCTCCACAGAAAACTCCCTTTCTAGCCAGCTGGCCATACCCCCACTAATCGAAGGGAATTCGAGCCCCTCCAACGAAGGTCTATTGGATCCAGAGTCAATTTTAGAGGCAGAACTAAGTAAAGAAAAAGGAGAGCAACTAAGCCTAGAGAGCGAAAAGGGAAGAGAGATTAACAGAAGGGAAGATAACACCCCACCAATAGCCTAGGCGAAGAGAACACCCCAAAAGATTGTTCACCAAAATAAAGAGAATAAGGAGAAATAGGAAGGATAGTACCCGGGCCTCAAAAGAAGCAAGCTGTGTCACGTATGAAGAACCAATAGCGGAGAAGTTTGACCGCAAAGAGTCTCGACAACCATCCACTAAAAGTTGAGACGAAACTGAGAAGCCCCTCAAAAAGCCAATGTCAAAGATGATGAAACCCAACACCTCCGACCGAAGATCTGCTCGACCCCTGCAGGACCTCGGCCCCGGTAGGATCTCCGACAGAGCAAGGAACTCAGCACCACCGGACAACACCGAGGGAGACGCCAATGAACAGTTCCACCATGAGCAGAACGCCACCGACGAAAAGCACGCCAACAACACTGAAGGAGAGGGAAGACGCCTTCCACTACAACCAGCCCGTACCTGGGGAAAAGAAGAAGCAAACAACGCACCAGGTTTCCAACAAAAACACTCAAGCAACGAAGAAGAGAAGAAAGGATAGGACAAACCAGGATCACCAAGCAGTGGCTAAAGACCAGAAGAGGGACAGGAAGGAGGCCCCGAGAATGAGAGGAGGGAGGGAGGCGATGGCCGAAAGATATCCGAAAAGAACCTCACGACCGCTTCCCTGATACCCGCCTTATCAGAGATACAAGTACCATCCACCGTCACTGATCTGATAACATTGATGGCTCTCCGATTGGAGGCACAAGCATGAAAGAACTTGGTGTTCTTATCCCCTTCTCTTAACCATAGAACTCTGGATTTTTGTTTCCATTCCACTTCTTCCAATCTTAGGCAATCCCATAATGCTGATTTTGCCTCTTTCTTGGTAGCTAACTCATCCTCCTCAAGGGTACGGTCCTCCTCTATATTAGTCAAGACTTCCAATTTTCTTACTGCCGCTTCCTTTCTTTCTTGAACACTGCCCCCACTAGAAGCCACCCACTCCTTGATTTTCTTTTTCAACAGCTTTAGTTTTTGTGCTAGAACAAAACCAGCCCATCTGTAAATGTTGAAGCTGTCCCACCAAGATTTCACAAGCTCAGTAAATTTAGGGTCTTTTAACCAAGCATTGTTAAATCGAAAAGGTCTTGGGCCCCAATCCACCTCCTCCGAATCAAGAATAATTGGCCAATGATCCGATATTGGGCAAAGGAGCTTCACTTGACTAGCCCTCGGAAAAAGGGTATCCCAGTCAGCCGACACAAGAAATCTATCTAGTCTACTCATGGCTGCTCTTGCTTGTCCACTCAACCACGTAAACCTTCCGCTGTTAAGTGGTAAATCAATGAGACCACGATTGTCAATGCAAGTAGAGAAGTAATTCCTCTACTTTTAAGCGAAATGCCAAATTTCAGCAAGATTATTACCCTAGACTCCATGGACGAAGCAACAGCCCAGTAGGTGCAACCTATCTTCATGATCATAATTGCATAGGTTATAGGTCATGTTGCAATTGATTCCCAGACTGTGGAGGAAAACACGAGTTTTAAGCCCCTTGTTAAACTAGAACAACCACATGAACGAGTGCTTAAAGATGTTTCCATTGAACCTGGTTTTGTCAATCCAACAAGGAGGGGAGGAAGAACTAGGAGAAGTCAAGGTTGAAGAGATGTCCACCGTGCCACTCTTATCAGCCGCCCAAATGATTTGATCAGGAGTATAACAGCAAGGAATGTTGATCTAGGCAGTCAAGATCCAAATTTCCATCAATTTTCTGGAGGTGAGAGGAGGAAGCATTCACTGCCCACTAACGATAAAACTGCCCACAATGATGTTACGATCTAAACCAAGATCGTAGATGGCACAAGCACGCAATTGTTCCTCAACGATGAAGCCCAGTTTGATCCAAGGATCAAGCCAGAATCTGGTAGCAGATCCATTCCCAATGGCATGGATTATATTTTTCTTAGCAAGGTCTCTCAAATTAAGGATCGATCTCCATCCCCATGAGGCAGAGCGATGAAGCTTGACATTCTAGAAGATTTTCCTTTTAATGTATTTTTCCTAGTTCCACTTGGTCCATAGGCTGATCTTACCAGTGATGATGAAACAGATTTGGCGAGCAAGGCAGACTTTGTTAATACTATGCATGCTTCTTAGACCTAGGCATCCATCTTTCTTAGGTTTGCAGATTTTTTTCCTAGCTAACCATGTGGATTTTCCTATGAGATGGATTTGAACCCCATAGGAAAGCCCGCATCAGCTTCTCAATCTGGTCCAAGCAGGCTTTGGGTAGAAGAAACGAGTTCGACCAAAAAAGATGTAAGCTATTTATTATGGACTTTAGCAGCTCCAATTGATCAGTGTAAGATAGGAATTAGAGGACCAACCATTGAGTCTTTTTTCGGACAAAAACTAGCAGTGTATCGCAATCTGTCATGAAGATACGAGACAGAATCAAGGGCTGGCCCAGGTAAAGTATTGGCAGAACAACTTCTTTCATGCCAAAGATGGAAAGAATTTCGTCCTTGCCACTGCAAGACTTGGAGAATATGATCTGGCTTTTGTTACAGTTAGCTTCAAGACCAGACAACTTGAAGAAATCATTTAAGAGGGCTTTGATAGTAGTAGTCGAGGTGCGATCAACAGATGTGAAAATCATGAAGTCATTAGCAAAAAAAAGATGAGAAATCTTCAAATCTCCGCAAAGAAAGGGCAGCCCACCTTACGCTCTTCAACAACCCTGTTGAGAGCCAAAGATAGTGATTCCATAACTAGAGAAAAGATGAAGGGGGATAGGGGGTCTCCTTGTCTAAGGCCCTTGTTGCTACTGAAAAGCCCTTTGGGGATACCGTTGATGAGGACAGAGTATCTCGGCAATAGGATGCAACATTCAATCCATCGTAACTATTTCTCATCGAAATTGGCTTTCTGAAGAAGATGGAGGACACATCCCACTTGACGTTGTCGAACGCTTTCCCTACGTCAATCTTAAGACACATTTTAGTTGGCCTAGTATTAAGATGGATGCCTTTGATAAGGTCATGGAAAAGTAAAATGTTGTTTGAGATATCCCGCCCTATAATGAAAGCCAATTGGTTGTCCGATATGAGCTTGGGCATAACACGTTTCATCCTATTCACCAATATACGAGAGAAGATTTTGTAGCCTTCATTCAAAAAAGAAATTGGCCTGAAATGATCGGGAGCAGCAACTAAACATAGAAGTTTTCCATTTCTTTCTATTTCAATTACTACTACTGGACCTTTTTCTTTAATTCATTGTGATATATGGGGTGCATTTTCTCAACCTTCTTTGAATGATTCTCGCTATTTTTTAACTATTGTAGACGATTTTACTCGATGCAAATAGCTCTATCTTATGCATGTGAAATCTGAAACCAAATCAATTTTAGCATCATTCTTTGCAATGGTTACGACCCACTTTCTTACTCACATTCACTCCCTCTATTCAGGTACTGGTGGTGAACTCTTTCCCCTTATCCAACAAATTTGTTTTGATAACGGCTCCGAGTTTTTATCCACTACCAGGCAGTCTTTCTTCTCCTTTCATGGGTTCATCCATCAATGCAGTTGCGTTGCCACTCCCCAACAAAATGTCATTGTCGAACGCAAACATCGCCACCTCCTTGAGGTTGCTCGTGCCATTCGCTTCCAATCCAACCTTCCCTTATAGCTTTGGCGTGAGTGTTCCTTACAACCGCCTACCTCATCAACAAAATATCCACACCTCTCTTATCAGGCAAATCACCACATGAAGTCTTGTTTCACTCCAAACCATATACATTTCTCGTGATGTCTCTTTTTATGATGGCCTCTTCCCTTATCGTGATTTGCTTTCCTCTACCAAGACGTCCCCCACCTCTCTTCCTTCACATGTTCATTATTCTCCACCCTCCATACCACCACCAATGTCTCCCTCTAATTCTCTTGATTCAAGTCAGCCCAGCAATGCTCAGTCTTCCATCACCTCTTTTGCTGCTCCCACACCAGTTGTTCGGCCTAGTCGCATTAGGCATCCACCGCCCCATCTGGCTAACTATCATTGCACCACTGCTACTCATGAGCGTCTCTCCTCTCTTTCCGATTTCGAGTTGACAGGTATATCTTACCCACTTTCCCATTATATTGATAATTCTAACTTCTCTATTGCACATAGAGCTTTTCTTTCCAATATTTGTTCCATAGATGAGCATCGTACCTTCTCTCAAGCTATTAAATCTTCACATTGGAAGGCCATCATGGAAAAATAAATTGAAGCCCTTGAAAATAATCACATTTGGAGCCTTACTTCTCTGCCTACCAATAAGAAATCCATTGGCTGCAAATGGATGTACAAGATTAACTATCGGTTAGATGGTTCTATTGAGCGACATAAGGCTCGTCTGGTCGCCAAGGGCTTCACTTAGGTTGAAATGCTAGATTATCGTGACACTTTTTCTCTAGTTGCTAAACTGGTTACCTATCACGCCCCGCATTCCAACACCTAAACGGACGTGATCTAACTCCACAATTCTAGATCACCTGCTGCCCTAAACGGGTCTTACATCATAAATCCGTGGCTATCTATTTTTTTTTTTCAAACAAACATATATACATTCACAAGCCATCGAATTTCTCACGTCCACAACCTGCTAAATAACCTAAATTTTTCATTCATCATTCCATATAGCTTAGAGAGAGAAAATATTCCATCACATAAAGATTACTAAACCCACCAACTCACTCACAATCCCAAATCAATAAAATCATAGCGTTCTCAAATTTATTCCGTACTTGAATTTATTATCCAAGTTTCCTCAAACTAAATAAAACAAATAAACAAATTCCTCAAAAGTCTCAAATCAAATAAAAATCCAATTTATAATCTAAATACTAAATTCTTCAATAAACTATACGGTTCCAAGTATTTTTCATCGATTCCTCGCCTTCTAAGCTCAGTTTTGATTATCATCTAGACCCAAGTCCAAGGGATTGCCTACAATGCAAGGGATGGGCTCTATGGCCAGTGAAGAAAACAACAACACATACTTAGGATATGATATCTTTACTTTCTCACGTAATATTTCAAGTAAACTTATGTAGCAATTTATTTCATGCTTACGCCTTTGCAAGGATGTAATGCTCAATGCAAAATGTCATATTCCAACCCAGCATTTATATCAACTGAGATTTGGTGACCTTCCCAACGAATCGAGGATAACACAACATCGCCTTAACGGCCTTCCCACCTAAAGCGAGGATAACAGAACCTACCACCAAATAACAACCCTCATGACTTGTCACGGATATCACATCTCTTCCACCGTAGTGGTCTTCCCACTTAAAGTGAGGCTAACAACATTACCACCGTCGTGGTCTTCGTGACAATCATGGATCACACCCTCATACCCAATACTATGAATATAAGAATTCCATGCTCAACAATCATACTTATTTATTCATAATGTGCTTACAGGATTAGAAATCTCAATCTAAACAGATTATAATATAGCCAACATCTCATTCACCATAACATGCATATAACTTGATTATATAACATGGCAGTAGTCCAAGCATCATAATATTAGAATAATATAACCCAACATTCATACATGCCCAATCAAGTTTAATAATTTATCGATAACTTACAAATAATCATCCATCTACGAATATAAATCATTGGATCTTTCAATAATATTAATGGTTAGATTCCACATTCCAGGCGGACTGAATCTCCTCACGGCCAATAGAATGTTTAGCCAAAATCTCCCTTACACTACTGTGAGTAAACACCGGATTACTATCATCATCAACGTACACCGAGTCTTTTCTAGATCCAACAACTATATTCAGGACATACAATCCAATGTAATATTTTTCATTGCACAATCAAAATAAAAATATCATATGAATACAAGGTATGTAGTGAATTGTTTCCCTCACCTAGAATGTCGTGAAATACGAATGAGAAGTCCGCTTAGCTTCTGAGTGATAATTAGTCTTGAATACTAAAGTTTGCTGCGAATATATTTTAAAGATTCCAATTATTATTAATATTTCTTCTAACAAATACTTCTAAATAGCATGGACTAGATCGGTGTATGAGGATTATTAAACATGGGTGATGGGTGCTGTCCTTACGTATGGATCCTAAAAATAAAAGGTTAAGAGGTTAGGTACAAATGTTTTTATATCTCAGATCCAAGCTGGATAATAACAAGGCTGGTTTAAGCATCAGTTTTGGGTTGAATGAGGACAGGTTTTATTGACCAGATATGAGTGAAGTTCTGGGACTAGACAACCCTCAACATCAACAGTTTGGAGGCTGAAAATCAGTTCTTGCCATGAGCCAGTTAACTCCAAGGTCGGGGCTGGTTTTCTCTTGGTTTAAATATATACTCATGTGTATGAGATACTATCGTAAATTCTCAAAAGTTCTAACCTAATGAAAAAAATCATCTTAAGTAAATGAAGAGATTAAAACAAACATGAAAGTACTAGAACCCATTTTCAAGGTTCGACTGAGAAGGCAGGAAAAATACCAATGGAATGATAGAATTAATGAACAACCAATTGAAATAATTAGAAGAAAAAGAGGAGGAAGGAATGAAATCCACTGTCAAGGTTTAGCCTTGGATCTGTAAGAAAATGGTTTAACTCATAAAAAGTAATTAAGCTTTGGCTTAAAGTAGGAAGATCGAAATTTCTTCAAATTCAATTTGATATGTAAACTAATCAGAGAACCAAAATTACATACGTGTGTGTGTGTGTATATATATATATATATATATATATATATATATATATATTAATAAAGGCTTCTACACTTTTGTGTGGTTTCAAATCACATATTCTTGAAATAAATAAATAAGTAGGATTTAAACTATATATATAATCATACATAGTTCTAAATAAATAGGTATTTTAACATCAATTCATAACTAAAACTGCATCATTCATGTGACTTTGGATAAAAGTACTAATATATTGCATATGATAAGAAAAACACATGGTATAGGGTTCAGATTATTTATTATTATGACTTCAGCAAAACCTTTAAGAAAAATCAGATATCATTTAAAAAAAGATAACGACTATGCTGTGTTTAAAGGCCCAATTTAATCAGATTGATGGGGTTCTCTGGAGTCTATGTACTCAGCAATCTAAGACTAAAACCACTCTTAAAATCAGTTAGTTAGGGGATGAAAATGAGTCCTTATTACCAACAGTTAAGAGGTCTCTTTCCAATAATCCAGAGGCTGAAATCCATTCCTAACATTAGCCGATCCTAGACTGAAAGTCAATCCTCAAACATGGTCTGGCTTAGTTGTAAAACGTCAGGAAAGGATATGTTTAGGCATGGGTTGTTTTGGGGCTTTGGTGCTATAGATCCAACCGAAAATCAAACAAGTGGGAAGAGAGGAAATATGAATAAAATAAGATGGATAAATACCTGTAGAATATGGGTGAAGACAACCGGGAACGACAACAAGGGTTGTCTCGGCTTCCTTCTGGTCACTGCTGGTTGGGTTCCACTGGAATCACCGTCACAGCAGTGGGAGAGGAGAAAAAGAAGCGAGGAAGATGCCGAGAGAGAGAGAGAAAAAAAAAACTTGAGGTGTGGCTGCCGCTTGAAAAGATCAAGATTTGGAGAAGAATCAGGCTGCCACCGTATGGATTTAAAGCAAGTAAGGTCCGTTGCCTCATCCGAGAGAGATTAGGAAAATGAAAGAAGG
The DNA here is from genome assembly GCA_013350335.1 of Chimonanthus salicifolius. Taxonomy (NCBI): domain Eukaryota; kingdom Viridiplantae; phylum Streptophyta; class Magnoliopsida; order Laurales; family Calycanthaceae; genus Chimonanthus; species Chimonanthus salicifolius. The sequence continues at coordinate 28,289,052 of CM023541.1, read as the reverse complement.
GATTCGATGGAAGAAAGGGATTAGTTTCCATTTTGAAGAGGGAAAGTAGGAGAGAGATCGAATTTTGGGGGAATATCTGGATAGGTGCGGCGGTGGACTCTTGGGTCTCTATTGTGAATTAGAGACTTTGGGGGGAATAACGGTTCAAGGGAAATTTATGGAAACAGAAGGGTAAGGGTCGAGAAAAGTGTGGGTCCAAAGGACTACCTGGCTTATGTAATATCTATTAAAATATGTGTATTCTAAAAATACACCCCACTAATTTAATCCTAAAATTTTATTTGATATCTAAATTTTCCATTTATTCTTTCACTTATTTATTTTAAATACTCTTTCTATCTAACTTAAATTTCTAAGAATAAGGATTTGAATACTAAATCTTACAAAATAGTTGAAGTAATAATTTATTTAATGTTACTATCTTTTCAATTTTGTTCAATTTGTTTTAATTGGGTATTTTAATTTTCTCACTAATTAGTTGTTTACTGAAAAGGGGATTTAAATTTTAATTATATACATTTTCCATTCACTTAATTTCAATAAAATAAAATAATAGACTAATATACACAATATCAATTTCTCACGAACTCTACTTACTTCTACTGACCTGCTACTCGGGGTCGGGTCACTACATCCTACTTCCCTTAAAGAAATTTCGTCCTCGAAATCTAGTTAACATACCTTGCTCATTAAATAATTCTGGATACGCCCGTTGCATTGCTGCGTTCCGCTCCCACATTGAACCTTCTACTCCATGATGTTGCCAAAGGACTTGAACCAAGGGAATGGTCTTTGCGCAGAGCACTTGATCTCTAGAATCCAATATTTTAACAGGTTTCTCTTCATACGCGGCATCCTCGTTGACGTCCAAATCTGCCAATCCAGTACATGGGAAGGGTCTGCCTGATACCTCATAAGCATTGATAAATGGAAAACATTGTGAACTCGAGCAAGCTTGGGTGTAAGGGCAAGTGTGTATGCCTCCTTCCCCACACGACTCAAGATCTCAAATGGTCCGATGAACCGAGGAGCTAACTTCCCTCTGGTCCCAAACCGCTGAATACCTCTGCGAGGTGCTACACAAAGAAACACATGATCACTCACTGCAAACTCCAAAGGCCTGCTGCGCCTACGGTCTGCGTAGCTTTTCTGGCGACTTTGTGCTGTTTGCAACCTTTGGCAAACTATCTTGACCTTTTTCGTCGTTTTTCGTACCCAATCAGGTCCTATGGTATCTTTCCAACATAGGGGTGATTTGCACGGTCTGCCATAAAGTGCCTCAAATGGTGCCATCTTGATGCTTGACTGATAACTGTTGTTATACACGAACTCTACGGTAGGTAAATGATCTTCCCAGCTACCCTTTGAATCTAGTAAGCAAGCACGACTAATGTCCTCTAATATCTGGATAGTCCACTCAGACTGGCCATCGATCTGAGGGTGGAATGCAGTACTAACACAAAGCTGAGTACCCAACTATTTCTGAAGACTCTGCCAGAATTGGGATAAGAACTTTGAATATCGGTCAGACACAATGGTAACTGGTATTCCATATAACTTGATTATCCTATCCATGTATAGTTTAGCCAATCTTTCCATAGGATCTGTCATTTTCATAGCAATAAAGTGAGCTGATTTCGTCAATCTATCAACCACCACCCAAACTGCATCATTACCCTTTGGTGATCTCGGCAATCTAGTAACGAAATCCATGGTAATGTTATCCCACTTCCACTCGGGTATACTTAGGGGCTGCAATTTCCCCGTAGGTTTCTGGTGTTCAGCCTTCACTTGTTGACATGTCAGACAACTGGCTACAAATTTTACAGCTTCCCTCTTCATACTTCTCCACCAAAACTGTCTACGTAAATCTTGGTACATCTTCGTACTTCCTGGATGTATTGCAAAATGAGTATGGTGAAAATGTTCAAGCACATCCTTTCTACAATGCTCCGACAGTGGGACATAGAGTCTGTTTTGGTATGTTAGTCCCCCGTCCATTCTTACCATCCATCCCGATGATCCGTTACCACTACTGATGGAATTATGAATTTTCACTGCTACTACATCCGCCTTCTGAGTTGTCAATACCCTATCTATAATTGTTGGACATGATACCATACTACCTATCTCTTTTGGATTTCGGTCCTCCATCAAATTGGTGATCACACCTCTAACCTTACGACTCAGTGCATCAGCTACCACATTAGTTTTACCTGGGTGATATGAGATTTCGAAGTTAAAATCACTCAAATATTCTAATCATCTGCGTTGCCTCAAATTCAAATCTTTTTGTGTAAACAAGTATTTGAGACTGCGGTGGTCCGAGAATACATCGAAGTGCTCACCAAAAAGGTAATGTCTCCACATTTTTAGTGCAAAGTATACTGCCGCTAATTCCAGATCATGATTTGGACAGCTCTGTTCATGTGTTTTCAACTGTCAAGACCCATAAGCCACCACCTGGTTTTTTTGCATCAGTACGCACCCCAATCTATCTCGGAAAGCATCACAATAAATGACATAACCCAAGCCTCTTTCTAGAACGATCAACACTGGTGAAGTTGTCAACCTCTCCTTTAGTTCTGAAAATACCTTATCAAATTGTTCAATCCACATAAATTTACCACCTTTTCTCGTTAACTTGGTCATTTGAGTCACAAGTCTATAAAAATCTCTAATAAACCGTGTATAATAGCCTGCCAAACCTAAGAAGCTACGAATCTTAAAAACACTGCAAAGTCTCTCCCATTTTAATACTGCTTCTACCTTAGCTGGATCCAATGATATGCCACTGGCTGAAACCACATGGCCTAAGAATTATACATCTATTAGCCAGAATTCACACTTACTAAACTTAGCATATAATTGATGATCTCTTAGTAATTGTAAGACCATTCTTAAATGATGTTCATGTGATTCTTCCGATCTCGAATAGATTAAGATGTCAACAATGAATACTATCACAAAAATGATCAAAGTATCCCCTGAAAGTTCTATTCATTAAGTCCATGAATGTCGCAGGTGCATTTGTCACACCAAACGGCATAACTACGAACTCAAAGTGACTAAACTTCGTGCGGAAAGCTGTCTTTGCTATGTCACACTCTTTGACTCTTATCTGGTGGTATCCCGATCGAAGGTCTATTTTAGAGAAATGTTTTGCTCCCCTCAACTGATCAAACAAGTCATCAATCCGAGGAATGAGATATTTGTTCTTAATAGTGACCTTGTTCAACCGTCTGTATAAAATAAAAAATCTCATGGATCCATCATTCTTCTTCACAAACAGGGTTGGTGCACCCCAATGAGATGTACTTGGTCGGACAAAACCGACTTTGCTTAATTCGTTCACCTGTTTCTTTAGCTCTTCTGTCTCAGCTGGCGCCATTCTACATAGAGGGAGCGTGATAGGGGTGTTCTAAGAATTAAGTCTATGCAAAGCTCCACCTCTCTATGTGGGGGTAATTGTGTCAATTTCTCAGGAAACACATCTGGAAAATTACATATTACTTTGGGCATTTCTAACCCTATAGGTTCTGCACTCCCAACCCATACTGGCTAATTGACCATATAGTCTAGTCTTCTTTAAACATGGTCCAGGAGTCATACTCAACTTCTCAGTGAATACAATTCCTGAAGATGTACAACCTGACACTCTTTTCTTGGAACAATCTAAAGTAATTTGATACGCTGATAACCAGTCCATCCCCAGTATTGCTTCAAATCCAGTCATACCCAAAACTAGTAGAACAAGTTCTAACTCTACACCACCAATAACCAATACACAAGATCGACAAATGCGTGTTACTTCCGTACTTCTCCCTATGGGGGTTTTGATAAACAAGGATTTTTCTAGCGTATCTGTACATAACTCTATCTGACCCACAAGCATGCTAGATATAAAGGAATGAGAAGATCCAGAGTCAAATAGTATTTTAGACCATACACCGAATAATAAAAGCATACCTTGCATAACTGTAGTTGTTGGAGTTTTATCATCCGGCGGAACAATTGCGTTTATATGCCCTTGAGTCATTGGGTGTCCACGCCCTACATTTTGTTGCTAACCACCTCTTTGTGCCATTGGTTCATCGGCAACTGCTGGAGCAATAAGAGTAGACTTAGAAGATCCAGTCTTTTGTGGGTAATAAGTAGAGATGTGGTTCAACTCATTGCAATTGTAACATTGCATTGGTATCTCTGCTGTTGAGGTTGCCTTTGAGGCTGACGACATTCTTTGCCTACATGTCCCCATTGTTTGCAATTATAACAATGTACTTGACTTCGCGCATCAGAAGATTGTCGCTGTCTAGAAGAAGATCTCTGATTAGACTAAGCATCTGGGCTTTTCCTTTCGTTGTTGTTACGATCGTCATACCTCCTGCTACCAGAAGATGTCTGACTCTGTACCTTGAAGGCCTGAGCTGCCGATGCCTCCACTGCAAGGGCCTTGCGAAGTACTACAACAAAGGTCGAGAGTTCCATGCTCACTATAGGGTACTGTATGACTAGATTGTGTCCTTCCTCAAACATACGAGCCTTCGCATCTTTTGTTCTCACTACATTTGTTGTATATCGAACCAGTTCCTTAAAATTTTGTGTGTATACCATTACCGAGTCATTGCCTTGCCTAAAGGTCAAAAATTCCTATACCTTGGCCAGACAAACTGCAGAAGGGAAATATTCCTTCAGGAAAGCATCTGAGAAAGCCTTCTAAGTTTTCAATCCTCCCGCATTTATGTTTTTTTTGTCGGCTCACCACCTCCTGCTTCTCCACTCAACTGCATCGTGGCTAGGATGATACGAAGATCATCTTCCTTCGCACCTATATTGTCCATCAGTGTTTCAACCTGCTTTACCCAACGCTCTACATCCACTGGTTCTTCATCCCCTCTAAAGGTCAGAGGGTGTTAACACTTAAATTCTCGGATGGCTGTGATTTCCCTCATTTCTTTAGGAGGGTGATTTGTAGTGTGATTCTCTTGGTTCACGACGTTTTGATGTATCACTGTCATTGCCTCCTGTACAATCCTCAAAACGTTGTTGGAGTCCACATTTTCAGGAGGAGGCAGAGGAGGAGGGTTTGAGGATGTTCCTGCATCCATCTCTGTGTCGTAAATATGGATTCTTGTTTTGCGTTGGTAGACTTTGTCGACCATTACCTAGCCAAAACAAAAATTTAATCAGTGCGACAATTAGGCGAACTCCAAATGTTAACGGAGTATGTACTGTAACCTTACTGAGCCCAACACTATCTCTTCAATAACCCTACAGTCTGCTTTAAACATAATACTAAATGCAACATCATATTAAAACTAAACAATTTCTACCCTACTTAAATCTTGCTATCCTCACTCATTCTAGGGTGTAAAGGGTCTACTCATCTCTACTCTCGAGTCCTACCTCTTACTCACAGTCAGAGGGTTGAACCCAAGCTTTGATACTAACCTGTCACGCCCCGCCTTCCAACATGTAAACGGGCGTGATATAACTACACAATTCTAGATCACCTACAGCCCTAAACGGGTCTTACATCATGAATCCGTGGCTATCTGTTTTCTTTTTCAAACAAACATATCTAAATTCATAAGCCATAGAATTCCTCACGTCCACAACCTGCTAAGTAACCTGACATCTCCATTCATCATTCCATATAGCTTAGAGAGAGAAAATATTCCATCACATAAAGATTACTAAACCCACCAACTCACTCACAATCCCAAATCAATAAAATCATAGCGTTCTCAAATTTATTCCGTACTTGAATTTATTATCCAAGTTTCTTCAAACTAAATAAAACAAATAAACAAGTTCCTCAAAAGTCTCAAATCAAATAAAAATTCAATTTATAATCTAAATACTAAATTCTTCAATAAACTATGCAGTTTCAAGTATTCTTCATCGACTCCTCGCCTTCTAAGCTCAGTTTTGATTATCATCCAGACCCAAGTCCAAGAGATGGCCTGCAATGTAAGGGATGAGCTTCATGTCCAGTGAAGAAAACAACGACACATTCATAAAATATCATATCTTTACTTTCTCACGTAATATTTCAAGTAAACTTATGTAACAATTTATTTCATGCTTATGCCTTTGCAAGAATGTAATGCTCAATGCAAAATGTCATATTCCAACCCATCATTTACATCTGCTGAGATTTGGTGGTCTTCCCGACGAATCGAGGATAACACAACGTCGCCTTAGTGGCCTTCTCACCTAAGTGAAGATAACACAGCCTACCACCAAATAATAGCCCTCATGACTTGTCACGGATATCATATCTCTTCCACCTTAGTGGTCTTCTCACTTAAAGTGAGGTAACAACACTATCACCGTCGTGGTCTTCGTGACAATCATGGATTAGACCCTTATACCCAATGCTATGAATATGAGAATGCCATGCTCAATAAACATACTTATTTATTCATAATGTGCTTACAGGATTACGTATCTCAGTCTAAACAGATTATAATATAGCAAACATCTCATTCACCACAACATGCATATAACTTGAATATAACATGGCAGTAGTCCAAAGATGCCAATTGTCTTCTATAATGTGAAAGAATACTGATCTAACCTTCTCTCGTGAAGAAGCAGTTTCAGTCGGCGCAAACATCTCCGGTGGGCATGTGAACCCTGTAGTGACATTCGGTGCATTTCTCGGTGGTAAGATAATCATCGGGATCAACAATGAGAACGCCGAAATTTCCAGATCTTGGAAACATTATGCTGTGGAATACTGCAATCTCATCGATTTCTTGCCCTTCAACTGCAATCTTTGCAACAAGATTGCCGAGATCTAACCGTGAGTCTACTTGTTGGAACCTCTCCGCGCTGGTCGACTTTTAGCCTATGATCTAGCTGTATCTACCGCTCCCAGATCTGCTTTCATGTTCTCCTTGCCCAGGCCCTGTTTCAGATCCGTCTTGTTGCCGTGATTGAGCGAGGGCATACAGACCTTCCGATCTGCAGCGTCTTCCTTCATTCTTCTCGGTTGCTCCCAATCTCAAAATCTGGTGAGCTAGTACAGTCCCTCTTCTCGCCGCTGCTCTCGGTCACATCTGTCTTGGTTTCTTCACGATGACCTTTGGGCGTTTCTGATTTGGGAGTTTCTGGGAAAATCTTTGTGTCGTTGGGTGCTGCCAGAATCATGGATCTCCACTGTAGTGCAACCAAGTGCTGCTATTTGTTAACTCTCAACATATAAGGGCCAATAACTCTCAACATGTATGCTCTGATGTCCTCTCAGGTTCCATCTCCCCCTCCCTCGTACTCTTCTTTTCCTCGTTGGAAAGAGAGGAGAGAGAATTCAGTGTCCCTTTCGTATCCAATCTTCCTGATGAGTTTTTCAATCTGGATATATTCACCTTGTTTTCTAAAGTGGGCAAAATCTGTGATAGCTTCATACCTTTAACCAAAGACTCCAAGAAACATCATGGATTTGCCTTCATCCGATTCAGGTCTGAGATGGAAGCTTTGCGGGGCAGCGTTGATGTAAATGGCCGTCTTTACAAGGGCAAGAAATTGGAAGTTCAACGAGCTAAACCTCCCAGATTCTTAGCTTTTCCAACCTCCCATCGCCCTACCTCAATTCAGAGCCCTCCGGTTCCTCCCTTTGCTCCAGGCGACTCTTTTCAACCCGGTAGTCCAAAAACTACTCCTTCAGTGTGGACCGTGTTCTCCGATAAGGGGAAATCGATTATCCTCGACATTAAAACAGTCAACCAGCAGGTTGAGCCACTACAAAGATGCTTGGTCGCTTCCTTTGTTACTCTGTTGTTGACAGATGACGAAATTGTGGACTGGATCTCGAATAGGGGTTTTATTGGGTCGGTGCATGTGTCATGGATGGACCACTTCCATGCTCTAATCTCTTTCGGCGTGTGTGAGGAAGCAAGTAGGCTCCTCTCCGAGTTTCCAACCTTCCATGAACATCCCTTCTCCAATCTCTGTTTTTGGTCAGAGGACTGGGATTTACAGAATTGCTAGATCAGAGTCTCTGGCATCCCAATGCTAGCCTGGTTCCATGATTCCATCTAGGCTATTGGAAATTTCCTCGGGAAAGTGATTGAAATCGATCCTTGAACAACCTCCGGCAGCAACCTTCGGTTTGCAAGATTCAGAGTACGCTTGTCGCCTTTTCTAGCAGAGGTAAAGAGGATTCTTCTTAAAGTTGGAAACTCCTGGGTAGATTTGTGCATGGAGATTGAAAACAGTAAAGTTGCCTGCTCGTTTCCGGCCTCATCAACTCCGGCTGGGTTTTCCATGCCTCCTGCGAAGCAACCTGAGCCGGAACCTCACCCCAAGACTAGCCTCTCCTCGGGGCACACCAACCATATGAGTGAGCCTGTTGCGTCTTCGGTGCAGCCTGTCCCTTCTGTCACCCTTCCGTATATCCCGCCAGTAGCAGTTAATCCCTTACCCTTTTTGTCAATTGCAACAGTTTCCACCGTTTCCTCTGACCATGCAGCCTCCATTTCCTTTGACCAACTCCACCAATCACCTCTTCTCTTGGGAAACAACCCTTCGACCTTTGCAGCGGTTTTCTCTTCCGCTGCGGTTTCATGCCCTAATACCCCTTTTGTAAGCCATTCGCAGTTGTGCAAACTTATGGTGCCTGCTTGATCCGAATCTGGGCCGAGTATAACCCTTTCTTTGGGTCAGCCCGTCCCTAGTTAGAGACCCATTTCCCAGAGCCAGTTTTGTGGGCCTCTCTCGTCCAGGCCAATTCCGAGCCAAACTGTCCAAGTCTGCGGACCCTTTAGGCCCAACCAAGATTTCCAAAACCCAGGCCCTTCATATCCAAATTTGAATCCTTTCCAATACCCTCAACTAACCGTCCCACCAAATCCATTCCAGTTATCCCTCGAGGCTCCTATCTTGGAGCAACTCCTGTAACTTCGTCATCTTCATCCCCTAGATTGCACCCACAAATCTGCGCCGATTAGATGAATCTGGTGACTTCTCTCTCCGACAACAGAGGTCTCCCTGCTTCCCAACAATCTTCTCCACCTCTCTCGAATCCATGCTTTGCTAGCCTCCCCTCCAGAAGACTTTCGACCGAGACCTGGAGGACCTCTCAAACTCTGGACGCAAGGCTCTCCTTGCTGGCCAATGCACTACTCCTGCCTGACATCAAGTTGCAGCATCCAACCAGATCAACAGATTTTCAAGCCCTCCGGAAGTGTACCACATGCTCTCCAGCTGAAGTTTTCTCTCCTTCATTAGCCCAGATGAGTTAGAACAATGCCATTCAAGACCTGCCAGATGGCCCCCAATTTGAAATATTGGAACCAGATATTCTGCAGTCTGGTAGGATCATATCGCAACCTGTTCAACTTGATGGAAATGAAGATGAACAGCCAGTCAGTCCATCTTCCGATTGGATTGATAACAGAATGATTCATGTTAGCAATGTGATATGCCTCACTCTGGAAGGTCAGGAAGATCTGCTTCGCACCTACCTTACTGAAATTAAGAAGATAAACAAAAAGAACAAAGATCAAACTTCCCGGGAGCTTAACAGGATGAGCTCTTCTATCAATTATGGAAGCCGGAAGAGGGCTGAATCAAGCAGGGTAAACCAGTTAGTGTCTCCATGAAGATTATTTCATGGAATAAGAGGGGTTTGGGGACCAACGAAAGAGAGCTACCATTAAAAACTTCATCAAATTTATCAATCCTACAATTCTCTGTTTCCAAGAGTCCAAACTAGAAGAGCCTCAGGAATCGATCATCCGATCATGTGGAGTGGGTCGTCACTTTAAGTGGATTGCAAAGGCATCCGTCGGTAGATCTGGGGGCATTATCATCTGTTGGGATGCACGAAAGTTCTCTCTATTAGACTCTTTCACTGGAGAGTTTTCTCTATCTGCATAGTTTGAGAATAGCTCTATGGGTAATTTGTGGACTCTGACTAGTGTATACGGCCCTTGTGACGAAGCGAGAAAGCGTGATTTCCTTGCAAAGGTGGAGTCCCTCCGTGGGAGGTGGTCTGACAGGTGGTGTATCTGTGGAGATTTTAACCTCATCAGGTTTCCTCATGAGAGAACTAGGGTAACTTCTTTCACTCCATCCACGAGGCATTTCTCAGATTGTATTTCTTCTCTAGAGTTGGTGGACCTTCCACTGTCAGGTGGAGAATTTACTTGGTCCAATGGTCAAGAGCGACTGTCTCTCTCCCGCATTGACAGATTCCTAGTTTCGACAGAGTGGATTGACATCTTTCCTAATTCTAATGTATTGGTATTTCCTAGACTTGTGTTTGATCATTGGCCTTTGGTTCTGGACTCCTTTGAGGAATCATGGGGGCCTGCACCATTCAGGTTCGAGTTGTTTTGGACTAAAGAGTACAACTTTAGAGACCTTATTGCTGAATGGTGGGCAGAAGATATTGCGGCTACTAGATACTGTTATGTACTACATCTAAAATTGAAGAGGCTGAAAGCAAAGTTAAAATAGTGGAGTTCTTCTAACCGTGTGTCCTTTGCGGAATCAGTAGCTACCCTCTTAAGTGGAATCAACCAGATTGATATGTCGGAGCAAGTAGGGTCTATCACTGAGAAGGATGTCACTCTATGTCGTAACCTTCAAGAATCATTTCGGACCAAAAGTATACAAGAGGAAGTAAAATGGAAGCAAAGATCTAGAGACAAATGGGTTGAGGGGGGTAAAAATGCTCGATACTTCCATGCCATGGCATCCGCCCATAGAAGAGCAAATTGCATTAGTTCCTTTACGGTCGGTGATTCATTTGTGACATCCAGGGAGGAAATCACCTCTAGTGTTCTCAATCACTTCCAGCAACTATATTCAGCTAGTGCCTATCCAAGATTGCCAATTCATGGGCTTCCATTTAGATCTATCTTCGCTGCCGAGGTTGTTTCCATCAAACGACCCTTTACTGAGGATGAATTCAAATCTGCCATGTGGGATCTTGGTGAGCATCGCGCCCCTGGGCCAGATGTCTTCCCTATTGCTTTCTTTAAGATCTCTTGGGATATTATCAAAATCGATCTTATTGCGTTTGTTGTGGAGTTTATTGTTCTGGTTCCCAAAAAAGATGGTGCCTCCTCCCTCTCTAATTTTAGGCCAATTAGCCTTCTTGGAAGTCCCTACAAGATTCTAGCTAAGGTCCTAGCAAATCGCCTCAAGGTTCGTCTCCCAAATTGGTATCTCTTTCTCAATCTGCAGCTGTTGAAGGACGGCAAATTATGGACACAGTAATATCAACTCATGAGTATATTGATTCCCAGCATAATGCTCATCGCAAAGGTGTTATTTGTAAGTTAGATTTGGCTAAAGCGTTTGATATGGTTGATTGGAACTTCTTGATCTTTGTGTTCTCTAGCATGGGCTTCAGTCGGATTTGGTGCCTATGGATGCTTCAGTGTCTATCTTCTACTTATTTTTCGGTCTTGCTTAATGGATCATCTAAAGGTTTCTTCAAGAGCTCCAGAGGAATTCGTCAAGGTTACCCTTTATCTCCGACTCTATTTACCATTGTTGCGGAATCTCTCAGTCTTCTTCTCTCAAAAGCATCGGATTTCAACGTTATCTAGAGTTTCAACATCGGTGTATCTACTTTGAACATCAGTCACTTACAGTTTGTGGATGACACCATCATTTTCTGCGAGGCTAATGAAGAGTATGTCATGAATCTTAGGGCTCTACTAAGATGGTTTGAGTTATCTTCATCCCTGCAGATCAATTATTGCAAGGGCGTGGTTTTTGGGATCAATTTGGCCGAGTCAGAGCTTTCCTCATTCTCCCGGCTTCTGGGATGTGCATCGTCAGTCCTTTCTTCTTCCTATCTGGGACTTCCCTTATGCTTTGGGTCTCCTACGTTTTCTCAGTGGGAACCAATTATTCACAATTTCAGCAAGAGTCTGGCCTCTTGGAAGGGAAAATATTTATTTTTCAGAGGACGAATCACTTTTCTTAAATCTGTGCTTAACGCTCTGCCTGTTTATTCTCTATCAGCTTTTCGTTGCCCTAAGAAAGTGTCTCAGTCGATGGAGAAGATTATGAGGATTTTTTTGTTGGGTAACCATGAGGATGCGAAGAAATACCACCTAGTTAATTGGGATTAGGTGTACCTCCCTGTCTCTGCCGAGGGGTTGGGCGTTCGACCAATCCAAGCAACTAATTCTGCTCTACTTACAAAGTGGCTTTGGAGGATCGGATCTGAAGGGGATTCCCCTTGGAGGGCTATTCTTATCAGCAAGTATCGCCTGGGGACATTTGGGTGGGATATCAACCCTGCCCCGCATGGAACCTCGGGTATGTGGAGGGCCATAGCTGCATGTGTTGACAAATTCAAAGGTGGGTCAAGGTTCAAGGCTGGCCGTGGTGATAGAATAAAGTTTTGGAGTGATACTTGGTGCAATAGTTCCCCATTGGCTTCTCAATTCCCATCTCTCTTTCGTCTATCCATTAATCCTACAGGGACAATATCACACTTCTACTCTATGACAGGTAACCAAGTTGTTTGGGATATCCCTTTTAGCCGTAACCTGTGGAGGACAGCAGAGACTAAAGCCTTTTCTGAACTCCTACTATCCTTATCATCTTCCAGAATCAACACCAATGTGAAGGACAGCATAGTTTGGTGGCCGGATAAAAGTGAAATATTTATTGTTAAGTCTTTCTACTCTTGGTCGTCGCCAATTCACGGTACCGCTTCTGTCACCCAAAAATTTGGTCTTACAATGCTCCCCCAAGGGCAGTTAGCTTTGTTTGGACCACTGCTTTGGGAAAAATATTGACACAGGATAATCTCCGATGACGAGGTCGCATTCTTGTTAGTGCTTGGCCTTTATGCTTACATGCTTCCAAAGAGTCGAATCACCTTCTTCTGCACTATCCCTTTTCTTCATCAGTTTGGCATTTGGTGCTTGCACAGTTTGGAGTTTCTTGGGTTATGCCTTCATCGATTACAGAATTGTCCTTTTCTTGGGATATTGCCTCTGTCTCGCCGAAATGAGCCTCATTGTGGCACTTGTCTTTTTTTGCCACTCTTTTGAGCCTGTGGTGGGAAAGGAACAATAGGCTTTTTAGAGATTCGAGTGAGTACAATACGGTGGCTGGGCTGCGCGCTCTTGCGAAGTGTGTTTCTTGGGCTGTCTCGTTGTAAGTGTTCCGTAACATCTCAATGTTAGATATTTTACACGCTGGAAAGAATGTGCTAATCTTGCTTAATGAATCATTGTTTTGGTTTATTTCCCAATTATCTTTGTTGCTAGTTTTTATACTCCATATTTTGTACTTGATTAGCATATATATATGAACCATTTCTAAAAAAACATGGCAGTAGTCCAAGCATCATAATATTATAATAATAAAACCCAACATTCAAACATGCCCAATCAAGATTAATAACTCAATGATAACTTACAAATAATCATCCATCTACGAATATAAATCATTGGATCTTTCAATAATATTAATGGTTAGATTCCACATTCCAGGCGGACTGAATCTCCTCACGGCCAATAGAATGTTTAGCCAAAATCTCCCTTACACTACTGTGAGTAAACACCGGATTACTATCATCATCAACGTACACCAAGTCTTTTCTAGATCCAACAACTATATTCAGGACATACAATCCAATGTAATATTTTTCATTGCACAATCAAAATAAAAATATCATATGAATACAAGGTATGTAGTGAATTGTTTCCCTCACCTAGAATGTCATGAAATACGAATGAGAAGTCCGCTTAGCTTCTGAGTGATAATTAGTCTTGAATACTAAAGTTTGCTACGAATATATTTTAAAGATTCCAATTATTATTAATATTTCTTCTAACAAATACTTCTAAATAGCATGGACTAGATCGGTGTATGAGGATTATTAAACATGGGTGATGGGTGCTGCCCTTACCTATGGATCCTAAAAATAAAAGGTTAAGAGGCTAGGTACAAGATGGTTTTATATCTCAGATCCAAGCTGGACATTAACAAGGCTGGTTTAAGAATCAATTTTGGGCTGAATGAGGACATGTTTTATTGACCAGATATGAGTGAAGTTTTGGTACTAGACAGCCCTCAACATCAACAGTTTGGAGGTTGAAAATCAGTTCTTACCATCAGCCAGTTAACTCCAAGGTCGGGGCTGGTTTTCTCTTGATTTAAATATATACTCGTGTGTATGAGATACTATCGTAAATTCCCAAAAGTTCAAACCTAATGAAAAAAATCATCTTAAGCAAGTGAAGAGATTAAAATAAATATGAAAGTAACAGAACCCATTTTCAAGGTTCGGCTGAGAAGGTAGGAAAAATACCAAAGGAAAGATAGAATTAATGAACAATCAATTGAAATAATTAAAAAAAAAAAGGAGGAGGAAGGAATGAAATCCAGTGTCAAGTCAAGGTTTGGCCTTGGATCTATAAGAAAATGGTTTAACTCATAAAAAGTAATTAAGCTTTGGCTTAAAGTAGGAAGGTCAAAATTTCTTCAAATTCAGTTTGATATGTAAACTAATCAGAGAACCAAAATTACATACGTGTGTGTATATATATATATATATATATATATTAATAAAGGCTTCTACACTTTTGTATTAGTAAAAAAACTTGTGGTTTCAAATCACATATTCTTGAAATAAATAAATAAGTAGGATTTAAACTATATATATAATCATACATAGTTCTAAATAAATAGGTATTTTAACATCAATTCGTAACTAAAACTGCATCATTCATGTGACTTTGGATAAAAGTACTAATATATTGCATATGATAAGAAAAACACATGGTATAGGGTTCAGATTATTTATTATCATGACTTAAGCAAAACCTTTAAGAAAAATCAGATATCATTTAAAAAAAGATAACCACTATGCTGTGTTTAAAGGCCCAATTTAATCAGATTGATGGGGTTCTCTGGAGTCTATGTACTCAGCAATCTAAAACTAAAACCACTCTTAAAATCAGTTAGTTAGGGGCTGAAAATGAGTCCTTATTACCAACAGTTAAGAGGTCTCTTTCCAATAATCCAGAGGCTGAAATCCATTCCTAACATTTGCCGATCCTAGACTGAAAGTCAATCCTCAAACATGGTCTGGCTTAGTTGTAAAACGTCAGGAAAGGTTATGTTTAGGCATGGGTTGTTTTGGGGCTTTGGTACTATAGATCCAACCGAAAATCAAACAAGTGGGAAGAGAGGCAATATGAATAAAATAAGATGGATAAATACCTGTAGAATATGGGTGAAGACAACCGGGAACGACAACAAGGGTTGTCTCGGCTTCCTTCTGGTCACTACTGGTTGGGTTCCACTGGAATCACCGTCACGGCAGTGAGCGAGGAGATAGAGAAGCGAGGAAGATGCCGAGAGAGAGAGAGAGAGAGAAACTTGAGGTGTGGCTGCCACTCGAAAAGATCAAGATATGGAAAAGAATTAGGCTGCCATCGTATGGATTTAAAGCAAGTAAGGTCGACTGCCTCATCCGAGAGAGATTAGGAAAAGGAAAGAAGGGATTCGATGGAGGAAAGGGATTGGTTTCCTTTTTGAAGAGGGAAAGTAGGAGAGAGATTGAATTTTGGGGGAATATCTGGATAAGTGCGGTGGTGGACTCTTGGGTTTCCATCGTGAATTAGAGACTTTTGGGGGAATAAGGGTTTAAAGGGAAATTTATGGAAATAGAAGGGTAAGAGTCGAGAGAAGTGTGGGTCCAAAGGCCTACCTGGCTTATGTAATTGTAACACCCTGGAATTTCAAAGTTATCAGTTTATGTGAAAATATTCATATTTACGGAATTGCCATTGTGATAAAAATTGATTGGAATTTAAATGGGTCAATGGCTCAATCGAGACCCAAAGGATGATAGTTGGTTTACAAAACAAATAAATGGGTAAGATAAATTTAAACGGGTCAAGAAGCATATTTGGGTCAAATTTGGTTAAATGGGTCAAAATGGCTAGATGGGACCCAATGGGTCGTGTGAATGGCATGATTAACCATGGATTGAGTTCAAGCTTATTTAATTTAAGTCTATTAATTATTTGAGTTTGGTTGAGTTGAAATGAATGGTTGGTTAAGTTGAGTTGAATTTATTAGTTAAGTTAAATTAAATGAATGAGTTAGGTTGGGTGAGTTGATTAAATGAGTTGAATGAATATGTATTTTTAAATGAGTAAGATGTAGAGATAAAAGGATTGTAGGCTGATTCAAATTCAAACACTAAAAACGTTGGCTGCATGGGAAACTTATGTGCATGTAACTCCCACCCAAGTTAAGAATGGAAATGACGTTACATGGAGTTACATGGGTGAGAATTGAGTTTTCAAATCATTGTGCACATTGAAGATGGTATAGGGTTTATGCCTTGCTTGGGTCTCCAAAAGACAGCCAATGCATGGGTTAATGGTTCATGCATGTAACTCCAAGGTTGGAGAATAAAATAGGTAGCTGATTGGAGGAGTTACACACAAAAGATTACAGCATTTTAAATTCAAATTATGTAATAAATCAATGGGAATATCAATGTGTTTTCACACTTGGAGGTGGGGAGTTTTATTCCCATGATAGAACTCCCACATGGGACGTTGATGAGGGCTGAATGGAGCTGCTGTTTGTGGAGTTACACATAGGAATGGTGGCTGTTACATAGGCCAAAACATGGAGGCAAACAATGGAGAATGGTGCAGCACATGGGAGTTACATCTCAATATGAAACTCTCATGTGAGAACCTAAGAAAAGGGGGGGGTTACACTAGTCCAACTGCAAGGGACGTTGGCTGCTTGGGGTGTTTCATTTCATAGATGAAACCCCCAAGTAACATAAAGAACCTTGATTGAAGAGAGGGAGTTACACAAGGATTAACCTTGGGGCTGTTTTTGGTCAAGCAAAGGATTGTCATTGTTACTCTCTCTATCTCTCTATCCCTCTATCACTCATAGACGTCCTCTACCTTTCTAAACCAAGAGCAGCAGCTGGTTGTTTGTTTTTCAATTAGTTTTGGGTAATACTTTCATCTAGACAAAAATCAGCAAAAGGATTTTGGCAACAAGGATAGCAATTTTATTCAAGACCAAAGTTCCCTTTCTCTCTTTCTCTCCCTCTTAAGTCCTTGTCACCTGGCTGAATTATCTCAAGGAGCTTGCATCAAGATCAGTCTCAGCCCAAAGAACAGTAAGAGAGAAGGAGAAGTCAAGGAGATAAAGGGTCAAAGAAGGAGTCAAAAGAACCGAAGGAGACGCGGTATTAGTAAGTGCATTTTGAACCCTTGTTTAAAAGATTGGATAAGAAAATGAGATTTGGCCATTGTATGGCCAGATCCATCAATGGTTCAGATTTAGAATTATGATGTTTAAAATGATAAAATATGGACCATAGGGTTCGGCCCCATTGGATGGCCGAACCCCATGGAAAAACTTGGTGGATTCTATGGTATTTGAAAGTCAAAAATCCATATTTTGGAGTGAGGATTTTAAAAGATTTTTATATGGAATTAAGCTTGCTGTTTTGGAGTGGATATGACATGACTGAACCATATTTATCTTATGTTAATTTACTGATTAATTTCATAGATAAATATGGGTGGATTTCCATTAAGAGAACCATAGGGTTCGGCCATGTGTATGGCCGAACCCCATGGACTGATTTAGATGATTGTAAGTGTGTATTTTAAAAAGGTAAAAACATAAATAAGGAAGTTATTTTGGACATAGATGAATGATTAAGAAAATCAAAACCAAAGGACATAGGGTTCGGCCACCATGGAGGGCCGAACCCCATGCAAATAAAGGTATGGTTGTGACGTATTTGAAACATATAAGCCATGAAATATGTGGACTGTTTTGGGTTATTATTTAAGATTCAAATACATGCTTTGGAAAGGGTTAAAAGCATGGATCTGTATGACAAAGGACTGAAGTTAATATGGTTTAAAACAGTGGTCCAAAATTGATGAAATGGATCATTTGGATCGGCCATTTTGGATTGCCGAATTTCATGAATTAATATGGTCATTTGGGACAAGTAGATGAACTGATTTAGATGGTGTTTAAGAGGTATAATGGCAGCAATATTATATTGATTTTGTATGTTTAAATAACATCAAACACATGTTGTAGAAGACCAAAACATGGACATAGGGTTCGGCCACCTTGGATGGCCGAACCCCATGTAAGTATTTGGTTGTTTGGTTGGCTTTCAAAAAGATGGAAATTACATCAATTATGGATTTAGGTGATGATGGAAAATAGGATTAAAATCTTTAGGGTGAGGTTCGGCCATGTTAGGTGGCCAAACCCCACCAATTGTCATGTGATGGACTTTGTTGTCTAAGGAAAAAAAATTAGGCAAAGGATAGTATAATGGCATTATGGTAAATAAGGGTGAAAAGATGAAAAGATCAAAAGAATGGACTTATGAACCCAAAACCTAAGGTAGTAAGATTCGGCCATGTAGTATGGCCGAACCCTACCAAGTATCATTTGAAAAGTTTGGGATACTTAGATGGTATTAAGTAAATAAAAGATTTATCAAGTTTACATGTGTGAGGTTCGGCCATGGGGTATGGCCGAACCCCACAAAGTGGATTTTTGGGATTTAAATCAAATTATAATCATATGGTCAAATGATTAACTTGCTGCCATGTACATAGGGTATTCGGATTTTTAGAACGGTGGGCGAGACGTGATCGGAAGACGGTCCAAAGGGAGGATCGAACAAAGTAAACTACTGTAGGTTTCCTACCTTGTTGTAACCACACAACTTATTCGCTGTTTTATGTTATTTGTTTAAGTTATTTGTATCAAATGTTATATTTACAAATGGCATGTTTGCATAGACATCTCATGCATAGCATGGGATGATGGGGAAGTAACCGGAGGCCACACTCCGTCGGGGCGTCCGAAAGACCATTGTGGGGTACCCTGATGATGAGTGTCCCATCAGGAGGAATCCGGAGGCCACACTCCGTCGGGGCGTCCGAAAGACCACTGTGGGTTACCTTGACGATGAGAATCCCGTCAAGTGATGGCTATGTTGAATGGTGATGGGTGGGACTCATTACATGTTCATTTCATACATAGCATATTGTTATAGAATTTGTCACACTTGCTTAACTATTATACTATTTGCATGATTTTGACTAACCATGTGGTAGCCCTATTCGGAAACACTACTGGGCGCGTTGATCTAACGCCCTATCTATATCTTTAGTGGATGATGCAGGGAAAGGAAAGAACGTGATTGGAGAAGAGGACCAAGTACGAAAACTTGGGCGATTTGAATGATTGCAATGGACTATGAATGGATTATTTATGGATGATTTATTTGGAACAATGTAATTTGTTAAATTAGATGTTGGCATGTAATAATGTAGTTAATTAGATGCTATGGTTTGTTTACGTTGGATGTTTGGATTAAACGATTAGTTAAGATCGGTTAGTGATTTTGGAAAATAAAAAAGGTACGTTGCTATCTAAAAATGGAAATTGGATTAATCATAGGTTCTATTATAACCTCAGTTAGATCTAGACTAAGTTAATTCCGCTAAGTAAATATGTACCATGTGCGGTTCAGTTTTATGGACTTAGTTCATACGCACATGGGCTTGGCCAGTTAAGGGTCGGATTTAGAGATCCGAACTTAACTCGCGTCGTGACATTCCGCCCCGATCACTTATTGATTATTATTATAAAAAAAAAAATAAACTCTGAAAATTTAGAGTCAAAAGGGCGGGGTGTTACAGTAATACCTATTAAAGTATGTGTATTCTACAAATACACCCACTAAATTAATCTTAAAATTTTATTTGATATCTAAATTTTCCATTTAATCTTTCACTTATTTATTTTAAATACTCTTTCTATCTAACTTAATTTTCTAGGAATAAGGATTTGAATACTAAATCCTACAAAATAGTTGAATTAATAATTTATTTAATGTTACTATCTTTTCAATTTTGTTCAACTTGTTTTAATTGGGTATTTTAATTTTCTCATTAATTAGTTGCTTACTGAAAAGGGGATTTAAATTTTAATTATATACATTTTTCATTCACTTAATTTCAATAAAATAAAATAATAGACTAATATACACAATATCAATTTCTAACTAACTCTACCCACTTCTACTGACCCGCTACTCCAGGTCGGGTCACTACATTACTCTTCGGGTACTTCTCTCTATTGCCTATGTTAGGCACTGTTCTCTCCACCAACTTGATGTTAACATTGCTTTTCTACAACGTGGCCTTGCTGAAGAAATTTACCTGACACTTTTGCCTGGTTTTTTACGACAGCGGGAGCAATAGGTTTGTAAATTGCAAAAATCCATTTACGGGTTGAAATGGGATTCTCGGCAATGGTTTGCCAAATTTTCAGCTACACTTCTTCAAGTTGGCTTTTCTCAGTCTAAGCTTGATTATTCTTTATTTGAATATCACATGGGTCGTTCTTCGACCTTTGTATTGATCTATGTGGATGATATTATCATCACTAGTTTTGATGATTTGGCTATTCAACACCTCAAGCACTTCCTTGGAGAGAAATTTTATATTAAAGATTTGGGGTGTCTCAAATATTTTCTTGACATTGAAGTTGCACGTTCTAAACATGGTATTTTCCTTTTTCAACGAAAATGCATTCTTGACATTCTCAAAGATACCAAATTTATTGGACGATGTGTCTCGGATTTTCCCATGGAACAAAAGTTGCACTTATCCCACTATATATGGTCGTCTCGTGGGTCGCCTTTTCTACCTCACTGTGACCAGGCTAGATCTTAACTATGTAGAACATATTCTGAGCCACTTTATGCACTCTCCTCATAGTGCACATTTGGAAGCTGCACTGTGATTCACTATTTGAAGGGTTCCGTCAATAAAAACATCATTATCTCTTCTTCTAGCAGTCTTCATCTATAATGCTATTGTGATTCCGATTGGGCTGGTTGTCCCACGACTCGGAGATCCATTATTGGTTATTGCACTTTCTTCGGTTCCAGTCTTATTTCTTAGAAGACCAAGAAATAGATACAATTTCTTGTTCCTCTGCTGAGGCTGAATATCACGCAATGGCTACCTTGACCTGTGAACTTCAATGGTTGAAGTACTTGCTCAATGATTTTGGTATTCCTCATCCTTCTCCTATCACATTATTTTGTGACAATCAAGGAGCCTTAAACATTGCTGACAATCTCGTCTTTCATGAATAGGCGAAACACGTTGAACTTGATTGCCATTTCATTCGGGTGAACTCTAGTCTAGACTATTTCTTACTTGTTACATTTCTTCTTCTCATCAACTTGCAAATGTTTTCACCAAGCCGTTCAAAAAGGATTCCTTTCGTGATTTAATTTGCAAACTGGGCATTATTCACATACACGCTCCACCTTAAAGAGGAGTATTAACATTGACTTACAGCTCATTGTGAGATTTATTTGTAACTTGCCCGATTGCAAATTTATAGGCTTCCTAATTTGTATCCTAATTTTCTGACTCATTGTATTCAAATACAATTCTCCCCGGCTCTTCCATTCAAAAGAGTGACGTTATAATTCCCCTCTCTTCTTTTCACATCTTGCCTTCTTTCTGCATAGAGTTCTCGTGGTGGTTTACAACTTAAGTCAAAAATTAGAATTAAGCTTTAAGAAATTGAATTATAATTAAAATTAGTCCAAACAACAAGTGAACTTTGCTTGGTAAAACAGTCATATCAGTTATGTTGTTGGTTGGTAATTCTTAAAAACTACTGAAAACAATTACAAATGTTTGAATCCTTTATTCATAAGTTGACTTAGTGTATTAATTATAATTATATTTGAAATAACTCAGCTGAATCACAAATGAAACTTGATCAACTTTGTGCTAGACTTACAATTTCGACATTCAACTTCAAAGTATAGTCTGGTTTAAATGAATTTTTAAATAAGTGGTGAGATTAAGTCAGTATAGATTTAAATTGAATGAGATTTCAATATATGGTGATGGATTTATTGGAAAAAAAAAAGAGAAAAAGTGTGTAGAACTAGTGATCCACTTAAGGCTCCAGATGAGGATACCACCCAGGAGCAGTGTCGCTCAAATGAACTTAATTTATGACTATAATACAAAAAGTTTGAATATTGGAAATTTAGTGGGACTGATGAATTGAATTTAAGGACTTACACTTGTTAGAGCAGTGTCGCTAAACTGAATTTAATTTATGACTATAATACAAAAAGTTGAATATTGGTAATTCAGTGGGACTCACTTACATTTATTATTTTAGATTCTTTTTTATGACGAAGTAACTTAAGACTTCACATCATTGAGCATTAAGTAAAAGTCGACATCTGAGACCTCTAATTCATGAGTCAAAATTCTTGCAAATTGAACATTAAATTAATAATTTCTATGTTATATTATTAATGGATTCTAAGTAAGTCAGAATATTGATTTCTTTCTATTAAATAACTTAGAAACTTGTATAGTTAGATGGGAAGAATAAAAGACCTTATATATTAAATAATTAAAAAACTCTTTTACTCAATTATTAAAATTTTATAATAATCATTCAAAATTTTAAATTTTAAAATTATGAAAGTAAAATAGTCAGTTCTACGCTTAAATTTTATCTATCTCTCAGATTACGTTTATAATGTACTCAAATTTAAATAAAATTCTTTAGCAAAATACAACTTTTGAAGAGAAATGTAATTCCTCACCAGGTGTAGCATAGGTAAATTCCATTCATCCTGCCCAGGTGTAGCATAGTTGGAATATTGATTTCTTTCTATTAAACAACTCACAATCTTAACTCAAATAATTAGATAAAGATGAAGAAGAAAAATTCTTTTACTCAATTATTAAAATCTATTTTAATAAAAAACATTCAAGTTTTAAAATTAAAAATTATGAAAGTAAATAAATTTTATCTACTCACTAACATTAAGTTTATAATTTACTCAAATTTAAATAGAATACTTTAGCAAATCTCAACTTTTAAGAGAAATGTAATTCCTTACCAGGTGCAGCACACCATGCTCCCAGAAATTAAAAATTCATCCTGTCCATCACAAATGGGACCCACAGAATAGTATCCGAGGCAGATTAGACAGGCAGTCAAGGGCATAAGGATTAAAATCCTCTCTCGACTCCTCTTCCACTTACTACACGTTGCAGGTGTGCCTCCAAATATCAGGACACGTGACCGGCGACCCGTCCTCCTCTCATTACGCCAAACCCAAATGTTTTGAAACCCTCCTTCACCACTTTAAGAAGAGTGTAAGAGAGTGAGAAGAAAGAGAGAAATGGCTCCAAAGCGGTCGGCAATAGTAGGAATGAGGAAGACCACGACAAGGAGGGTTGTGGAAGAGGTTGTCAATGTCACTGCCGTTGTTGACAACAATGGAAAGAGTCAAGAAGAAGAAGAAGAAACCCAGTCAACTCCTCCAGTTGTGAAGGTCATCCTAGTCCGAGAAAGTGAAAAACCAAGCAGCAGCCCTCCAAAAGAAGAAACCAAAGGAAAGGGAGGAAAGGAGGTGGTCAATGCCACTGCTGTAGTTGACAACAATGGAAAGAGTCAAGAGGAAGAAGAAGAACAAGAAGAAACCCAATCACCTCCTCCAGTTGTGAAGGTCATCCCAGTCCAAGAAACTGGAAAACCAAGCAGCAGCCCTCCAAAAGAAGAAACCAACGCGCCCACAACAGCCAAAGGAAAAGGAGGAAAGGAGGAGGAGGAGAAAGGGAGGAGGAAGAAGAGGAGGAGGAGGAAGAGGAGGAGGAGAAAGGGAGGAGAGGAAGCGGGTTACAGGAGGTATGTGTTTAGAGTGCTGAAGCAGGTGCATCCAGAAATGGGGATATCTTCCAAAGCCATGACCGTCTTGAATGGGCTAATGAACGACATGTTCGAGAGGCTCTCAGACGAAGCCAGCCGGCTGGCTTCATACACAAAGAAGATGACATTGACACCAAGGGAGATTCAAACGGCTGTCCGATTGGTGTTGCCGGGTGAACTCGGCAAGCATGCAATTGCTGAAGGCACAAAGGCTGTCACAAACTTCATGGATACCATCAACAAGTCCCATGCAACAAGCTTCTAGCAACTGCATTTGCACTACAAAATAATTTCTAATGGTTGATTTTATTGAAAATTTTTGTAGTATAAATGCTGCAGAAGAGAAGAGGATTTCACTTTAAAAACTAAGTCCCAACGCCAAGTAGCAGAAGTAGAATAGTATTTTATACTTTATAGTGATGGCCCAGATTTTGGTGTTGAAGGAGGGTCCCCTTGTTATTTATTAACTTTTTAGGGGTTTTCTTTGTAGTGCTTTGTTTGTAATTTTGTATGTATTTTCCTAAACTTTTATGTAGTTATGACTTTATGTTTGAAGGAAGGCTTTGCTCGTCTGTTTGTTGTATGTGAAAATGTGAACTACTGTTGGGGTTTGGAATGAAATGTGTATATTTGTCTGTATGGTACCTTTGTTTTTTCCAATTTAGTTACCCATTATATCAAGGGGGCTGCAACTTTGAGCAATCTTAATCCGAATTGAGTTGGGGCTGCAACTCGAGTCGAGTTTTGGCCCGACCCGCATGACCCGACCCAATAAATCATGCGGGTCGGGTCTAGAATTTCGGGTCAGTGGGTCGGGTTGGGTTGAGAAGATAAAAACTCGCATGAAATTCGGGTCCGGTTGGGTTGAGGATTTTATAAGTTAACTCGACCCGACCCGACCAAATACAACCCAACCTGACCCAACTAAAACTAGTCTAAAATGGATTCAAAATTCAGGTCGGGTCAGAATTCGGTCGGGCCGGGTTGTGAGAGTCGGGTTGAGATTTCGGGTTAGGTCGGCTCGGGTTCTATATATATCAACTTGAGTCGGGTTGGATTTTAAGAAACCCGATCCGTCCAACCCGAGTTGCAACCCTACGAATTGTTGACCCAACTCAATTCAACCGAATTGCTCGCTAGACTCAATCTATCTGAATTGAACTCAATCTATCCGAATTGCTAGCTTGACTCAATCTACCAGTCCGAATTAAACTCAATCTACCCGAATTGCTAGTTAGACTCAAACTACATGAATTATTGGCTAGACTCAATCTGAATGTTGTTTGGAATTCCGGTTATTTCGGAATTCAAACTGAATGGTTAGCTAGACTCAATCCACCAATCCGAATTGGTTGGGATTCCTGTTATATTAAATTTTTGGTTGAGATTCCTGCTTTTTCGGAACTCAATGTCAGACTCAAAACTATTAGATTTTTTTAGAGTGGGTCATGTGGGTCGGGTATCCAAGGTAAGTGTTTTGTTTAAGTAAAATATGAGTGGGTCATGTGGGTCGGGTTAAAACCCAATCCAAGGTAAGTGTTTTATTTAAGTAAAATATGAAGTGCATGCAAATAGAGCATGTTATTAGATTAAAGTTTTTTTAGCTCAATTTATTATTTGACCAGTAAACTTGATTCATTATTCAATTAACTCAGATTATGATATGTACTTATGTAGCCAACTTAGCCTGATTTATGACTCATAAACGAAGTTTCAAGCTTAGATTGGTTTTGGTTGCGTTGGGTTGAGGTCAAAATCTAATCTGATTACACTTTTATGACATACAATTACTAATTTTATTTCACATACAGGTTGAATTAATTGTAAATATATTTAAATTTTTATTATTATTAGTTTTTTATTGTTGTTATTATGGTTATATAATGATGATCATCATTAAATTCATTATTATCATCTAGAATTAGGCGCAATAAATTATATCTCATTCATTTAACATATAAGTTCTGATGGAATTTTTTTACTGTACGAAAATAAAAATTCATAATGATGAAAAACCAAATGTATAGCTTTATTTTTATGAAAAATGTAAAATATTTATTTTTTATGAAAATAGTTGTGAAGAAAGCATCAAAAGGTGAAAAAACTCTAACTAAATCTGATAAAAGATTCAGAGGTCATATAAGAAAAAGTCTAAAACTAAAGGCTATATATGCTTAGATTGAAGGGATAAATTATGTTAATTGACAATATATAATTGTATTATTCTAAAATTTCTATATGTTGTGGATAATTCTCCATAAGTTAAAAATCCAATAATGGTACAATTATTTTGATTTAATATAAATAATTGATGGATGAGACAGATTAATTTAAGTGTTATATTTTTACTATGACTATTAATATTACTCAAGTAAATTTCGACTTTTAGGTGGTTAAGATTTACTTTTGAGGAGTGATTTTCCAAATTTTTTCCTCATGGTGTACTATTTTTAAAGAAAAATTTAAATTTGTCCATACTTCTCTCTTTTCATCATTCAAAAGGAAGGGTAAAATTGAATTTTTTTTAAAGGTGGTACACTGTGAGAAAAAAATAGGAGTGCGAAAATCACTATCCTTATTTCTATGTTAATAACTGAAAACAAATATAAATTAAATTAAATACAAAATAAATTTAAAAGATTTGATTTGACAAATTTAATTCTTTTATATATATATATATTAAAATTAGAAAGAGAAAAATAATTTTAATATTTTTAAGAATCGAGTTAACTTTACCGTGTAGAAAAAAAATTAAAAAAATATTAAAAATACAAAAAGAGAATTTACAATTAAATTTTGATGAGTTTGAGAAATTGGTCTATAATTTTTATAATGGTATATATAGAAGACAATTTAAGGCGTCCATTTAATGTATTATTAGAAAAAATCATCTAAAACAATGACAAAAATGGAAAAAAATAATATTTAATTTAGTGAGTTTGATAGATTTAACTTACATTATCATATAGAGAAACGTGTATAGAAAGACTGAAAAATAGGAAACTAGATTTTAAAATTAATAAAAAGAACATTTTATGATTTAATTTATTGAATTTGAAAGATTTGATTAAATATTAGTATATTTTGTATAAAATTTTATGAAATAAGACACGATTAAGATTTAATAATGAAATTAAACAGTTTTCATTTAAGTGAACACAAAAAATAATAATAATAATAATAAAAGATGCAATACACAAGCAACGGACAAAAAAAAATCAACATTCTGCATTGCTTATCAACGGCAAAGCTGATAAAGGAACATGAGCCATTACTCACATACTTGGAAAGTAATCATTCAGAAGAATATGATGAAAAATCTTTGAATGGCAAACAATTTACACTATTTTGTTCCATGGATTTCAGATAAAAAAAATCGTCTATTTTAAATTTTTATTTATTTCAATTCGATGGTAAGCTGATGCTGTATAGGGTTTGCATAATTATTATTTTTCCATCCAATTTATTTCTTAGACTCATTAAACTTGTTTTCAATTTAATTGTAATTTGATCAAATTGAAATTATTATTTTTTCTGTCATTTCTTACTTTTGTTAATTATATAATGCCATTCATATGAGAGACACTATCATCTATGAGAATTGTTTTTACTCTATATCTTTTAACTATTGATTTGAACTTCAGAGTCAAATAGAAGTGTTGTGTTCGATTTTCGCTCAATTTTGAATGGTCACTTTCCATAATTTTATTCGATCTATAAGATTGAGAACTTTCACATGTTCCAAGAAATTAATTAGATGAAACACTTAAAACACTTTCTGTCGTTAAAAAAGAAACTTTTAGTTCTATTAACATTAATAATAAATATTTTATAACTTAGATTAATATTCCGTCAAAAATGTTATATTTGACTATTTACATTTGATGAGAAGGTGGATCAGTGTTGGCAGAACAGAGAAAACAAAGTTATCAGGCCTATTCGATTTCATCAAATATATCAACAAAGTGAAAGAAAATTATTAATTCAAATTCTTTTAAGTTCAAGTTCATCTATTTTTATTGTATTTGTTTATATTATTCTTTAAAGTCAAATCTCATTATTATATTATTTATCAATAATATAAAAGAGATAGTTGAAAGTAATGTCAAATGAATCTTCCCTGTTCGTACATTAAATGGTTGTGATTTAGTTTGAAATTAGCAAATATAAAATTCTATTTTAATTGAAATAATCAAGTCAAGTTTTTTCGAGTGTGCCAAATTTTGAATGATTCCAGATTATTATTTATAATCTTAAATTTTTGTCACATATTTTATTTATTGGAAAGATTCATGCTTAAATATAGGACTTAAGAAAATAAGTTAGAACAATATGTGATCTGTAATTTGTTTTGACGCCCCTAATCGCTCTCAAGTGGATAGACGAGCAGGACTCGAATTTGGATAGTTCTTTGGTAACACAACAACAAAATAGAAAAAAGAGGCTGAAACAATATTTTCTTAAACGTGGTAAAACCCTTTGATTGTGGAAACTTCCACGTCCCAAATCTAAGCAAAAACATCCACTATGATATGAAATTATTACAAATACACATAACTCTGCAATGCTTTGCAATATTGGGAATATTCAATCAATGGACCCACTTGAATACACACTGATAGGCGACAATAGTATAGAGAACTCTACTGAAACCTTCCTGGTGACATCAATGTAAGCAAATATAAAACTCCGACCGACTGTCTGCTGAACCAGCGCCGCAATGGTGACAACTGGAGATCTATAGAAGTCAAGAGGGGAACAAGGATAGTTCAATCGACTCAATAATCAAATTCAGTCAACTGAATCTGGATCAGCTCCCGAACTGTCCTTGCAGAAGAACTATGTGGCCTCCCTCTTTTTGTTCGCTGGTCATTGTGACTCAAATTGGATGGTGTGGGCCCTTTTCTTCTCCCACAACTTCCTCTTATGTAGACTGGGTCCGTTACAACCGACATGAACCTCCATCTGCACGTTTTGGACTGAAGAAATCGCTCCGAAACTGTCGAAAAACTGTCGCTTCTGTTAATCAATCGACTGATAGGTAGACTGTTGTTTCAGTCGATGTATGCCAACTAATACTTTCAGAGACTTCCCTGTGTTTCCAGACAGTCATCAGGTGATGGTTCAGTCGATTGATAGGTCAACTGAACATATCTGGATGTACTTTATGTACTTCTTCTCCAACTTCTTCGATTTTGAATCCTAGAAGATCCTCCTGGATCATAGCTCCTCTTGTTGAGGGGATTTAACTCCTGCTAAATCTCAAAGTTGCAGATGGGGAACATTTTGGTTCCCTTCACTCAGTCCTCCATTTGTATCTCGATCCATTTACAGATCATGCCTCCCCCATTTGGAGGATTTTGGTCCCTCAAAAACTTCGAATGAAGAGAATGGAGAAAGACGTCCCATTTGTAAATGGAGATAACGGTGGAAAACCCATCCAATTTTTTCTCCTATCGAATCAGATGCCGTCTAGGAATTTGGGTTGACTCATGCTAACCCTTCGCAAGCCATTATTGCCAACCTCATCCAAGTTTGGCTGACTCTCTCATGACCTCGTAGGCCTCGTGGTCTCAGGTGATTCCTCCCTCAAAATGTCAATTCTTCTGAATGCAACTCAGAAACATTCCTTTGTCCAACCACCACAAAATCTTCTTTTGCCTTCGTGAAGCCTTCTTAACTTCTTCAGGATTTGTGTTGACTTCGGAAGAACCTGAAGCTCTAACATCATTTGATCTGTAATTTGTTTCGACGCCCTACTCGCTCTCATGTGGATAGACGAGCGAGACTTGAAAGTCCCTTGAGCTAGAACAATATTGACCCTAGAGGAGGGAAGGGGAAGAAGAGGAAGAAGGGATGGGGGTGCAATCTACAAATTCGTTGGTCCTTTTAAGAATTACTTGATTAATTAAACAAGTTGTAGCGGATAATTCAAATTAATCAAGATGTGTTGTGTGTGCTCAAATAACAATCCAAGCAAAAGTCTTTAACACCACAACACAATGTTTATAGTGGTTCGGAGTAAACCCTCTTACATCGACTGATAGACACACCCACCATTGGGCTATCCAAATTCACTAAGTGAGGAATTACACACACACTAAATAGAGTTGGAATTCCACCTATCTAATTGGTTGAGAATTTCACCCACCACATATCCTAGAGTAAACCTTATATTTTTTATAGTGGTTCAAGAGTACACCTTCTATAATCCATTTCACAAGTTTGACTTGTAAAATCAAAATAAAACAAACCAAGGAGAAGCATTTGCCTTTCAAGCATTCCAATGTAGAGATGTGTGCTTCTCGAATCTCCTTCCCAATGTGATCTCGCAAGTGTGCCGAAGATGCGCCAAGTGTAGAGTAATCACAAGCTATGGGAAGGCTCTAGGAAATTGGGGTCACCAATGTCTATCCTAGATGATTTTTCTTTGCTTCTCTTTCAAACTCAATCTATCAAGATTGGTTGATTTGAATGATTCACTAATGTGTGTACAAGAGAGAAGAGGACCTTCCTTGAGCCTATTGATTTCATTGATGAGTGTGATAGATGAGGCTCATAAATGTTCACTCGAAGGATGTGTGAATAGTTGCCATTGGTGTTGTATTTATAGAGAAGACAAACCAGTTTTTCGAACTATTTAGTACCGACTGGTCGATTTTACCAATGGGTCGGTGAACTTAAATGTTAATGATCAACTACCCAACCGTTGTTCATTTATTACACTCCAACGGTACAGAAGCAGGTGTCACCGGTGGGTCGAGTACGCAGACGAGTCGACGATCTTATTATCGATATGTCGTTCTTGTCAACCGTCTTGACCTGTGCAAAACTATGCTGGCAGAGTTTCAAGTCCAAAAACTACTCAAACCTAGGTTGACATGTCGATATGCCGATGTGTCGGTTCTGATAGTACCCAGAGTTATAAGTTCCAGAACTCAAACGTGATCCTGGTCGACGGGTCGTAGCCACCAATGGGTTGATCTGTCCATATCAATGTGTCGGTGGCACGAGACACTCTACCTAAGAGAAACCCCGAATGACAGTGTGTTTATTCCAGAACCTTAGTCAATTCGATCCACTGGTCGATGACCACGATGGGTCTGCCCTGTCTCACCGAGGGGTCAGTGGAGTCGACTGGCCGACCTGACAGTTTAGCAGATTTACAATGTTTTGTCCCCTCTGGTTCTGTGACTGCCCAGGGTTTGCTTAGGCTTGAAATGATTTTACTAATACGTTCAACTAAGCCTAGGCAAGGTCCACCTATGGGTGTGGGTTCCACCTAAGGTCATCTATGGCCATTTTACCTGTGTGATTGCCATACACCGATGATCTTGGAGTCATGGACTTGATCTTCATTCTTTGAATTAATCTTGAGTCTTCAAATCTTCTAGCAAGTGTTTTTCCGGAGATATGGAATTGACAAACAAGGGACTCAGCAAGCCGGTGCACTAACAGGATCGTTCTCCGACAACACAACAACAAAATTGAAAAAAGAGACTGAGACAATATTTTTTTTTAACGTGGTAAAACCCTCTAAATGGGAAAACCTCCATGTGCCAAACCTAGGCAAAAACATCCATTATGATCTGAAAATTATTACAAATACACCGAACTCTACAATGCTTTGCAATATTGGGACCATTCAATCAATGGACCCACTTGAATACAGACCTCATAGGCGACAATCGTATAGGGAACTCTGCTGAAACCTTCCTGGTGACATCAATGTAAGCAAAGATCAAACTCCGACCGACTGTCTGCTGAACTAGCGCCGCAATGGTGACAATTGGAGATCTATAGAAGTCAAGAGGGGAACAAGGATAGTTCAGTCGACTCAATAATCAAATTCAGTCAAATAAATTTGGGTCAGCTCCCGAACTGTCCTTGTAGAAGAACTATGTGGCCTCCCTCTTTATGTTCACTGGTCGCTAGGACTCCACCTTGGATCAGGGATAGTTCAATTGACTCAATAATTAGATTCAGTTGACTGAATCTAAGTTGGCTCCCAAATTGTCCTTGCAGAAAAACTATGTGGCCTCTCTCTCTTTGTTCGCTGGTTGCTAGGACTCCACCTTGGATGGGAGTGGACCCTTTTATTCTCCCACAACTTCCTCTTATGTAGACCATCATTCGGGGTCGGTTACAACCGACAAGAACCGCCATCTGCACGTTTTGAACTGAAGAAACTGCTTCGAAATTGCAGAAAAACTACCACTTCCATCAATCAGTTTACAATTAGTTGATTGATAGGTAGACTGATTGGCTATTCAGTCTACTTATGGGAAACTAATTGGAATTTAGTCAATATATCAGTCGACTAATGGTAGACTGATAGGAATTTAGTTGATGTATCAGCTGACTGATGGTCAACTGATACTTTCAGAGACTTCCCTGTGTTTCGAGACAGTCATCAGTCGATGGTTTAGTAGACTGAACCTATCTGGATGTACTTTTTCTCCAACTTCTTCGGTTTTGCATGCTTGAAAATCCTCCTGGATCAATGTCTTTAGATTGTTCAAAATTTAATTACATTTGAATATTAAATTTTAAACTTTTGTAGCAATTTATCTGTCAATTAAAAAGGTCCACGATTAAAAATAAAATAAAAGAGGTCCACGATTAAATATAGACTCACCAAATAAAACCTTTATTGGATCAGTTTGACTTTTTTAATCTTTCTAGATTTGAGCACTTTAACCTATTTTTATGTCTTTGCTAATTTTTTCATTAATGTACTACCTGAAACCTTAGGACCAGATATACAAAGTATGCAACGTCGTTATAGTTTAATCAAGATGCAATACATAAATAGCTAAATAAAGTTACAAAAGCTTTAGAATAAAAAATGCAATTTAAATTAAAAACATAGTGGGTTTTTTAAAGTGAACTAGTTTTGAGTTCTCACTCCATTGGTTTTCTCCCTTTTTATTGAAGAACAAATGGTTGGAACTCAAGTCTTGCAGTAATTAGTGTTCTAAGAAAATTATGGGCTAATACATGCGAGAAAAAAAGATAAAAGATGAATATGCAAACAAAAAACGCCTCAATCTAATTTCATTTGTCAAAATAAAAAAAAAGATTACACTGATTGCTAATATTAAACAAATGAAAATCACTCGACTTAGTACACTTCTTAATACAAAAGCACTAAAGCTCTCTTTTCTCACTAGAGATTTTATAATTAATGATTGGCATCGTTGATCCGCTGACATCAGGGCCAGCCTTGGGCATATGCGGCGTGCCTCCACACACTTAAACTCTTTAATATCTAAGTCACAAAGGTCTCTGAAATCTCACTCTGCCTAAGGCCCCTGAGATTTTAGGGGATCTCAGGGCCGGCCTTGGCTAACATGTGGAGAAATTAGTTGATAGATATGAACAGTATGGGAGAATCCTCTCATTTTCTTTCAGAAATATCTTCTAACAAACTATAACAAGAAATCCTCTAGACATCCGTACATGACACATGTCCCATTTTCAAATTATTGTCATCAACCAGATTCCTCGAGAAAGGGTCTCTCCTCGAGCTTGCTCGAAGATTAAAATCTTTCTTCAATATCATCTCGTCAGAATACTTTCCTCGACATTTGCAGAGAAGTTGATCATTTCTCAAGACATCTTCCTAGAAAGATTTTTCTTGAAATGCTTCCCTTGAGTTGCAATTCTACGTTATATTAAACAACGGTGCCTTGTTTCGGTTACAATGCACCGAATTGTGGACACTCCAGAAAACATTGAACTGTTTGTTGACAGACCAAAATAAATTTAGTTAAGTTTTGTTTAATAATAGTGACCAAATTCCACTTAAACAGAATGAAAGCTAAGCAGAAAGATCTCAATGACCTTTCAATATGCCTCAATTGGGTATTTGGAAGACCAGTTTCAAGGAGGGCTCTCTCAAGAACGGTTTTCTGCTTTGGCAAAGAGGTATCCAGATTCCAGACCATTACGTCTCCATGACAACACAATCAAGTCAGATTGAGAATGGGCGGAGCTTACCTTTCAAGTCCTTTGGTAATTCCAATTAACACTGGATATCATCATGCATCACGTTGGCATCAACTCTGGAAACTAGACATTTGCACCGGCAGTTCTGAAGGCAACGTGTCCTTGTCGACCTCTTCAACATTTTTATGAACTAGATCTTGTCTTTCCCTGCCACATCAGATGGTGATGGAACATTGAACAAAATCGCATGCAGATTCACTAGCAGTTTATTGTATTTATGTACAAGTCTAACAGCACATACTATTGTTAACAAAACTCTGCTTCTTTTTGTTAAGATATGTTGAATGAAACTAACAAAACATATTTCAGAAGATCAGTATTAAACAGGTGGAACAAAATAAATAGTTTTCTCTCTTCTGGGAAAAGGGTCAAAGTCGTTAGTTCTCTTTAAATACGTATAATAACATTAGACAGGTAGATAGTTAATGTCATAGAATGGTCAACGGTATAAATTTCATTTACACTTACCTGGTTAATCTGTAAAGACATGTTTTGAGTCAGAACTTCACATTGTGATAACAAATTGAACCTTACCTGGTAAATCTGTAAAGACAAGTTCTGAAACAGTATAAATTTCATTTACACTTACCTGGTTAATCTGTAAAGACATGTTTTTGAATCAGAACTCCACATTGTGATAACAAATTGAACCTGATCTCTCTCTCTTTCCCTCAACCGCCCCCACCCCCAAATTCCATGTCTCCTATGACCACAACAAATTGAAGCTGATTTCTCTCTCAGAAAATGAATCATGATTGTGCACTTCACTTTTTTTTAGTAAGGAGACCAAATTGGTTTTTGAAATGCTATTATCTAGATTACTTTTTCTTGAAATGTTAGTAATTATATAAGGTACACCTCAAATGTTTCATCCGTCACAAGGCAGCAATGCCATATAACTAATCATACCA
Organism: Chimonanthus salicifolius; assembly: GCA_013350335.1. Taxonomy (NCBI): domain Eukaryota; kingdom Viridiplantae; phylum Streptophyta; class Magnoliopsida; order Laurales; family Calycanthaceae; genus Chimonanthus; species Chimonanthus salicifolius. The sequence goes on along the minus strand of CM023541.1, from coordinate 28,254,343 downwards.
GGATCAGATTAATTCTGCAATTTTACAACAGACTTAAGAGGAACAATATAAAATTCCTCCAGAAGTATATAAATGACCGAACATTACTACAACATATGAAAGAATTTTGGCGAGGTGTGCTAACTGTTGCTATCACAAAGATATCATTTCAGTCACTTCAGTTAAAACAAAAAAAAGGAAAGAAACAGTCATCAAAAGGATTTTTTCCTTATAGTGAACAGACATCAAGAATGATAAATGAAATAATGGAAATTTGCATGTAACTTTGCTCAAATGTTAATTTTGCAGCTTTACATTTACTTCTATCAAAAGTCTTTTCTTCAATGCAGCCCAAAACACCTGTACGGATAAAGTTGCCATGAGAAGATGGTGGCCAGCAAATAGCAGCCAGCACCTGCAAGAAACTGGGCCTCAAATCACTTCCTCAAAAAACCAATACTTGTCCAAAAACCACCATGTAAATCATGATAGCTATCATCTCCTCACATGCCATCAGTCCCATCCAGCCCAGTTATCATTACTATGGACATTCTTAGCTACCTGGCAAGCATCTCCATCCTTGACAGCAGAGACAGGTCTGTCCAGATCCCAATCATCCCATCCTATGAATGATGAATTTCCAGCTTCATTCCCCTGACAATATCTGCCAGTATCACTAGCAAATTCACCCTCTACTCGTTGTTGCCTGACTGCTTCCTTGTTATATGCAGCTCCATCTTTTGCATGATCTTCCATGTTGACAGATGCCATTGCCATTACAGCTTTCACAACGTCCCAAGTTTTCTGTCCAACTTGTGAAGTTTTTGAAGCAACCACGTTCACAGTCTCGTTCACCTTTTCATCATATCCACCTTCCATCACCTGCCAGATGTTCATAATTTGTTCCGTATGATCTACCATGTGGTTTCTAAAAATTTTTTTTACAAATACTTCCATGAGAAGTATTGTGAGTTATGATAGAGGTGAGCACAAAATATGCATGTCGGGCCGACATCTATTCAAGGTATACATTAAATAAAAATGACCACCCTTGAATTTCTACTGGCTTAAATCTCGCAGGTAAGAGCAATGATCTCCTTTAAAGCACGTTTGTTTAAACAGATTTTCCCAGAATTTTTTTTTCCAGAAAGTGAGATTTTCCCATGTTTGTTTATGCAAATTTTCCTAGGAATATTGATTCTCAGGGTCAAATTTTCCCGGCTAAACAGTCAAAACATTTTCCCGTCATTTAGATTGAAGCAGTCTTAACCTCACATTTCATCACACTGTAAGCAAGATCACCTCTATCTAGTGAAGAATATTGCTCTGGTCTGAGCAGTAGTCAGGCCACTAGCAATAATTGGGGTTAGTTTCAATTCAAGGTCTACCTCAACATGAAATGAGCCCTAAAATGCTGAACTTCTCACCTAAATCACTAATACTTGGTCAAGTATACAACCATTCTCATTTTTTAAGAGGCTTGCAGCAATTATCAGTGAAAGTTGTCACAGTCATTCTTTTGTAGAATTGAACAAAAAACTATATACCATATTAGCAATGGATAGCTTGTAAGGAAAATTTAATATCATCTTAGTAGAGGGTGAACAATCATAGAAAGAAAGGGAATAGAGAAGGAACAATACAGTCCTCTCTCTAATCTAAGGTATCATTTCTGTTTTCTCACTTACAATGCTAGAATCGTATTTTAACGGACCAAGCAGTGTGGGTTTTAAGTCTGGGTGGAAAGATATAAATAACAAGAGTAACTCGGGGTGTCGATCCCTATGGAAAATGCCCCCTTGAAATTACCTTGGAAGTAAGCTCCTTGGTACCAGCTTGGACAGCACTCGCAACAGATTGCACAGCAGATGAAGAAACAAGAGAGAATCGACCAAAGCCCTGACAAAAAATTTAATGAAAAGAAAAAATCAGACTAGAGTATTTTTCTTCGTTTCATATACAGGCATCAAATCAACAACTTGTTTTGCCTAAAACCATCTACTAACATGGGAAAATGGAAAAGTAAAGAAGAAGAATTGACAGATTGATTATCACCCCACAAATGATCAAAGATGAGTTTCAGTATACATCTGCCGTTTAGCAGTAAATTGTTGAATATCTAAATGCTGATGCCTTTTCTGTATGCAGAAGCACAGGCAGAAATTTCGTCATTTCCATCAAAGAGAAAAACACATGGAACAAACAATTTTTTTTACCTGACTCTACCTTGCAATTTCATCAAACCATAAACTGAGCACATTTACAAGTCATTGTCATTTCAATCAGATTAAACACCATGTAAATAATAATGCAGGATAACATCAAATACAATCTAACTCAAACAAGGTAGGAAACTATATATCATCATCATCAGCTACTTTGCAACAGTATGACAACGTTCAGTAAACACAAAAGAAAATAAAAATAGAGAGAATATTTCACAAGGAAAAGGAGGTAACATTTTATAAGGACTGGCTTTTGGTATGTATGTGTATGCATGAGTACATACATGAATTTCATCAGAATCATCATCACCTGAGAAACGGCAGAAACTGCATCCGAAAGTAAATCAGCCTGTGAATTACTCCTTGAAACAGGGACTGACCCACTTGATCCAAATCCTACGTACTTTCCCCCTTGAGAAGGTGGGATTCCCACCGGCTTTGCTTCATTCTCTGAAATCTTTCTAGCAAAGAAGTCCTCTTTATCAGAAGCTGAGGTTGTAACCGACTTCCCAAAAATGTCTGTGTATGAGTGACAGCGGCTTGGACCTGTGGTAGCAAAAGAACCTGCTTTAAAATTCCCAACTGATTGATTCCTCCGAACACCGCCGTTGCTCCGATCCCAATCATCCCAATTATGGTGCCAGTCAGAACTGGAAGAGGAAGTGTTGTTATGGCAAGGGGGTTTGGAGGTAGGGAGGGATTCTTGAACAACAGGGGGCTCGTGCCAGGGGCGATTGTCTGCAAGTGTCTGGACCATTTCACGGAAGAGGGCTGCAGCTTTGGTGTTGTATTTTATGGGAATGCCAGTTTCTTTGAGAATGCCCCTAGCAGAGAGGAAAGCGTTGAGGGCCCCATTGCCTCCACGGTTCGCTTCCATCTTGCGGAGCTGTGCATCTGACCATGAGTCCATGGTCACAGAACGCACAAAGCTTACATGAACCCCCAGTCCACGGTGCTTGCCAGAACAGTCCAGACACATAAAAACACCGTATGATACTGATGCCCATTGTGGGTTTCTCTGCGAGCAGTCCACGCATGCACGGTTACACGGAAGTGATTGCAGTTCCCGCACCCTACGAGAAGCCATCTCTCTCAATCAATTTCACAAACAGATGGTGATCTCCCTCTCTCTTTCAGACAGTTTCACAACCATATGGTAATCTCTCTCTCTCTAGACAGTTTCACAACCAAATGGTAATCTTTCTCTCTCTCTCTTTCTCTCTATGAGAACAGATCTTGGGCAAGAACAATGAGGGGAAACAAAGCGATCGGCAAAGAAAGAGACAGATGAGAGACGGGTGTTGTTTCATGGGATTTTGGCGGTTAGTTAGTTAGGATGACATCTAAAAGAAGGGAATAGTAGAAAGGGTAGAGAGAGAATTTATTAATCGAAAGAAATGAAAGGCAGAGAGTTTACTAATGAATTTTTCATTTTCTACCTCTGGAAAAGTAGGAAGATAGGGTTATCAATATTTTTTTTTCTTTTGAAAAATAAAAATGATTCCCAGCACACACCCTTACATAGGGTCCACCTCGAATCCAAGAAAAATTTTAGTTAAAATTTGAAATTTCGTTCCTTTTTTTTTTTTTTTAAGTTTTAGGCCCATTCAACAAATAATATATATATATATATATATATATATATATATATATTTATATATATATAGATTTTTACAAACATTAGAACTACTATAGTAAATTAAAATTACGGCCAAAATATGAGAAATTTTCAATCTTTTTCAAAACTTTAGTTCATTTCATATTTTTTCGTTCCAAAATTTGTTTCTGATTTTTCAGTTAGGAACATTTTCTTCTTTCATCACCATTGCTTTGTAACTCATTTTATTAACATAAATAAATAAATAAATAAGGAGTATTTTTTAGTAGGTAGAATGGAGAGAATGAAATAGATAATGGATGTTGAAGTGGCTCTATCTTGAGAATGTGATGCAGTGTAAATCTGATTTTGAAATAGTTTTGGTGTTTTTAGATTTTTTTAGTATAAGATTTTGATTTGAGATTTTAAACCAAACCAAAGTCTCGATGTAGAAACCTGAAAGGAGCCTATCAAATCTCTCAATCGCTCCAAAGAAAAATGAAAGGGAGCACTAATCTGAATAGATAATTTGAGCAGAGTCAAATTCACTGGGAAAATTAGACGTTCTAGAGCTTAAGTGCGATCTAAACTCCTAGAACCTTCTAATGAATTAATTTGGATTGTGGAATCCAATTTTAATTAGATAATGAAAGCATGCAATAATTGAAATTCAAAATGCAATAAAATAATTCAATTATTCTAATTAAAATCAACTCAAAACAATTAGTAAAATTAAACTAAAAAAGGAATAACACTCGTCAAATGTGGGAAATAAAAACTTCACACTTTGATAATTCAATAATAAAATTTGATTATTCAACCAATGAGCCTCCACATTTATTTATAATGGAGTGGGGCCGTAATTAAAGAATTACATTGTAAAATAACAAGAAAATCGTCCATCCTGCATCCGATGACTAAATCTTCTAACGTTCTCTAAAAATCCTAAAACTTATTGTTTCTATGCCATACTCACCCAGTTCCAAGTCTTTCCATCGCTCAAATCCTATAAAACACTCTAAACCCCTAAAACTTAGGAATACATAAAATCGCACATCCCATTGCTTCCTCCATTCACACATCATTCCAAATGGGTTTTCTAATTTTCTCTTCATTTAACCATCAAAATGGCTCCATGTAACATTAACTTCCAAGCTTAGAGAGAATTCTATGCAACACAATTTTAGAATAATTTGGTGATTTGGCATTGACATGGTTTTTGTAGAAAAGATAATCTGTGTATTGTATTCCTATGCTATTACATGTATATATAACGTCTAGCCAACCCTAGGGCTTTCATAATCAGACTCAAATATTTAACTAATTATAAATCAAATACATCTCTTAAGTAGAGATAAGCCCAACTTAGACTCCTAATCACATAATAATTATATTAATATTAGAACTCTAAATATATTCCAACATGCCCCTGCAAGCTGAAGCGTGGATGAACGCGAAACTTGGAACATGAAGAAACAGTAGGTGAACTGCAAAAGTGGCACATCAACTGGCCACGAAGATTTGTTAAAGCAGCACACTGATTAGCTGCAAAACGTGTTGAAGTGGCAGCATTGACAGGCTGCAAATATGTGTTGTGGCAGCGTTGATTGGCTGCAAAATGACAGGCGGCAAACATCAATGGCAGCCTGAAATAGAGAAAGAGACTCCGACGACTGTAAGATAATTGTCCAGCAAACAATGATCGCAATTTGCGATAAATAAAGGCAATGAGTGACCTGAAAAACAAGGAGCTGAAGCCATCACATCGATTAATCAGATCGTAAAGGCCAGCGAACAATAGCTGTATCCATAAAGGCCAGCAAATAAAAGGCTGAAGTCATAAAAACCAGCAAATGGGGCTGTAGCCATAAAAGGCCAACAAATGAGGCTGTAACCATGAAAGGCCAGCAAATGAGGCTGTAACCATGAAAGGCCAGCAAAGGTTGGGAACGAATCAGTCTTCCAGATAAAAGGAGTTGATGAATTCCACAACAAATGGACATGTATCCAAAACATGCTGTCTCATTTTCGAGAAACGACAAAACAAGGCGTGCTCGAACAAAGGGCAAATTGCGTCCCTTTCTTCAGCTAAAGAGGCCATCTCATATTGGAGAAATAACAAAACAAGGCTGCTTGAAAGGCAGCTGAGTAGGAGGAGAATGGCAATTTGTGCCCCTTTCTTCAGCTCTCCCCCTTTCTTCTTGGTACAGATCTCGTAGATTGTGGTGAGAAGAAATATCAAAACTAAACAGATGATTCACATCTGACATGAGGTTGAGCAGCTCCACATCCAAGTTGCATGACACCATGATGCAGAGGGATAGGCCATGAGCTCTGAAGATCGGCGTGGAAACAAGTGCGGTTAGAACAATCTTTTCCAGCACAAAGATGAGCAGAGCAATTTGTGGTTGCTTCATCCGATATAACAGTCCAGAGAATAATTCTGGTTCATAACTTGAGAAAGTCTCATGAGGATAAGCAAGCCTTCAAGATTGATAGGAAATTTGACATCACAAGAACCAACTACCAACTATGTGCTGAATCATGAAGTCCTTGAATTTAGCAGGAAACCCAAGCGTGTGAATGATAGAAGCATATATGTCTTTACCTCTCTTTTCCTTGGGACATCTTTGGTTGTCTAAGAGAGAAGTGGATATCTGGAAAGACCAGTACCAAGTGGAAAACATACCCAATGCGAACAACATAGTTCAAAAATTGGTAAGAACATCGGTTTCTGTACCATCCCCAAACAACAGATACCCTTTCTTCAGCAGTGAGAATTGTGAACGCTAGAGCTAGAAAAGGGCCTTCCTTCTCCATTGAGCTGACAACAAGAACTGGAAGGAGAAGGCGAGCTAGTCCGGGCAAAAAAACTGTAGGAAACTCCACGGAGTAGACGCCCAACCGATGTAAATCTCAGATAATCAGAGAACAGATCTGCAAGGTGTAGACGAGCCTACTAGCGAGGATTTCAACATATCTCGGCAGCAAACCAATGGATCTGGGCAGGGGATGGACAGTCAAAATCTCAAAGCCCAAACACCACAACATCAGCAGCCAGATCTTTAACGAGATCAGATCTGAAACAAGAAGAGCGCTGGGAAACAGCAGTGAGTGAAAATCACTCAGATCTGGAGTAGTAGCAGACGCACAGTGGTGGAGTAGCAAGGGGGTTCGGTTGAAAACTCTATGACGAAAAGTGTTAAATCTAGATGTCCCTTCCTCCGTCTGCAGATGTATCTCCGGCAGAGGGAGAGAATAAGAGGAGGACTTAAGAGGACCGCTCAATATTGAGAAACTGCTGCAAACAAAACTTCCTTTGCAGCAGAAAACAAGAGGCAGCAACAGAGAATCGGAGAAGATGAAGATGCGAGAGAGGCGGCAAAGGTAGTATACGCTGCGGTTAAGACAACAGAGGAAGACGGGCAGATCCAGATCTAGCTTTGAGCAGCGATCGGTGATTGCAGCAAGGTCCGGCGAGATCTAAACTAGATCTGAACAATAAAAAACGACAGCAGCATAAAGCGGAGGTTGCAGGCAACTCTCCCCCTCTTGGTGATCGGCGGAGCAGCAATAATAGATTTGATCTGCAAATAGATTGGAAGAGATCTGCTTTGTGAAACTCAGAGCGGAAACCCAGATCTGAAAAAGATGGTTCGAAAAACAGAGTGCGGCGGTCAACACTGATAGGCCGAGCACAGTCAATAGGAAAACAAAAATGGGTTGCTTCTTATGCAACACAGAACAACAGTAGGAGATATCTTTCTCAGTGTTTCCTCCCTCTCCCTCCCTCTGCCGGAGGAGACGTGCAGCAGAGGGAGAGAAACTAATGTCTGAAAAAGACAAAATTCAGGATGAATGTCTCTCCCTCCCTCCCGCTGCCGATGAATCTCCTCGGCAGAGGGAGAGAAACAAACTAAAATTAAAGGTCCACTCAGGAACAAATTTTGACTGATACCATGTAGAAAAGATAATCTGTGTATTGTATCCCTATGCTATTACATATATATATAGCCTCTAACCGACCCTAGGGCTATCATAATCAGACTCAAACACTTAACTAATTATAAATCAAATACATCTCTTAAGTAGAGATAAACCCAACTTAGACTCCTAATCACACAATAATTATATTAATATTAGAACTCTAAATATATTCCAACAGTTTTCACAGAAGTGGTGACATGTCAAATTCGTCCAAGTGGAGTACTTGCAGTACATGGACCTCAAATCATGGGCTTTTAAGGTCCATAATATGACATAACAGGCCTTGACCCATAGCACAATCATATGAGCTCCAAATTGGGTGCAAGTGGGCCCGACAGAAAGTTCTTTTGGCCCTCGCTTTCCACTATCAATTTGAAGATGCAATTGGAGTGGAATTTCACCAATTAAGCTCATGTGGATCGGCTCTTTTTTTTTATTATTGGACCCGAGTCAGATTTGTTAGGTGTTGTGCCTACATTAGTCCCTCTTGGTTGGAGAAAACTCTTCCTCAAGTTTAATTGGGTTTTGAGGGACAGATCAAATCGCGCTTTTGGCCACCATCTTCGTCTTTATCGCTTTGACTAATTTTGGAGGGTTGGTACATTGGTGTGAGTATCACCTCCAAAATTATCATGAACCTTTTTGTAGAAATCTGCTGCCAAAAACAATGTTAGCAAAATAATTTCACTATATGATTTTTGTACAAATGTTTCCTAGATAAGCTCCACTTATGATTCAAACATATTTTCAAATTTCTCGACACGATGCATTAATGGAAAAGGTTCCACCATTTTTTTTATTGCACAACCGTTTTCAAGTCTTGAACTAGAGACTTGACGAGTGCAACTAGAATTGTGATGCCCCTGTAGTCCCACATCGCCCAAATGGTGATGTGGGAGGAGGCTTATTTATGGAAAGCCTTATTTCCCCTTCTGTGAGACCAAGGCAAGCACATAAACAAAATTGTGCTGCAGAATAGGCCCAAACCGAACATTATCACACTAGGGAAGTCGGGCCGGAGTCGTTATAAAGTGGTATCAGAGCTAGGTTCAACATTCGGATTGTGTGGGGCCCTATGTGTTGTAGCTAAGCTAAGCCAAGGACAGCTCTGATCTTAAGAGGGGTGGATTGTGATGCCCCTACAGTCCCACATTGCCCAGATGGTAATCTAGGAGGGGACTTATTTGAGAGAATTTTAGTGCCACGGCTTGCCGAGTCACATATTTGTCAAGTTCGTGACTTAGGTGAAGCATTGCTTTGAAGAGAGAAGCTCAAGACTCAAGATCTCAAAAGTTGGTTGAAGTGTGAAGACTCAACAGATTAACGTGTATGGCAATCATAGATGGTAAATGAAAGTTCCCTTCGGTGCTAGAGAGATTTACCTTAGAGGAGGGGGAGGGGGGGATGAATGGTCAATCTAAAATTGTTGGTCGTTTTAAAAATTACTTAATTGATTAATTACGTGCAGCGGATATAACAATCAAATGTGTGTGTGTTAGCAAATATGATTAAGCAATTAACACAAGAAATTAGCTCTAACACCATAAGCACAATGACACAAGATATATAGTGGAACGGTTGACCAACCTATATCCACTGTTAGAACTCACTCAACCTTAAGCTATGCCCAAATTCACTAAGTGCGGACTTACACCCTCACAATTAGAGTGAGAATTTCACCTCACTCAATCGGCTGGGAATTCCACCCACCACTGTGATAGAGACGATGCTCTAAATTTTTTATAGTGGTTCTGGAGCCAAGCCTCCTTAATCCACTTTATCAGGACGAATGTTTTAATACCAAAACTAAAACCAAGAAACACTTGCCATGTAGCTTTTTCTCGAAGAAGTGTGTTTCTCAAAGATGCACCTAATGTGTGCCAATGCTCCGCCTTGTCACCGTCGTAAAGCAATCACAATCTCAGGGTGACTAGGAAACTAGTTCTACCAAATATTTCCTAGTTTATTATCCTTTCTCCTCTCTTTCTCTCTTTCACTAACTCAATCAATGGACTGGTTGTATTTGATTCTCAAGTGTAGGCATAATAGAGTTGAACGTTCCATAGAGTGTGTGAATTTTCTTGGTTCAAGGAAGATGATTGATGATCACACAACACTCATACTTATAGAGGAGTCTTCACAATTTTTCAATCTGTCCAGTACCAACAGGTCAGTGTTCATATTTATTACAGTTCAACCACCCAACTGTTGCTCATTAAATACATTCCCAATGGCATAATTAAATCTCGGTCGACAGGTCAGTATCGCCTATTGGTCAACAATGATGGAGCCGATAGGTCGGTCAATACCAGCGGCTTGGTCTGGGGCAACACCATGCTGAAAAAGTTTAATGTCTCGAAACTTGTCCTGTCCAGAACGACCTGTCTCCTTTTACTGAGGAGTCGGTCCTGTTACTCTCGATTGGTCTTGAATTACCGAGATGTTGTTTCTTCGAGAGTCCACTTGACTTATAAGTTCCAGAACTCATAAGTTATTATCGAAGAGTCATTGACCATGAGGAGTCGTTAAGTTCATCACCGAGGGTCAATGCGTACGAGACTTTCAATCAGAGGTATATCCAGAATGACAGTTCTATATTCCAGAACCTTTGTCAATCTGGCCGACCAATCTTTGACCATGATGGGTCGATCCTGTCTCCACCGAGGGGTAAGTGAGAACGACTAGTCGAGTTGATGGTGAAACCAAATCCATATTTCCAAGTTAGGTTCCAATTCACTGTCAAGCTTCATCTGTAGGCTTTTTATGGTTTTACCATTTGTTCAACTAAGCCTAAGAATGATTCTTTTAAGGTGTGGGTACCACCTACAGTCATTTATGGCCAAAATACCTGTTTTTGATTACCATAACGATGAGCTTCAATCCGGTGGAACATGATCTTCAATCTTGATCACCTTGAGTCTTCAAACTTCTAGCAAGTGCTTCTTCCCAAGTCATGGAATTGATAAACTTAGGGACAAGGCAAGTAGGGGCACTAACATTAAGTGACCATAGATGACCTTAGGTGGAACCCAAACCTTAAGTTGACCTTGCCTAATCTTAGAAATCACATCAGAATAATTAATCAAGCTTAACACGTGTTTGACACCGAATTGGAGCCCAACTTGGAAATATGAATTCATTGTCAGGACGGCACATCGTGTCAGCGATCATTCACCAATGACAACATACGATCAATCGTGGCTTTGTGATTTGTCGTGTGAAAAATCAAAGGTTCTAGTTGGGCTGGACTGTTAAACACATGTGGTCTTAAGACGATACAATCGTGGCCGCGATCGATCGTCTGGAACTTGACGATTTAATCATGTATGCGACGTATCGTCGAGACAAGACATAGACTGGACTTGAACAAAGGCCTGGAAACTTGATCACATAAGATCAATCGGTTCCATGATCTATCGTGTATACAGGGTAGGAACACATCGGTATCACGATCAGTCGCCCTGGGTTAGATAAGACTTGAATTTGGAAAATACTATCAGTCTCAAGCCGACACATTTGCCAATCCACGATGAGTCGTCAGGATACACAGACGATCAGTCGTGTGGTACGATCAATCCTAGTTACCGTTTTTATGTTGTTACTGTGCATTAAATGCTCAACGGTCGGGTTGGTGAAAAGTAATTCAAACATAGACAATTGATCGCCTGGACACGATCAATCGTTTGTTTCAGTGTTACGATTTTTTTTATGTTTGCCTATAAATACCACACTATTTGGGGTGCTTGAGATTGATCAAGAGGAGAGCATTTATTCCGTACATACCAAAGTTAATCCCTCAAACACCAAGGCAAAATTAGTGGCGTATTCTCTCTTGGCAATTCATTTGCAAACCATTCGAGAATCCAATCGGTATAGATTGAGATTAAGATAGAAGGATTAAGCTCACTTCTAGGATCGACATTGGACCTCTAATTTCCTGGATACCTAAGGATTGTGGTTGCTTTACACGACAGGTCTACATCATCGTCGAGATTGTACTAGCTCACATTGGGAGTGCGTTGTGTTTTAAATTTATACTCGTAAGCGTACGAACCATTTATAATATAGCTTAGGAGTGCGAGGTCGAACCCATCGGAACTTAGAAAAATATATCCACGAAAAACATACTATTGAATTATATATTTTAAGAAATTTAGAAAACATGGAAATAGAAATCACATCTAAAAATGGAACGTAACAATTAAAGAGATCTAATTTTAATTGAAAATCAAAATTTATCTAAATTCAATTAAGATGGTGGAATTAATCTAAAAAATTATAAATAATCTTAAACTAATTTAGAACACAAAATTAAGATGCAATTAATTCATTTACCAACCTAGTTCCACAATTTTCAAGAGCTTTTTAATTTATAAATAAAAGAAAATAAAATAAAAATTGAAAAGAACATATATACATATTTACAGAAGAACCTTGGACTTATAATTATGGAGGCATGATATTCAATATTTTGAAAATAAAATTTAAGCCTAGAACATGGAGCTTACATATATTAATGCAAATCAATTCAAATAATTAATTAAGATAAGAAAATCATGAGTCTCATTAATTTAGAAATTTTCAAATAAACCTTGGGCATGGAATGAATTCAACATAAAATTTCAAATCTAAATTCTTAACCTACTCTTAAAAGGAGGCTTAGAATGGAAAATTGAGGTTCTAAACTTCCCAAAAATTGGATGTTTAAAGTGAAAATTTTAAAATTAAATCAAAACATGCATTCATAAGTGAATTAAAAAATCATCATAATTAATTTACATTAAGTGGAAATTCATAGATCTAAATAGAATGCTTAATTTCATTAATAAAAATTGAAATTAAAATCACAAACCAAATGAATAAAATAAGAAAATACAAGACAAAAGAATGAAACAAACAAATAACGCCAACCTTATGGTCGAAACTTCTTTGCTCTCTTTCTCTTCTTCTCCTCTCTATGCTCTCCGAAACAACAACCCAAGTTCGAATTTTTCCTTGAGGGATGGCTGGCATTTATAAGAGAGGAGGTAGAAATGGAGGGATCGGATTGAATGAGATGAAAGAGGCAAGACCATGTTTATGGCGTGGATGACTTGGGATAATTGAGGAAAGGAGGCAAGAGATGAAAGGCTCAGATTGCATGATCTGTATATGGAAGGGACACATGTAAGGTTGACAATACATTGTCTAAGAATGGAGAAAAACAAAGGAAGAAAGAAGGTGGGGTGTGAGACAATGTCAGTCACAGCTTTTCTTTGGTTTGGCTTGGGACGGTGCGTACACAGGTAATTGATTCCCTTTTCTTCTATTTTCGTATTTACTGTCTGCTCGAAAGAACAACTCAACTCTGCCACATTTTGTTACAACGATGTACTCATTACAACATTTTCCTCTTCTGTTAGCAAACACCTCATTCTTTTAACTCGTTGGGTAGTACATGGTTTTGTCAGCCAACCAAAACGAGAATCCTTCTTGGTCTCCACCGCTGCTATCCCTAATTTCTACTACTGTACTTGGTCTTCTCTGTTTTTTCTACATTTTTTGGCTGCTATTTGGACTGCAAAACTGATCTGGCCTTAAGCTTGCTGCCTGAATATGGTTCTCTCAATAGGTTTATCAGTAGGTTTTATCATGGACATCTCTTATCTTCTTTATTTTCTTCCATTCATGAGATACAATCCCGATCATGCTCTTCCTTTGTATTATGAAAACGCTGTTGCATTTGAATGTAGTTGCAAAATAAAACCCTGTACATGGCCTTGTATCTCTGGCTGATTTTTGTTTCCCTGTTTGCTGCTGAACGATGATTCAAAAATTGGGTGAAAACCCATACAATTCCCATGCACTAAAATACATCATATTGCACAACTCAGCTGTTTGTTGCTATTTGTTCCTGTTACACGCTCGACTGCAAGCTGGTTGATTGCTAGTACTTTCTTTTTACAGTGATTAGCATTTAATCTTGATGATGTGGTATTTGCTTCTGTGCTTTGCTTGAAGCGCTGATTGCTACCAATTACCTTGAACTACTTGCTATTTTATTCTTTCATTCTTGTTCAATTAACAACTCAATTTCATCAAGCTGTCTTTTGCATCTTCTTTGCAATTTCCAACTGATTATCTGCTGCAAACATAAACTTATTCTCCACATTAAATAAAATCCATGAGAAACAGAGGTTATGAAGCATCTGATTCAAATCGAGAAACACCCATGTCATCTTTAACCGCTCAATAACCTCATCTACTTCTTCTATGACTTGTTGTTTCACCATGATTATCAAAGCACACTTCTAATAACATTTAGTAAAGTTGGAGGTTTAACGAGCAACTATCAGTCCAATGACATCTCTCAAGAATCAACCCATTAGATGATCTATAAGCAAGAGACATTACAACACTATGCAAGACTTGCATCAACTCGAAATTCCGACCAATTTGTTTTATTGTATATGGTGTAGAAAGGAGCCCAATACCAGCCAATACATTCACCCCATTGAATACAGTTTGAGTTAAACTACACTAATGGCCAATATATCCCTCTCTGCTGTATTGAAATTGCAATGAGCTTCCCATAGCTGATTGAAGTGCTTTAAATTTTCTTTTATCTCCATTGAGTTCTTCGGGCTCAGGCTTCAACAATCCAACATGATTTAAAATGGGTCCAGGATTTGCATTTAAACACATTTTCTCTTTAAACCTGCAAAACTCCAAAACCCCATTAAGTATTTCAAAAACATACAAAACAAGGGCTAACTAGTCCAATATCCAAGGGTAAAATTGTCATTTTTTGTGCTCATCAGAGTGATTCAAGGAGCACATCTACATTTGCAAGGCTTTAAGGCAAGTGCTTTTTAGTTTAGATTTTTACTTGAAAAAATATCTTATCATTGTGAAGTGGATTAAGGAGACTGTGTTTCTCTTGAATCACTATAAAAAATAGTGGGATAGGAATTGGGTGAAAATCCTAATCAATTATATATGTGAAAGTCTTATTCTATTGTGTTGGTGTAATTCCAACTCTTAGTGAATTGGAGATAGTCCAAAATTGGGTAAGTCTCTACAGTGGATGTAGGTTGTTTAATCGAGCCACTATACATCGTATACATTGTCTCTTTGTGTGATTGCTTATTATCTTGCACACATTAGGAATCACACACTTGATTAATTGATTTTTAATTCCTCACTTTGTTCACATTAATCAAGAAATTTGGAAAAATACTTAAAATTTGTGATTACCCTATTCACCCCCTCTAGGATTAATCTAATTCTAGCACAAGGGAACTTTCAGAGAAGCCCCCTCTCCCTTGTGAGGCCTTTTGGCCCAAGCCCAAAAACAAAACTGTGCGGGCAGATTAGGCCCAGAGCAGACATATCACACACGGGAAGTCGGACCGGGGTCGTTACAATAATGGCATGCTCTTTGTTGACTGTAAATGTTAAACAGTCAACTACACTGCATGTTTCATTTTGAAGGAAATTTGACTCCAAGTTTAAGTTCGCCCGAAGTTGCACATCCTTCAATCAATTCTTCTTTCATGTCCATTGGTTGAACATCTATCTGTTTCCAACTCAGCGAAATTTCATCTTCGATTGTCGTCTTTACTGTCTCATCAACTTAATCAACATCCACCTGTGTGACTAAGTAAAGACAATAACAAAATTGTCAGTGTCTCTGAAACCATTGTACACGGGTGTTAGATTATCCAGTCGAACATCCTCAGGTGAAGAACTTGAGATCTATTCTACAAAGATTGCATCTTCATCGAACTTAGGAAATTCTGCACAATTACATTTTTCGAAGAAAAAGGAAATTGACATGCCCAAACCGCCATTTACTCTGTTTATTTCTGACAAGCAACTAACTTCTTCTTGAAGAACAAGATCTATTTTTCTTAGATCTCTTCCTCAATCTTTGCCGCGGTTTATGGTTTTCTGTTTTAAACTCCTCAATATTTTTTTTGCAAACTGTGATCTGTCAGGTCCACTCTACGTTTTTGCTGGTCAACTCTGTGATCAAGCATGTTTCTGGTGTTCCCGCCAAAACTATCGAGACATGCCTCAGACTACCTCTCAACATTGTTAAAGTTCATTTCTCAAATGGTAGAGTGATCAACATGAAACAATAATGGTCCCTGTTGATGTAAAAGTTAAATATGCCTCCCTTATGTCAGAATGTGATGTCAATTTTGTGACTGAATCCGACTGTGTCATATATTGTAATATTCATGACCGAGTTAAGACTGAGTTGGTATGTGTCCAAGACTGCATTTTTCGGAGGACCACCAAAGTCAAATCAAGCAATGAAGCTCCAAAAGCAGATGGACAACGCATCAATGCCAGATAGGCTACATGAATGTCAACCATGAAGGTATAATGAACCATAGGATGAACCTAGAGAAACGTTAGACACTATAGAAGACCAATTAGTGTTTCTCTAAGACCAATAAGATTCTACCCCTCTTTGGAGAGTTCTTGCGATCTACCAAAAATATTTATGTAACGACCCGACCTGAATATAGGACTTAGGGCTTGACTCAGTGTGAAATTGTGTGCTCTAGGCCTCGCACACAAACGAGCCCTCACGGTTTTGCTTTTGGGTTCGAGGCCACATGGCCCGGTCCAAAACGCGTCACACTAGAGTACATGGAGTGGCCTCATATGTACCCCCATCCTTTTTCCTTCTCCACCGATGTTGGAGTCCCACATCGGTGGGCAGGGTATCACAATCACCCCCGCTAAAGCCTCGAGTCGTCCCCGGCTCAACAACATCAGGGAAGGAGGAAGGCCCACATAGTCCGAGTGTTGAACTCGGCTCTGATACCAAATTTATAACGACCCGACTTGAATAAAGGGCTTATGGCTTGACTCAGTGTGAAATTGTCCACTCTAGGCCTCGCACACAAACGAGACTGCACGGTTTTGCTTTTGGGTCCGAGCCCACATGACCCGGCCCAAAAAGCATCACACTAGAGTACATGGGGTGGCCTCATATATACCCCCATCCTTTTTCCTTCTCCACCGATGTGGGACTCCCACATCGATGGCTGGGTATCACAATTTATATAAGTAAAACTATTATAATATGGTAGAACATCAAGATAGCTTTCCAGAATGTCCAAAATCATCGAAATCAGATTTTTAGAACAAAGTTATGGACATTTTTCTGATCCATCAGTCCGACTCACATGACCTATCGGATGGACCGATGAAGCCCAGAGCTTAGAGTAATATTCTTAGGCATTATCGGATCGACCAACAAAAGGTATCGGTTCAATCGACAAAATATATTAACTGAGACATCCTCTCTGTTATTTGTTGGATCGACTGACACTGTGCATCGGTCCGACCGACAAAATACAGTAAATTAGACATGCTCTCTGTTAGGAGTCAGATCGACCGACTTTGAGCATCGGTGCGACCGACAATGTGATCGTTGTAAAATCAAAAGAGTCGTTGAGTGTCTGTCAGACTGACATTGTGTATCGGTCGAACCGACACATGATCGTTGTGTCTTTAAATAGAGTCGTTAGGCGTCGGTTCGACCAACCACTTGTATCGGTCGAACCGGCACATATCCGTTGGGAATTTTTCTCTTTATAAACCAAGCTCATTTCTTGTGCAAAGGTTAGAGAATTATTAGAGAACTTTTTCTAAGAGAAAAACCCTTGTCCCAAACACTCTAAGATGTTCACCAAGCCATAGTAAGATCATCTATGCTCTTTTAATCCCTCTCTAAATCACATTTGAAGCATTCATAGGCAAATCAATTGACCATCTACAACTCACATTGAATGAGATTAGAGATCTCTCTAGGGTAAGCCTACACCTATAGGAAAAACTCTTCCTTTCCATAGAGACCTCTTTTTCCACTCTTGATTGTGCTTCATTGGAAGAAGTAAGGAGAAGAACTTCAAGAACGTGCCACGGCCACTTCGACATCAAGCGGTGAGTGTTCTTGGTAACATCAAAATTACATATTTCAATAATTGAGATAATTGTAAAGGGTTGGTGTAACCATAGTGAAATCTAAGAAAGGTTTTTTCTTGGTATTTGTAATGCACAGTTTGATCTACACCCTTGAAGTAGATCAAAGGTTTTAATAGGTTTCTTCTTCACCCGAGAAGGAGAAGGTTAGTAAATTCCTCAAGTGGTGTACTTGAGGCATGGACGTAGGCAAGGTTGTCGAACTAGATAAAGATCTCTGTGTCAAGGCATTCCATCTCTTCTCATCTCCTCTCATTATTGTGTTTGTGTCTTATCTTGTATCATTATTGCACAAATTGGAGATTAATTGGATTAATTTATTAAGATCAATTAATTAATTGACTCACGTTTTAAAGAAATTTAAAATTCCTCCATAGTCCTATTCACCCCCCCCTCTAGGACTATTCTAGACATCAGGCAAGTTCACGTAACAGTCCTTAAGCGACGAGTCAGTATAGGATACAGGCTTTGATTACCACCTGATGCAGTGTAACTCTGTAGTTTGAAATTGTTTTGGGTTTTTTGGGTTTGTTTTTATAAATGATAGGGTTTTGATTCGGGATTTGAAGCCGAACCAGGGTCTCGATTTAGAAACCCAAAAGGAGCCTCTCAAGTTTCTCGTTCACTCACAAGAAAAATGAAAGGGGACACTAATCTAGACAGGATAATTTGAACAGAGTCAAATTCACTGAGGAAATTAGACGTTCATGAGCTTAAGTGCGCTCTAAACTCCTAGAACCTTCTAATGAATTAATTTGGATTGTGGAATCCAATTTTAATTAGATAATGGAAGCATGCAATAATTGAAATTCAAATTCAAAATGCAATAAAATAATCCAATTATTCTATTTAAAATTAACTCAACACAATTGGCAAAATTAAATTAAAAAAGGAATAACACTCACCATTCAAGCTTTGATAATTCAATAATAAAATCTGATTATTCAACAAATGAGCCTCCACACTTATTTATAATGGAGTGGGGCCTTAAATGAAATAAATTACATTGCAAAATAAAGAGAAAACCGTCCATCCTTGCATCCCACGCCTAAATCCCTCATAGTTCTCTAAAAATCCTAAACCTTAGATTGTTTCCACGTCATAACCTCCCACTTCTAAGTATTTCCATCGTTCAAATCCTATAAAAACTCTAAAATTCTAAAACCTAGGAATACATAAAGTTGTGCATCCCATTACTTCCTCCATTAACACGCCATTCCAAATGGGTTTTCCAATTTTCTCTCTATTCAACCATCAAAATGGCTCCATGTGACATTACCTTCCAAGCTTAGAGAGAATTTGGCATTGATGTAGTTTGCATGTAAGCAATGATATGTCAAATTCGTCCAAGTGGATTCCTTACAGGAAATGGACCTCAAATCATGGGTTTTTAAGGTCTATAATATTACATAACGGGTCTTGACCCAAAGAAAACTCATATGGGCTCCAAATTGGGTGCAATTGGG
This sequence comes from Chimonanthus salicifolius, assembly GCA_013350335.1. Taxonomy (NCBI): domain Eukaryota; kingdom Viridiplantae; phylum Streptophyta; class Magnoliopsida; order Laurales; family Calycanthaceae; genus Chimonanthus; species Chimonanthus salicifolius. Next base: position 28,235,105 of record CM023541.1, on the reverse strand, counting down.
CTTATTGGGGTCTATGTTCACAAGTCTAATGTTTTTGTGAATTTTTAAATATTTTATCGTGATAATTATAACTTACTCAAAATTAAGAAAATGTCACTCGAACTCCCGAGCTCAAAATAGTGCAAACCATGGCTCACAAGTGAGCCCACAAGCTATCCACTTGTCACGGGGTAGGCGAATCCTTCCTTAATTCAATCCGTGCGACACTCACTCGAACCGTCCGTCTTCAAGCGAGTCAACCTTAACAAAATTTGGTCACTCTTTGAACCACTGAGATGAAACCAAACCACACACACACTTGAAGATAAGTTGAAAGAGAGATGGAAATGTCAAGAATTCGCTCGTATGAGAGATGGAAATGTCAAGAATTCGCTCGTATTGATGAACAAAGAGAATACAAGGCTTGGTCACTTTTCAACCCCTCATCCACTAGGCTAGAACTCTTGGCTGGCTTGAGGGTTTCTAGAAAATGAGGCACTCACCTCCTTTTATAGGTGAAGCCATGGAGCATGAGTGGTTAGGGTTGTGCCAAGTGGCATCACCCTACACCACAAGTTCTATACCTTGTTCTAGAACCATCCATACAAAATATCTTAGAAATTTTACTTACTAGACTCCATAACATTCTAGAATGTTCCACACCATTCTACAACTCTACAAACTATTCTACAAGAGCCTAGAATATTCTAGACACTACTATAAGACTCCATAGAGTTCTAGAAAACTCTACATAATTCTAGATACTTCTACATTATTCTAGAGAACTCTAGATTATTCTAGAAAAGTCCACAGCACTTTAGAACCTTGTAGAGTCTTCTTGAACATTCTGAAACCTTCAGCATTATTTCAGATTCTTCTTGGACATGGACATTCCGGACTTCTCCTGAGCATTCCAGTAATCTCTATGCATCCAAAACCTCGATTTTTAGAATTCGATCGTGCCTTGTACAAAATTTTGGCACCAATCTTGGCCTTTATGGTCGATTGTCGGGTCACAAATTCCCGACCTATGACATTCCACCACACTGGAATTCTCCGATGCCCTCGTCGCGACCTTTTGTTCATTCCATCTTGGCTTCTTTGTGTTTTCTTCAGCTTTGGTGTTCTTCGACCCTAGCGCTTCACCTTTGGAAACACTATGGCCTTAAGTGTATATTCACTCAGTTGTGGAGCTTCACTTTCAGCCCCAGAGATATTTTGAGCATCCATGCTTTTCAACACATCCTCATTTCCTTCAGTAGGACATACCTCTTCTTCTTGAGGCACAATGGTGTCAAACAATTCTCCTTGCTCTTCACCATCATCTTCTTTGTCTACGGCGGTGCTTTTCAAGCTAGGACATTACCACATTCTTTGGCCCAACTCACGACACCATAGACACCTCCGTGTGACAATCTCTCGACATATGTTCCCACTCGTCACAAGTGATGCACTGGTTAAGATCTCTCTTTGGACAATCAAGCCACTTGTGCCTCATATTTGCACCATCTGTGACAACCCGAGCCCCAACACTATATTGGTTGCTTTGGGCCCCACCTGGGCATGCACGGTTTTGTTGGGGCTGCCCCCTCTTATTCACCCCTTCAACACCCACCTCATGGGCGATGTGTGATAATTCTCACACCTCCATGTGGGTGACGTATTACAATCCACCCCCTTTAAGGCAAAAGTCATCCCCGACTGTGTCACGTCACACAAGAAGAGGGTCCACACAGGCAGGCAACGTCACACAAGTAAAGAATCCTACGGTCCAAGTGTTGAATCGTGCTCTGATACCACTTATGACGACTCGACCTCCAACACAATATTGTCTGCTTTGAGCACCAACTGGACCCACATGGTTTTGCTTTGGGCCCACCCCACTAGGTCAAGCCCAAAAGGCCTCGTGTTGGGTTAAAATCCGACCAAGTTCCACCCCTAGTTTTCTCACATCCTCAAGGATTTGTATTTCTTTATCACACACGTTGAATCATATATCATAGGGCTTCTACAGACTTCTACCAACTCAAAGATAAGTTTGGAATGAAAGGATACACCATGGATTTTGATTTGACCAAAGATAAGCCCCATTAATTACCATTGCATATCTTTTTTAAGAGACCACAACTTACCACCAAGAAAATACATCATATTAGGCGAACCTTTAATCCAATGGTATAATTATCCGAGTGTTGAATCTCAGTAGACACTTAACATCTCTACTCTCAATCCTCTTTCTCGTCCCCTGAAACTTATATTATCAACGATAGCTCGCTCCCCCAGCTATAGACCTATCTTATTTCATATCCTCTGCCTTTACAACACCCGACCCTCCATGTATGTTTCTAGGTGCAGTTTGGAAATTAGGATCACCTGTAAGTGGTCATCCATCTACAGTTTCACCCACCAAAATGATAGCTCAGATCAATTTCCCATTTCCTTTCCTTCCCATGATCTCTACATCCAGGATGGTACCCACTCTTATATGGACCTGGTGCTTCAATGCAACTTTCACATTCGCTTTCACACATGATGGCCACGTGCCTAATCCAATGCCATCAACAATGTTTTCCAGCCAATGCCTGCCTTCCATCATGTTAGATGTTCTCACCACCATTGCGAAGACCAGACGAGTGAGGAGTCACATTGATCACACGCATAACATTGTTGGGCATAGAATGTGTTCAATGTGAGACCATGATCTGGTAATCAAATTTATGATGCGATGGTATGTACAATACAATGCTCAAAAATCTACTCATCAGGATAATCATAAACCTTAAATTGACAGCCACAAATGGATGGTTGAGACGTACAAAATGATTGATACTCAACATGAAAAATGAAATTTTGGATTGAATGGATCAATGAAAAATGAAACTTTGGATTGAATGGATCATCCAATGTTGTTTACTTACAACATATGATTGTACGTGCAGTTGGTCGATCATATCAGTGAAATGGATTACCAAATCATAGGGTTCACACCTAAAAACTAAAGGCCAAATGAAGATGCATATGTCTTTGGCTTTGATGATCAATTTTATTCCTCTGAAATTACACTGCATTACAATTCTAAGTACATCATTAGATTGTTGTGACAAGAGATTATGAAATATTATTCTAAGGATATTTCAATTTTTATACTCTTTGAGATGCCAATCTTCCTACTGCAATCAATGAGTTGTTTAGTATTCTTAATTTTCTCTTGTCGTTTAACAATGAGAATGGAAAGATGTGTGCAATCAAGGAAGTCAAAGTGATCTCTGATGATCAAAACTCAAAAGAATGTCTCAGTCAACTTAATCATGTCCGTTTTACATGGTCATTTAAAACATCCAAACCATTTAATGATTCTTGGACTTTCCACATGATTAACACTGGGATGCATTTATTCATATGAACAGGAAATTGACTTGCTTGGTCAGCCTTCTCATCCTAACATTGTACGGTACTACGGAAGTGAATTGTTATGGAATAGAATCTTGATTCCCATTTTCTTCTGTCAAAGAGTAAGGGTTTCTAGGTTAAGAATATATCTTTATAGAGGGCCTTATGCTTCTAGTATTATATGAAACTTGGTAAGCACTTAGATTCTACTGGAAAAAATGAAGAATTATTTCTAAGTTGGTCTCAAAAGTTTCCACTTCTTAACAACATGACAATCCAAGTGACCCTGTATTAGGGATATATTTAGGTATTAAGATATATTGTATTTCTCCGTCTTGAGATTTTCTCTTTATTTGCTTTCCTTATTTGTATTTCAGCATCTCTGTAAATAGATTAGAGGGTCTCTCTTTAATTAAGGAAGACACGACAGACTTTGTTTGTATTATTCTACATGGTACATAGTAAGATCATTCTCATATTTTCACTTTCGTATGGTAGTGTAAGAGAGAAAACCATCTTGTTTTTCTTTTTCACTCATGCTGATGTCAATTTTTCGACAAAGGGAGAAGTGATCCAGTCCAACACCCGTCCCATAACTCTGAAAAAAAAAATTCTTTTTTTTCAAGATCTCTTCCCATGGCAGCGACCCTTCATCGGTTTATTGTTATTCTTCTTTCTTCTGATCTGTAGTTCAGACCATTGTAGTTTTAATCTGCAGTTTATACACCACCATAATGAGCATGAAAAGAAAAAAACTCTCCCTCCCTCAATGAATCTTCTTCTTTACTACCCAGATCTCTTCTCATCACTCCCTTTCACGTTTGCAAGCATCTCTGTTCCTCTCCTCTGTTGCAGATCTATACAGAGACGTTTCCCCAGGCCCCTCGCCACCACACACCCAGGTCACAAGTCACAATGTCTCTCTTAGAACAGTGTTTCTCTACAGCCGGGACCACCATCTCTCTCCTCACTAGATCTGGACCTTCATCCAGATCACCACCAATGGTGTGGTTCCTCTGCTCAACGACGGCACGTTTGCCGTCCTGTCTCTAGCTTCAACCTCCCTCCCTTGTTTAACAGAGGCAACGCCCAACTCCTTCTGCTTCGGCATTTCTTTTCCTTCCTTGCCGTTCTCATCAAACAACATCCTGCAACGTCTGCTGCAGTCCTTCTTTGCAGCAACACAGCTAGCCCCTGCAACCTTCGTTGGATCTTCACCAATGCCCACCTTCAGCAGCCCCTTCTGAATCTCTTTTCTCCTGAGTGCCTTCCTATCTAGACCCGTTGTGCAGTCTTCTCCAGCACTGGTTCCCTCAGATTTGGTTCTCTATAGTGCCAAATCTTGATTTGCAATCCACTCCAACGACTGTTGTCTTCTGCACCGACGTCTGATCTCATCTTCTCTCTCACCTACATCAGATATGCAGATTTGAACCTAGGAAACATCATCTCTCTTGCTTGACGTTGGACCCAGGGCCGGCTACACCTACAAGCAAAAAAGGCAATAGCCTTAGGCCTCAGCTTATAAAAATGTCCAATTTTTTAGTCTACACTTGACAGCAAACCAAGGTTTTTTTTTTTTTCCAAAAAGTGCTCATGAGTTGACCTACAACTCACGTACTGAGTCCCGCTCGTTCATCGAGAAAATGAGTAAGGATGTCGACTTTTATTTCAGATCACACATAGCTGAAACTGCCTCAAACCTTCCATTTATTTAACAATTCATCTTACTTTGTGCCTAGATTTTTATCTCAATATGTTAATTATCTTTCGTTTTGTTTTCTGTGAACCTTAAACTTATGGGTTGTAAGAATTGAAATTTAAAAAAAGAAATAAATTTGATTTTAACAAAACTTAAATACAAAAATTTAATTAGTAATTTTGCATCTTAAAAAACAAGAAAAATAATTTTAGATAAATTCTTTTTATTATATAATTAAAATTTTTAGTAAATTATACTTATAATAATATGTTAAATACCAAAAGGCCCCATTTACAATTTTTGCCTTAGCCCTCACTTGTGTTGAGCCGGCCTGGTTGGACCCAAACATCCCCTGCAGCCAGCGTCGCTGGCAGGCCTCTTGACGTTTCGTCACTGTTTCACCATCGTTTGTCAGATCCGTTTCTCTCATTTCATCTCCTTTTGATAGACCAGATTTGCTGCACGCCCAGTATTCCCTCGCCTTTTGGCTCTTTTTCAACTGCGTATCAGAAGCCTAACGTCCATTGGCTGCTACTCTCTCTTCATCGTGCTTGTACTTGCACCTAGGAATCCCACCAGTGGCAGATCTCTCTCCGATTCTCGTTTGTGCTTCCTTCTCTGTTGTCTACAACATTCAGCGACCAACTCTCCCTATTGTCGCTCGGTTCTCTCAACGGCCGTCTCTCCTCCTTCTCTGCCGGACTTCTTATCTCTGTTATATGCTGATGTTCTCTTCTTCGGCAGTTTCTATGTATCGAGCATCTCTCTTTAGAAGCCTTCTTTGCTACTATTTCTTTGGAACCCACCTTCGACTTCTTTCTCTTTAATGCTTGCCTCTGTGTCTGATAACTATTCCTCTTGCCATTTCTGTTGTAGTTGCTTCCTTCCTCGTAGCTACCAAATCTGAAGTCCTCTCCGCTCTCGAACCTTTGTTTCCTCCTTCTTCGACCTTCGTTTTCCCAGTCGCAAATCTTTCGATCACTTATTTTTACTTCTCAAACCAATTTTCTCAAGCGATCTACTTCTCACCACCACCCTGTTCCTCTTTGGCGACGACGTGACTTTCTCTGCTACTTATTCAAGAGCCTAATTTCTGAGTCTGGACCGAATCTTCTCTGGGTTGCCTTTTTCGCCTTCATTGTCACATTTCTTGACCAGACGGCTGAACCATAGTCTTTCTCAGATTTTGTTGACATCACCACTTTTGGGCAATCATCACACCTTTTTTGTACGACGACTTATTTCACAATCTCATAAGAAAGCTGTGAGTTACTTCCATTCAGGGAGTATTAGGGATATATTTAGGCATTAAGATAAATTTATATTTAAGATATATTGTATTTCCCTATTTAGGGATTTCCTCTTTATTTACTTTCCTTATTTGTATTTTAGTCTCTCTATAAATAAGATTAAAGGGTCTCTCCTTTATTAAGGAAGACACACCAAACTTTGTGTATTATTCTACTCCTTCTTATGCAACTTTATAACTTTAGCCTCATTATGCAACTGTGATGATTGTATCAGCATACACACTAGCAATGTTATGCGTGTGATCAATCACTCGTCACCTCCTGCTTTGCAACTCCTCACTTGCCTGGTCTTTGTTGTGGTGGTGAGAACATCTAACATGATGGAAGGCATTGGCTGGAAAAAAAATGTTGATGGCATTGTATCAGGTACTTGGCCATCGTGTTTAAAAGTGAATGTGAAAGTTGCATCGAAGCACTAGGTCTATATAAGAGTGGGTACGATCTTGGATGTAGAGAAGATCATGGGAAGGAAAAGAAATGAGAAATTGATCTGAGCTATCATTTTGGTGGGTCAAACTGTAGATGGATGAACACTTATGGGATGATCCTAATTTCCAAACTGCATCTAGAAACATTCATGGAGGGTAGGGTGTTGTAAGGGCACCAGTCTGGAGAGGATATGAAATAAAATGGGTCCGTAGCTGGGGGAGCGAGCTAGTGTTGACAATGTAGGTTTCTATGGACGAGAAAGACGATTGAGAGTAGACATGTTTGAGTGGCTGCGGAGATTCGAGAATAAAGAGAGCGAGAACTGAAAAGAGTGTTGAGATTGGAGAGGATGCTGAGAGCACCGAGAAAGATGAGGATTTTCGTTGCCACGCCGAAGACGAGGAACGCCACTGCTGTGATGGAGAGTTAAGACGAGGATTGTTGTAGCAAGACGTGATTGAGAGTGCTGAGAGATAGAGAGGAAGAGACGGGGTATAATACCTCCGTTGCGGAAAGAGTGTTACAGTGCATCTGCGATGGAAGGAGACAGAAGAAGGGAATGGCTTCGATGGGAAATACATGAATTAGGGAGGAATAGGAAAAGAGGAACGAATTAAAAAAGAGGGTAAAACGGGGATTTCATGAAAAAATCTTTTCACCGTTCAGTTAAGTAAAAACAAAAGTGTTCAAATCATTACCCTTCAACGTGACATTCAATTAACAGCTGAATACAATTGGTCTACTTTGCTAGCTTGCTAAAGGTGGTGCAGCTTTCAACAGAGTCCCAACAAAAACAAAAACCTCAAGCATGAGACATGTGCACTGAAATGTATACAAGGTTGTTCATACTTTGTTTTCATCCAGTAATCACTCAGAATTTCAAAAAATTCATCTTCAGATCCATTCTAAACTAGTCATCTATTGAGGAGATGGAAAACAACAAGTTATAAAAGTACGGGCAGAAAATAACTCGTTCACCAAAAATTTCACCAATACCAGCAATATATTTCCCTCCCTTCTTCATTTTTGTCAAATATTGCCTAAACTCTAAACCAACCATTCGAATGGCACTAGCTAGAAAGTGAAGATCATCAAAAGTAAAAGCAATACGAGTTCCACCATTCAATAGTGACCTACCACATTTATGATTAAAGAAATATGGGACTACTGTTTAGATGGATGGAAACAAAATTATATTATTTGAAGATAACAAGTTTTAACTAAACACATGAATAGGTTTAACCATTTCTTGTTAAAATAATTCTTCTTTTTCTACAACAAAACTTTCTTTTCGACAAGCCCCCAAGGCAGCTACACCAATTTGAGGAAGATACATCAATTCTTGTGTCAATTTCATACGGTATCCGAGCAAAAACTCGATTCTTTCTCCATCATTTTTTTCGTTTCTGCAAGTCAGAAACAATGAGAAAAGACAACTATTTTTTGCTGTGCTCTGACTCTACACAGTCCACAACCCTGTTTCCGCCTCTTCCTTCTAGTAGTACTACATCTCTCTGTCTCGCACTTGACAGAGAATGAACCCGACAGTAGATCGCTCGCTCATTTTTTCACCTGACTTGCGACAGGTGTTGTCCCAGATTATCATCATCCAGCACAATCCTGACCTGATTGTGGGTTCCTGCTGCCACCCTGAGATTTTGTGGCTTTCATATCATTGCAAGATCTGCCCCTCAGATCCTCAACCACGCTCTACCTGACCAAGTCCAGTCTCAGACTGTTGATTTCCAGGAAACTATCTTAGATCTGATCTTTGAGAAAGATTTACACACCTCTCTCTGGAAGTGCATCTTCCATTTTTGGAGCATATCTCGGACTTTCTTCTTCGGAGACGTTGTTGTTGCTCATTTCTTCCCCGATCGGTTGCAAGTCTCCACCCTGTTTTGGGTTCCTCTTTCGTGTGCTGCCAACAGCAATCTTTCTCCATTGTTCTTCCCTGCTTGGAAGGACAATCCCGTCGCTTGTAGATCTAACTCGAGCAGACAGTCACCATCGTCCAACCCAGCCTGTACACAAACTTTTCTTCCAGATCTGTTTCTTCTTCCCTGTTAGGGTATCCTGCATCTTACATAGGTTTCCATAGCAGCTACAGTTTCCACCATCTGAGACCTCTCTGCACTCTTATATGCTTTGTTTACCGATCTGAGACGAACATATCTGCAAGCCGAACATCGTTTGCCAGATCCCAGCCCACTACTGCACGAAACTTTCTGGTGGTTGTGGCCAACTGGTTCTTATCTCCTTGAATCAACAACGGGTTATACTGCATAATCTTGAAGCACCATCTGCGACAATACCGTCTACACACCTGTCTTTCTGAGAACTCAAGATTTTTTTTTGTTCTTTTGGTATTTATCTCTGTATTGCACAAGACTTTTTTGTCTAGATTTTTTTATTTCTTTTTTGCTGTAATAAAAAAAGGAGCAGAAAATAAAAGTGAAGAAAAGAAGAGAACATAACAGAAAAGAAAAGAACAGGCGAAGAGATCCAATGACTCAGACACATATTGTAGATGCTCATGTTACTCCCAATGCTTCTGCTAAGCTCGATTCGTTAGGCACTCCGGTTCTTCTAGGATCCACTCACGATCCTTATTCCATTGCTCACTCGGACAGTCCAACCAGGGTCGGCCCTGAGATTTCAGGGGTCCTAGGCGAGTTTTTAAGATGGAGACTTTATATACTTCTAAAAAATAAAATCATATAATTTTTTTTACAATGTGTGAAATTAAATAAAATATCATAATTAAATTTATAACAAAGTATTATTTAAAATTTATTCTTATTTTGAGATGCAAAATTACTAATTAAATTACTATATTCAAGTTTTTATAACATTTATTTTTCAATAGATAAGATAGCTAATTTATTCAATATTTCTTGTGACATTGTAGACCGAAGATAAGATTTTAGCAGTTTTAACTTTGAAAAACTTATTTCTGCATAGGTAACTTTAATTGATATAATCAATATTATTTTATAAGCAATTCATGCATTTGGAAAACAATAATTCATTCTTTTTATATAATTTGGCAATTCATTCTTTTGGTACTGCATCTTTTATCATATGGAGTGTGACACTAATGCAAATTCTCATTTGAAACGAAAATATTATTATTATTTTAATTTTTCAATTTTTTTGTATTTTTTAAAAAATTAAAAATTATCTTAATTATAATGATTTATACTTGTATATTAGTTCTAATAAAATCTACATTGATCAAATGAATAAAGCTATGTTTTTTCATCTCTTCAAATTTTAAAAGCTTTAAATTATTTTTAATTCAAAATTATCAACTCAATATAGATTTCTCTTTCTCTTTATTTAGATGATAGATATATTTTAAAAGAGTCTTTATTAATTAAAATGATTTTATTATTATTATTATTATTATTAAACTCAATAAAATGAGAATTATAATAATTATTATTATGATTGTTACTATCATTATTTTAATTTTTTAAGAAACTGACGTTTTAAATTGAGTAGAAAAATTATCAATATATAAATTTTCAATTTTGAGTGTTCTAAATTCGAAATAGTTAAAAATAGTCAAACGATTTCAAGTAGTATTAATTTAAATTATTGTTATTTTTCATTATTATTATTAAATAACTTGATAAAAATAAAAACAAATTATTATTATTACACAGCCCGGATTTGATCCGGGGCCTATATTTATAAAGGGAGAATTCTTACCAGCCGAACAAGAGTGAATGCGTGCTTTAATTATACATTTTCAACTATTTAACATATGGTAAAGGAGCTTATGGACTTAGGGGCCCTTTTTATTTGGGGGCCCTAGGCGACCGCCTACTTCGCCTATAGCCAAGGCCGGCCCTGAGTCCAACTATGGTACTTGTTTCACCTCCTCTTTTTGGTGATAACTATGGTACTTAGTTGCGTGCCATTACGATGGCCCTACGTGCCAAAAAGAAGCGTGTTTTTGTAGATAACACTTTCGAGAAGCCAAATAAACCTACTGAACTCGTTCAATGGGAACGTTGTAATGATCTCGTTGGTTCTTAGCTTCTTAACTCGATTTCTACTGAGATTAGAAGCCGCATTTTATATGCTACCATTGCTCGTGAAATTTGGTTGGACCTCTCTAACCATTTTACTCAGTCTAATGCACCACAAATCTATCACTTGAAGCAATATATCTCTTTCTTCAAACAGGAGAACATCTCTGTTTCTGCTTACTTCACTAGACTGAAGTCTTTATGGAACGAGCTTAACTCTCTTGTCCTTATGCCCCCATGTACTTGCGGCCACGGGAAAGTTGTCGCTAATTTCTTCAGTGGGATAGGGCAATAGAGTTCTTAAAGGGTCTTAATGATCATTTTGTGACGCTATGCAGCCAGATTCTCCTTATGAATCCTTTTCCGAGTATCACGAAAATCTACTATTTGGTACGTCAAGAGGAGAAATAGCAAAGGATACACTCATCCTCTTCTCCACTCCCAGATGCAACAACCCTTCATGCCAAACCCACCAACCATGGCCGCCCTTCTCAACGCGGTAACCCAGCCAACCTTTGGCCTGATGTCCATTATAATCATTGTGCTCGAGATGGTCACACTCGGGACCTTTGCTACAAACTAATTGGTTTTCCGCCCAAACAACCTAATGCAATTGCTCCTTTCTCCAAATCCACAAAATAGTGCATTGGTGACCCCGCCTGCCCTCACTCACGCACAGTACCAATTGTTGGCCATGCTCTCTCTAGGTAGCACCACTCCTAGTGCTAATCTTGCAAGTATTGACCTTACTGTTCCTTCTCATTCCGTTTTGATTATTGATACTTGTGCCAGCAATCACATGTGATCTTCCTTGTAACGACCCGACCCGATTTTTCTGGATTTTAGGGTCTCAGTAGCAGTGGGGATGGGGTGTTACATTTGGTATCAGACCACGGTTCCACTCTCGGACTGTGCTTTTAGGCTAAAGTGAGAGTTGTTAATGATTAAAGACTAGGTTCATCCCCCACGAGGTAGGGTAGATGAGGCCGAGTTTGGGGTGGGGACTAAACACCCTGGTTCTGTTGTGGTATGTTTGTATGATGGTTTGAATTCAGAAGCTTGAGCTGTGTTCAATTTTAGTTTTCTTATTTGACTTGAAGACTGATTGGTGCTTGATTTGTGAACAGGCTATGGTAAGCACTCGTTCCAATGGGGCAGGCTGTCCAGGGCCGTATGCAATGCTTGAGATTACTGAGGTATTGGAGACTCCACAAGCTGAGGTGGAGAACACACCGGTGGTCCTTGTTCCAGTTATGGGTCCTGCTCAAGGACACCGAGACCTTGAGGCGATGTTCGCCCAATACAAGAGGAAGATCGAGACATATGAGAGGAATATGAAAAGGCAAGAAGATCTGATAGCTTAGCATGTCGATCAACCCGTTAATCCCCCATGTGCAGTTGGACAGTTTGAAACTAGGTAGATGGTGGTGCTCTGAGAATTCAAGCGCTATTTTCCGTCTATATATCATGGGGGTACGAACCCCTTAGAGGCTGAGAGGTGGGTGGGGGAGATGGACCGCCTACTAGATTCATTGGGTATTGTAGAGTCTGATCTGAGAGTCACTCTAGCGACGCATCACCTTCAGGGAGAGGCTTCCAGTTGGTGGCTTGAGGATCCCCTCCGAGAGCTGGGACGAGCTAACTAGACAGGTTCAAGGAGCTCTTCTTAGCTAAGTTCTTTCCATCAGTAGGGAGGCAATAAAAAACCAGCAAGTTCATTAAGCTGGAGCAGGGTAACAGTATAGTGCGGGAGTATGATGCTCGTTTTGTGGAATTGTCACACTATGGTCCACATTTGGTGGCGAAAGAAGAGGATAAGGCCCGTAAGTTTGAGGAGGGCCTACACCCGGTTTTGCAGTGTATGGTCATGCCTTTGAGGTGCATTAGTTACGCAGAGGTGGTACAGCGGCGGCTGATAGCAGACAGTGCTATCATGAGATCCAGCGGCGCGGTCTACTAGCCAACATCAGTGAGTACTTATAGGCCAAGCAGAGGCCATGATAGGAAGAAAAGGCGACCAACTCCTTATCAGAACCGAGGGACTATTCCTGGGCGACCACATCCCTGTTCGATTATGCCAGCAGTGGGTGGTCAGCCCGAGCCCGGTAGGTGTTTTGACTGCGGCCATGTCGGTCACATTCGGAGGGACTGCCCTCAATTTCAACAGCGGCCTAGGGCCATTCATTGCTACAGTTGCGGGGAGGCTGGACATATCTCATGGGACTGTCCCCAGAGGGGTGGCCGAGGTGTTGTAGTGGCGCCCATCCAGGCGATGGTTCCCGCTGTTGGATACGGTCGGATGACATCGACTCGACCTACGACACGAGCAGTGCCTCCGCAGAGAGGCAAGGGCCGAGGTAGGCCCAATCAGTCAGGTCAGGGCAGGATGTATGCCCTAATGCAACAGCCAGAGGATTTCCTACCACCATCAGCCATGCAGGGTATGTTGGTTTTTCATGGTTCCTTGGCCCGTGTTTTATTTGACTCGGGTACCTCGTACTCTTATATTGCTTTAGGTTTTGCCCTTAGTTCTGGTTTGAAGGTAGCGAGGCCTAAGACACCTTAACATATCAGATCCCCTTTGGGTAGTGAGGTAGTTGTAGACCAGATTTGTCGAGGTTGTGTTTTATCCATGGGTGGCTTGCATCTTAAGTTTGATCTGCGGATCATGGATATGTCTGAGTTTGATGTTATTTTTGGGATGGACTAGTTGTACTCCCACCGGATCGTCATTGACTGCTATCGCAGGAGGGTTTCAGGTAGTACTGCTTCAGACGAGACCTTTGTTGAGAGGTTGAACACCGCCTTTTGTCCAAGTGCAAATGAGTTAGGTGGACTTGTGGCTAATTTGAGTTGGGAGGGTTCGGGGCCAGCAGGTGCTGAGATGCCCCGTGTGGTGTGTGAGTTCACGGATGTCTTTCCGGAAAAGTTCACTGAGTTACTGCCACGTAGAGAGGTGGAATTCGTCATAGACCTGCTCCCCGGCACCGCCCCTATTTCTGTCATTCTCTATCGGATGGCACCAGCTGAGATGTTGGAGTTAGGGAAGCAACTGACAGAGCTGTAGTCGGTTGGTTTTATCCGTCCCAGTACATCGTCATGGGGCGCTCGGGAGTATGAGATTGTGCATAGATTACCGGCAGCTGAATCACGTGACCATAAAGAACAAGTATTCACTGCCGAGGATCGATGATTTGTTTGACCAACTGAGAGGATCTAGATGTTTCTCGAAGATTGATCTCTGATCAGGTTACCATCAGGTTAGGGTGCGGGATTGTGGCATAGAGAAAACATCATTCCGTACGCAGTTTGGGCACTTTGCATTTGTTGTGATGCCTTTTGGAGTGACCAATGCCCCAGCCACTTTTATGGATCTCATGAACCGGATATTCAGGCCTTACTTGGATCGGTTCGTGGAAGTATTTATTGACGATATCTTTGTGTACTCAGCATCAGAGGAGGATCATGAGTAGCACTTGAGGACCGTACTACACATTTTGAGGGATAATAAGTTGTTTACAAAATACAGCAAGTGTGAGTTTTGTTGCCAGAGGTACAGTTTTTGGGACATGTGGTATCAGGGGAAGGGGTGGCTATTGATCCGGCCAAGGTGGAGGCCGTGATGAGTTGGACGAGACCCCGTAGTGTGACCGAAATCCGTAGTTTCTTGGGTTTACCAGGCTACTACCGGCGGTTCATACAAGACTTTTCTAAGATAGCTGCCCCTATGACGAGATTAACTCGTAAGGACCAACCTTATGAGTGGACTGAGGCTTGTGAGTTAGCTTTCTTGGAGCTGAAGAAGAGACTGGCAACCGCCCAGTGTTGGTCATACTCGAGAGAGGTTTGGGCTATGTAGTTTTCTGTGATGCTTCTTCTGATGGGTTGGGTCATGTCTTGATGCAGGTTGGTCGTGTTGTGGCGTATGGCTCTTGACAGCTCAAGGTACACGAGCAGAACTACCCCACTCATGACCTGGAGTTGGCAGCAGTGGTCTTTGCACTTAAAATCTAGAGACATTATCTCTACAGAGAGAAGTTCGAAGTATTCTCGAACCACCACAGTCTCAAATATCTGTTCAGGCAGAAAGAGCTAAACATGAGGCAGCGTTGGTGGATCGAGTACTTGGGAGATTATGATTTCGAACTTTCTTATCACCCCAGCAAAGCTAACGTAGTTGCAAAAGCCTTGAGCCGGAAGTCGCGAGGAGTACTAGCCAGCTTGATTGGTGGGGCCAGAGCAGTAGCCTTGTGCAGTATGGTAGTACGAGCAGGGTTGGATGACTTGGTCTTGAGAGCCCAGCAGACTGACTCAGATTCAACGGGATATCGAGATCGAGTGGCAGCTAGAGACGGACCACATGGTTGTGCAGTTAGAGCAAATGGTGCAGTGACTTTCAATGGTCAATTGTATGTACCGGAGCAGTGTCGTGAGAAGGTTTTGCGACACTTCCACCATACGAGATTTACAGTACACCCTGGATGTGCCAGGATGTACCATGATCTGAGGCATCATTATTATTGGGTCAGTATAAAGAAGGCCATAGCTAAGTTTGTGGCCCGATGTTTGACGTGTCAGTAGGTCAAGTTTGAACACCAAAGACCAGCTGGTGTAGAGCAACCACTTAAGGTATCTGAATGGAAGTGAGAGCACATCACCATGCACTTTGTGACTGGATTACCAAGATAGCCCAAGGGGCATGATACCATTTGGGTCATAGTGGAAAGACTAACCAAGTCGGCTCGCTTTATTGGCATGAAGGTGACTGATTCCTTGGAGAAACTAAGTCGACTGTATATGGAGTAGGTGGTTAGACTGCATGGAGTGCCAGTGTCAATTGTTTCAGATCGAGACCTGAGGTTTGTCTCGCAGTTTTGGCAGAGCTTACAGAGAGAGCTGGGTACTCAGTTATGCTTCAGCACAACCTTTCATCCACAGACAGATGACCAGTCGGAGCGGACCATCCAAATATTAGAGGATATGCTCCGTGCTTGTGTTTTGGATCATGTGGGTAGCTGGGAGGATCACTTACACCTAGTGGAGTTCGTCTACAATAACAGTTACCAGTCTAGCATTCAGATGGCACCATATGAGGCATTGTATAGTCGACCATGCAGATCGTCCTTGTGTTGGGCAGAGACCAGTGAGGTTGTCTTGGCAGGACCAGAGATGCTTAGAGAGACTACAGAGCAAGTCAAAAGCATTAGGCAGAGGTTGTTGACTGCCCAGAACCGATAAAAGAGTTATGCAAATCGCATGAGGATGCCACTGGAGTTTGACGTGGGTGATCATGTTTTCCTCAGAGTCTCGCCCCGCCCTGGAGTTCAAAGATTCGAGCGGAAAGGAAAGTTGTCACCATGGTTTATTGGCCCCTTTGAGGTGCTGGAGAGAGTTGGGGAAGTGGCTTATAGGATTGCCCTTCCGCTTCCACTCGCTAGGGTGCTCAACGTTTTCTACCTTTCCATGCTTCGAAAGTATCAGCCGGACCTGTCACATGTGCTTAACTGGGATGACGTGGACCTTAGCGAGGATTTCAATTTCTACGAAGGCCCTGTGCAGATCAAGGATAGGATAGAGCAGATGCTCCGTGGCAAGACTATTCCTAAGGTTCTGGTGATTTGGAAGCGTGGAGGAAGAGAGACAACTACTTGGGAACTAGAGTCATCGATGCGGAAAAAATATCCAGGTTTCTTCGAGAATCAAGGTATGAATTTTAGTGTAATTTCGAGGATGAAATTGCTTAAAGGGGGGTAGGTTGTAACGACCCGACCCAATTTTTCGGGATTTTAAGGTCTCAGTAGCAGTGGGGATGGGGTGTTACATTCCTTATTTTTGTTTTCTTCATACCAAGCATGCCCTAATCCTTTCTCTTTTCACCTTCCTGATGGTTCCACTGCACTTGTTACACATATTAGGATTGTTCATCTCTCACCTTACATTATACTTGACAATGTTTTATTTTTTTCCCTCCTTTAAATTTAACCTTTTATCTGAAAGTCAACTTACCACTTCCACCCATTGCTTAGTGACATTTTCTTCTTCATGTTGTGTTTTTCAGGACCTGTCAACGAAGAGGACAATTGGACAGGGTAATGCTCATGAGAGACTACTACTACTATGTGGTTTCTGCACTGGCAGTACTCCCACCTCCATCTCTTAATCTTTGGTATTTCCTTCTATTTCTGTTTCTAAAAATAAACATTATGTCATTTGTCCGCAAGCTAAACAAAGGCGTTTACCATTCTATTCAAGTTTTATTAGCACTACGAGACCATTTCTCAACCATCATTAAATGGTTCTCGCTATTTTCTCACAATTGTTGATGATTTTACTCGATGTACATGGGTATATCTTATGCATGACAAATCTGTCACAAGATCTATTTTAGAATTTTTTTTGCTATGGTTAAGACCTAGTTTCATTCCCCCATTCATTCTCTTCATACGGTTACTGGTGGTGAACTCTTTCCCATTATTCAACAAGTTCATTCGGATAATGGTACTGAGTTCCTTTCCACTCCTATGCATTCCACTAATGAGGTCCCTCACCAACGGAGTTGTGTTGCCACTCCGCAACAAAATGGTGTTATCGAGCGCAAACATCATCATCTTCTTGAGGTTGCTCGTGCACTTTGTTTCCAAACACACTTACCCTTACACTTTTGGAGCGAGTGCATCCTCACAGCTGCTTACCTCATCAATAAAATTCCCACGCCTCTTTTAAAAGGAAACTGCCCACATGAACTTTTGTTTCAATCCAAACCAGACTACTCCCAACTATGTGTTTTTGGTAGGTTATGTTTTGGTCAAAATCATAACATCAAATATAAATTTGATCAACGGGCAAAACCCGGTATTTTTTTAGGTTACCCTCATGCTCAAAAAGGGTATCGTGTTTATGACCTTGCCTCCAAAAACATTTATACTTCTTGCAATGTCATTTTTTTTAAGGCAATTTTCTTTTTCGTGATTTGCTCCCTTCCACAACCTCTCCTTCTCCTGTCACTCCATTGCCTATCCTTGATGAGCCAAGTTTTGATTTTTTCACCTACACCACATGTTGCATCTCCACCCTCCCATGTCCCGAACCCCACCCCTCCTAATCCTTCTATCACACTTGACCAACCCATTATTACACCTTCTTCCATTTCTCCTATAGTTCCCATACCACCTACTCGACCTAATTGCAGTCGGCGTCTACCGCCTCATCTAGCGGACTATCATTGTTCCACTGCCACTCATGAGTATTCTCTCTCTCCATCGTTTTCCAAGTTGACAGGTACTCCCTACCCTCTCCATAATTATCTTTCTACTTTTAACCTCTCTATTGCACACATATCTTTTCTTTCTTTCATTTGTTCCACAGATGAGCCATGTACATTCTCCCAAGCTGTCAAGTTCTCACACTGGCTACAAATAGTTTTGCAAGATTAAATACCGGTCAGATGGTTCTATTGAGCATTATAAGGCTCGCCTGGTCACCTTGGGCTACACTCAAGTTAAAGGACTAGACTATCATGATAAGTTTGCTCTTGTTGCTAAATTCGTCACCTTCGTGCTCTTCTCTCCATCGCTTCTGTCAAGCGTTGGTCTCTTCATCAACTTGATGTTGACAACGCCTTTCTAAAAGGTGATCTCGATGAAGAAATTTATATGTCGCTTCCGCCTGGTTTTTCACGACAGGGAGAGCAACGGGTTTGCAAATTAAACAAACCCATTTATGAATTGAAGCAGGCTTCGCATCAGTGGTTTGCGAAATTTTCTACCGCTCTACTTCAAGCTGGTTTTTTGTAGTCTAAGTCTGACCACTCTTATTTACTCATCATCATGGAGTTTCATCCACTTTCATTTTGGTTTACGTTGATGATTCATTAATACATGCAATGATAACCTAGCCATTCAACTCTTTAAGCGGATCCTTGCAAACAAATTTTTATTAAAGATTTGGGCATTCTTAAGTATTTTCTCGGCATCGAAGTGACCAGTTCTTAGAAAGGTATTTTCCTCTCCCAAAGAAAATACACCTTGGATATTCTCAAGAATACAGGCTTAATTGGCGCAGTCATACAGATTTTCCCATGAAACAACATTTGCGGTGCTGATGGTGGAACCTTATTACCTGATCCCACTGTCTATCATCGCTTAGTGGGTCGTCTTATCTACCTTACCGTAACACGACTAAGCATTAATAATTCCGTTAATGTTTTAAGACAATTCATGCATGCTCCTTGCATTGTTCATCTAGATGCAGCACATCGTGTGGTACGGTACTTGAAGGGTTCTGTCGGCAAAGGGATTCTTCTTTCATCTTCTAGTAGTCTTCACCTGCGAGACTATTGTGATTCTGATTGGGCTAGCTGCCCTGTCACTAGACGTTCTACCATTGGGGACTGCACTCTTCTTGGTACCAGTCCCATTTATTGGAAAATCAAAAAACAACCTACGGTTTCTCGCTCCTTCCATGAGGCTGAATATCGTACCATGGCTACTTTGACATGCGAATTACAAAGGTTGACACAATTACTCGGTGATCTTGGTGTTTCTTACTCTTCGGCTATCCCAACAATCAAACTGCGTTACATATCGCCAACAATCTCATTTTTCATGAACTCACCAAACATATCGAACTAGATTGTCATTTTGTTCGTGAAAAAATACAGTCCAAGCTCATTGTTCCTAGGCACATCCCTTCTACTGCTCAACTTGCAGATCTCTTCATCAAACCATTGGGCAATGATTTATTTCATACTTTGGTTGGCAAGCTGGGCGTTATTTCTATACACTCTCCAACTTGAGGGGGAGTGTTAACATATTATCAATGGTGTTTCAGTTACATATCCTTCTAATTGAGCCATCTAATTGGGAGTTACACCCTCTGATTGGGGTACAGTTACAACATTTTCATTCATTGTATATATTTCAGTTATTGTATATTTTTCTATATATACAAATTTACACACAAGATCTTCTAACATTGAGGAAAGTACATCAATTATTGTGTCAATTTCACGTAGAGACTACAATCACCAAAGATCAATCCATGGGAATCAATCTCAATTAAAGTTCAATCTCTCTTCTTTGTGAAGAAGTAAGTTATCTCTTTAATCTTTTGTTTTCTAATTTTATTTTTGTGTTTGAATTTCATTACTGTTCTTGAATTTAATTATTCTAGAATTCAATTAATTTATTTGCCATTGTGAGAGTCTGGATGGTGTGGAATTTCTCCAAGTGAGATTAAAGCTTTTTCTTAATTTCTTGTAAATGAAATTAGGTCTAACTGATCCATTAAACTTTGGATTTCCTCCTAATAAAAGTCACTGTTTCTTTTGTGGAATTTTTTAATTCCTAAAATTCTGAGTATTCTCCATTGAATTCATTGGGTGAGTTTGAAATTGGGTTCTGTCTATCAAATTAAGTCAATTTCAAAAGAAAAAGTATTCAATTTTGAGAAATTAGGTCTAAATCAATATTTTGTTGATCCTTCCAGCTATACTTCGTGTGATGGCTTTATGTATTAGGATATTTTGGAGTTAAATATAAATATTTCAGTGTAAGAGTATTAGATAAATATTTTTTTCTTCGTAAAAGGGTTCTGATGAGAGAGAAGGAGATTTTTTCTCTTGAGTTGTAAGAAGAAAAAGAAGGGAGAAAAAGAGAAATAGAGCTCCTTTCTCCCATGTGGGGAAAGAAGGGTTTAGTTTACGTCAATCTTTTATTTCCTTTAATCCTTAATTTTAATTTACTTTGTCTTTGTGTGATTTACTTTGAATGCGATCCATTCTCATGAAGTAATTGCTCAAATAAAAAGAAGCCTTGAATTTAAATTCCAAATGTGATCGCTTCTCATACCGACGCGGTTACAGACATTCAAATACAAAAAAACAAATATATTATTTTCATAAAATAATCAAAATTAAACTTCGATTGCATACCAAATGCAAATGACATGCTTACAACTAGTAGGGTATGAAATGAATAGTAGGATTTTTCTTAGTAAGACGAGGGAACTAAAGGATATTTTTAATAGCTGTGAAGTTTTGATATGCAAAATGATAGAATAAAGGATATTAAAACATTTAATGTCGTGAATTTGAATTTGGTGGTATGATATGCATCATTTCTTCTTCTTTTTTAATGCCAATGATGTTAGTGATGGCTATAAACTCACCTCAGGATTCTTGAGTTTAATTTTCACTTCATGTCAAATGGCCACTCTCTGTACAATTGCTCGGTGTATGGATAGAAAGCTTGCACAAGTTTTGAAAATTAATTGAGTGCTCTAAAAAATCTAAATATCTTGATTATAAAAAAAATGATATTGAGTTTTTTCTCTTTAGAAAGGTATGAAAGAGGTAGCGTCGATTGGAACTGCAAATGATAAGGTGATTATTTTACAATCATTAATGTTTTTAAATCTACAAATGAAAATGTTGACGCAGGTGGTAAAGGGTAGATATGTGCATTGTTTATTTGATAATTATTTAGTTCAGATTATAGGGGTGTATTAGTTATGTAGTTGTAAATCCAAAAAAATAAAAACTGAAAGAAATAGAATCAAAATCAATGGGCAGCAGACACACACACCAGTACTAAAAACAATCAGATCTGTACGCATGGGATTTACTAGTGAGCAATTTGGATTTTGAAATAAAAGTTTAAAGTTATTATGAAAAATAGAGCATACAATGTAGAAAATAGATCACAATAAAAACAAGATTTTAAAATTCTACTTGTCTTCCTTCTTCATTGAAACAATAGAATGCAAATAATCTCTATAATACATGTGTTATAGCATACAACCAAAAGAAGAAAAAGGATAATCAAATGCAAGAAAATCCAAAATCTGATTCTATTCATTGGATAAGACAGAATTATGATTGAGAATTACAATATTGAAAGAAAGAAAATCCCTTTGCACCCAAAATACTCTTCAGAGATGAAATGAACTTCCTTCTCAAGAAGTTAGAATTTGTAATTAAGCTATGATGAGATCTTAGCCCTACAGCTTTACTTATAGTCAGGTGTTTGCATAACATTAAAAGAATGTGCAACAATATTCTAATTGAAATGATAATTGGGTTCACTTATTAGATAAGAAATAAAAATCTATGAATAATATTCTGAGTTTGATTTTTACTCCATTTTAAAGGGTCACTCTCTGTAAAATTATCCAGTGTAAGAGGATAGAAAGGCCTGCACATACTCAAAAGATTAGAAGAGTGCTCAAACTAGTGCTGAGTTATTTTCTCTTTAAAAAAGTACAAAAGAGGAAGCATAGATTAAAACTACAAATGATACTAATGAAGGTGATTATTTTACAATCGAGAAGATTGGAACTACAAATGTCGGAAGCAAGCCTTTTGACTGAGTAATTACATATGTTGGCTTCTCCAGATTCATCTTCACTGCATATTCATTGAGGATAGACTTGCAAAATGCCGTAAAGAAAAAAAAAAACAGATATACAAATATGTAACACCCGCCCTTTTTTACTTGCATAAATCAGAGTATATATATATAAGTAAGAGAGGACGGGCCGTTACGACGCGAGTCAAGTCCATGCTTCCAAAACCCGACCCTTGACTGGCTACTATTACGTGTGCGTGGACTAAGTCCACTAAGACATTTACACACACTTGTCTTAGTGCTTGTGGAATAATTTATATGAATAAGATGCTATTCATTTTCTTAACATCATTAGGCAAGGAAAGCCAATCACCATAAAATTTCAATAAAACTTAAAAATTAACAAACCGTAGCAAATAAGTTCTAAGGTGTCCCAAATAATCTAAATTATTACAACCCAAAATACAAGTCCTCCGAATACATCATTGAAATCAAAACTAAGCAATTTAAAACTTCAATCTTCCATACTCTTATGCTTGACTCCCTTCCGGTCCTACGTTATTTTCCTTAGCATTTCATGTTTCAATATCTATAGGGTAGAAGTAGGGCATTAGTCAACATGCCCAGTAGGCATTCCAATTAGCGTTAGGGTACACATAGGAGTAATATTAGAATACATAAATCAAGAGTTTATACATCATTAATGGCATATTTGTAAAAACATCTTGTCAGTAATAAAACAATGCATGATGTTTATATCATAATCATGCTAACATAAGTGTCATGTCATGGGTGTCGATGCCAAATGAAATCCCACCCAATATCCATACCAAATCACATTATAAATCAATCAATGGTTTCCTTGGCCAATTATGTCCACAGTGTTTGAGCCGGCAACCACTAGGGCACTGTATACCCATTCACAAATTAATCGCGATTGCTGGTGGAGTGTGGTCTCCTCCCTCCGAGCAGGGTTTTGGGACTAACTACCCAGGAGCTCTTTGGCCCTATTACACCGTACTTTTTTATCAACCTGAAGCGGCCAAATCTCAACGGTTCATATAGCTTCATATAAGCTAATCTCAAGCCTAAGTCATGTCCGGACCGCTTAGAACTTGACTTGTTGGTCATATGTGTTCCCTCTCATGCCATGCATGAGGTGTATGCAAGAATGCCATTTCATTTAAAATACACAATATCATTGAAAATCAACTCATAATCATATACAATTTATTTAGCCAATGCATTCATCATATTTTGAATAAAACAAGTGTCATATTATACCATAGTGTTCTCAATGAGGTAGGAATCCTACCAATGTCCGATATACTATCCTTTATTGTCTTGCAAGGATAACGCTCACGGTCACGTTAAACGAATAGCAATCCATTTGCGAACCTCTTTACCTCATCAAATTCAAACATACATATTAGTTTGATTTTTCATTTTAATTTCATCATCCCTATTTCCATCTAAGTTCCATGTTCATTTCTCAACGCATTTACACGTCATAGTCCTTAAACTATTTAAGATCCTCAATGGGGTTTGGCCATTCAACATGGCCGAACCCTATTCTCCCATTTTTTTTTTAAATGTGTTCATGTTCCACAAAAACCCATCAATGGGGTTCGCCCATACAACATGGCCGAACCTCATTCTTTGGTTTTGACCCTCCTTTTAATCCTCATGTTAGTTTAAACAATGTGATCCATAAAAGTCATCCATGGGGTTCTTCCTTTTTATCTCCTTTCCATCCTACATCACCTTGAGGATGGGTTTTTCTTAAAAAAAATGCATCAAATATGTTTTAGGTCACTTGATGGGGTTCGGCCATACAACATGGCCGAACCTTATCTAGTCTCTCTTTTAGTCCTCAATTGGTCCTCATATAAAAATAGGGTTCAGCCATGCAAGAGGCCGAACCTTGTTCTTTGATTCTTTCTCCTTGAAATCCATCCTTAGTCATATTTAAACATGGATTCCATCTTCAATACTTAACTTAATATATTTATCATACCCACTAGCCAAGGTTAGGGTTCGGCCATACAACATGGCCGAACCATCATGGTGGGTTTTCATCATTTTACCTTAAGCATTTTTCTTATTTTTCTTAATCCATCCATCCAATCATAATCATAGCATCTTCATAGCATGGGTTCGGCCATTCATTATGGCTGAATCTATGTTCCCTTATGTTTGATCATTCCTTCCTCTTAGAAGTTCTTAACAAGGATTCATCAAAACCCTTAAAATGTTAGACCCATGGATTTCACCATATTATGGCCGAAACCATGATGATCCGGATTAATCTTACGGTTGTTTTGTTTCAACCCATAACTATCATTTGGATGTATTTCCAACTCCATGGCCTTATAACATTTTTGGCCATTCATTGCAACCAACATGGAACCCATGGGTTAGGCCACACCATGGCCGAACCTATAGTTTCCTTAGATTAATCTCCATTTTATTAAGTCTAAACATACCTTCCTTCTTGAGTTGCTCCTCCTCTTTGGCTCTTCAATCTCCTTCTTTTCTTTTGGTCTTTCTCTTTTTCCTTAGTTCTTCTTCTCCTTTATTTGTTCTTCAAAGTCTTCAAGTGTATGGAGGTTTAGGTGGGAGAGAGAGAGAGGAGTGGAGAGAAAATCCTTGCTCGAGAGAGAGAGAGAGGGGGGGTCTCGGCTAAGGGGTTTGGAGTACCCTTTGGTTTGAGTTTTTATATTAAAACCTTAATTTCTTCCCTCCCTCTCATAATGGCTTAGTCTAACAAAGGAGGCCCTTGGTTTTCCAAGGGTGGCTCCATGGCTTTTGAGGTGAAGACCCTTGGGTTCCCAAGTGTCTAGGTATAATGTACCTAGACAAGATACCCCAACTTTTAATCTCCACCCTTAATCTTTCCTTAAATGAAATCCTAGCCTTCCATCTATCCCTTCATCTTTCCAACTTAAGAAAAACCCTAATTCAAGATTTAAAATAAAAAATGGTTGACCAAGTCAACCCATGCCATGGTCGACCATGCATGTGGTCACCACATGGCACTTAGGTCCCACTTTGGCCATGTTACTTGATGTGTCATCTCCACTTGTATGCCACCTCAATTCTACTTTCCACTTCACTTGATGACGTGGCATCCTTGCTTAGTTGGCTTCCATGTGATGACATGGATGCCACATGGAAATGCCACATCACCCACATACCACCTCACTTGATGAGGTGGACTTTAATGCATTAAATGCACTAACTTATCAAAATTCAACTAACTTAACTAAATTTACCCAATTATTTTCAAACTTCCATATACCATTTTATTTTATTATTTTAATTCCATTATCCCCTCTTATTATGATGATCTAATTCATCAATTATTTTTAAATCAAGATCACCTGTGACCCATTGTGTCTTAATTGGATAATTGACCCATTTCCCAGACCATCTAATGTCCATTTCAACTTTTTAATTTCAAATTCAATTTAATTGCAATCCAACTGGGCCCATCCAATAAATTTATAAGTTAAGGAAAATCCGGGGTGTTACAAAATATGTCATCCCACAAAATAACTCAACCAAATGCATATATGAAATAAAATTATACACAAGAAGTTAAACACTCACACCCAAGCACCAACAATCATGAAGAAGCCATGCCTATCAAAACCTTACTAAACTACAAAACAAGATATCTATAGCCCTTCAATCATTCCTATATATCCCAAGCAAGGGTGAAGATCTCGTTCGGGATATGCAGATATCGGCATATCGGCCGATATCTCGGCGATACAAATTTTTTTTTTTTTCAAAATATCAATCATTTTTTATTTTTCTAAATTAAAAAAACTGAAAGAAGGCTCGTTTTTGAAAAAAAATTAAATAAGAAATATTGGCTGATATCTAGGCCGATATTTGATCGATATCTTTTGAGAAATCAACTGGGCCCATAAACGAATCAATTTTTTTTAAAAAAAAGAGTGATATTTAATGATATCAGTCGATATCATGTATGTATGGCTGATACGTATCATATCAGCCAAGATTATTACCCTTAGATCCCAAGAAGACAAAAACCATATGCCACACACACATATATCCTAAAAACAATACAAACTAAATGTAAAATTGGAAATAATGAAACAAAACACAAATCAAATACTATGACTAGAACCATCATTAGTCCATTAATATCAATTAACTGTTGTCCCATCACAGAAGATGGGATAAGTATTTAAAAGCAACGACAAAGCAACCAATATTGTTGATCAAGCAAGCACTTCCCCAAAAATAGAGTACTAAAATTAAAGAAAATAAACATGCAAAACTAGCATGTCAAATTGGGATAAGTAACTAAAGTTTCGTATAATGAATTCAAATGCAGTGCCATGTAAGATTCCAAGGGGCACAAGGATGGAGAAACGAATACACAAAAGGGAGCAAAACCTAAACTTAAAGCTCGTGTTTATGGTGGAGATTGAGTATTGGACTTTCTTGGGGACTTCCTATTAGAATTAGTTTACCATTAGAGAAATGCAACTCACAGCTCATTCCCAACGGCATTTTAAAATCAAACATTTCCATGATATAATAAAGTTTGGCCTTACGACAAGCACGATTTCACCAATGACATGCATGTCTAGTGAGATTGTTCTTAATTTTATTTTACTGTAGCATGTCACTGTTACGTGACAACTCCAGCCTGTCAAGAGTCCACCCTAGCCACTCCCGTTAAGAGTCCACTCCAGCCACTTTTCCAGTACACTGAGAGAGGGACGTTGGGAAAAGATTTGATTGAGGGATTTCTACATAACAAATTGATAGTACTTATTTCCCAACAAGTGGTATCAGGATCTTGGCTCATTGTTCATGGTTTTGTGTGAATTGAAATAGAGGAATCATCATCTATAATGATCAAACTAACGTCACCAAATTATTCAATATGGAAGCCAAGAATGGAGGACATTCTTTACTGCAAATATTTATATGAGCCTATTCAAGGTGATGATGGCAAACCAGAAGGAAAGACTGACAAAGAATGGGAAATTATGAACAGAAAAAACAAATTCGGCACTGGGTCCATCAAAGTGTCTTTCATCATGTAGCACAAGAAACCAATGCTCACTCATTGTGGACAAAATTGGAGGCCATGTTTGAACGAAAGACTGCACAAAACAAAGCCTCGTTGATTCACCGATGGTGAACTTGAAATTCAAAGATGGACGAAATGTTGTTGAACACTCAAGCGACTTCCAAGGCTTGGTGAATGAATTGATTACCATGAAGATGGTGCTTGATGATGAGTTGCAAGTATTATTGTTACTCAGTTCCTTACCAGACAGCTGGGACACTTTGGTGGTGTCATTAAGCAACTCTGCTCCTCAAGGTGTGCTCACCATGACCATGGTGAAAGATAGCATGTTTAATAAAGAAACAAGGAGGAAGGAACAAGGAATATCGACCGGGTCAGAGGCACTATCGCAGAAAAGCGTGGAAGAGGCAAAGATAGAAAATCACACGACCATGACAAGTCTAGAGGCAAGTCAAGGGACAAGTCCAAGCAAAGAAATGACTTAAAATGCTATCACTGTGGCAAGCCAGGTCACATGAAAAGGGAGTGTAGACAACTCAAAAAGGAGCAAGGCAATCACAACAACAATGAGAAAAATGAAGCCAAAGACACAACTGCTACTGCTTCCACCAGAGATGAGGTAATCATTGCTTATGATAATAATTGTGTTAATCGAAGATCTCAAAACACATGTTGGATAGTTGATTCTGGTGCATCATTTCACGTAACCTCACGGCGGGACTTCTTTTCATCCTACACCAATGGAGACTTCGGTATGTTAGATGGGAAATGATAAATTGTCAAAGATCGTGGGAAGGGGAGAAGTCTGTCTTGAAACCAATATGGGTTGTTGCTTGGTTCTCAAAGATGTGAGACATGTTTCATACATGCGTCTCAACTTGATCTCCACCGGAATGCTTAATGATTAAGGCTACACCAATGTCTTTGGTGATGGAAAGTGAAGCTTAACAAATGTTCTCTAGTGCTGCAAGAGGAAATAAGGAGAACACTCTCTACTTTGCACATGCTAAAATCAATAGTGGGTTTGTGAATGCTCTCGGACAAGATTCATCAATCGAGCTATGGCACAAACGGCTTGGTCATATTAGTGAGAAAGGCCTGCAGATTTTATCTAGAAAGAAGTTCTCACAGGGGTAAAAGGTATGTCCCTCAAACAATGAGAACATTGCTTGGCTGGAAAACAACATAGAATTTCTTTTCACTCTAAACCTGCAACTAGGAAACCTGATGTTTTAGATGTTGTATATTCTGATGTTTGCGGTCCTATGAGGACTTGTACTCTTGGTGGTGCAAGGTACTTATTACTTTCATTGATGACCATTCCAGGAAAGTTTGGGCCCTATGCACTTAGAACCAAAGATCAAGTGCTAGAGTATTCAAGCAATTTCAGGTTAGCTTTGAACGGGAGACCGACATGACCCTAAAATGTATCTGCACCGACAATGGAGGAGAGTACATTGGATCCTTCAAACACTGTTGCAGAAGAAATGGAATTAGACATGAACGAACTATTCCAGAGACTCCTCAACATAATGGCATCGTAGAGAGAATGAACTGGACGATCGTTGAAAGAATCAGATGCATGTTATCTCATGCCAAACTGCCCAACACTTTCTGGGGCGAAGCTATGTTGACCGCAGTTGATTTGATTAATCTTTCTCCTTTGGCACAGTTGAATGGTGACGTGCCAAACAAATTTTGGACTGGGAAAGATGTCTCTTATGATCAATTGAAAGTGTTCGGCTGTAGAGCATTCGTCTGTATCCCTAAAGATGAGAGATTGAAGCTCGACGTCAAGTAGAAAGAATACATTTTCTTGGGTTATGGAAATAAAGAGTTTGGGTACAGGCTGTGGGACCCAATCAACAAGAAGATTGTTAGGAGCAGAGACGTTGTAGTCTCTGAAGACCAAACCATTGAAGATATTCAGAAAGATGAGAAGTCTGAATCCCCCAATGAATATCCAGTCAACCTAGATCCACTTCCCTCACCCATGGTGCATGATAATGGGGGGGCGGGGGGGGGGGGGGGGGGGGGGGGGGGGAGAAGGATACAACCGAAAATGTTGATGAAACAACTAATGAAGACCCAGAAGTCCAACACCCTCCAGAGCCAAAGGTTGAGTCTCAACTCAGAAGATCAACTAGAGATCGCCAAACCTTAAGAAGATAGTCTCCAGATGAGTATGTTATGCTTACAGATGGAGGAGAACCAGAGTGCTACTAGAAAGCTATAGCACATGAGCAAAAAAAAGAGTGGTTGAAAGCCATGCAAGAAGAGATGAAATCCTTACATGAGAACCACACCTATGATCTGGTTAAATTGCCCAAGGGCAGGAGATCACTCAAAAACAAGTGGGTGTACAGGATAAAGACCGAGGAGAACAACTCATGACCAATGTACGAGGCAAGGCTAGTCGTGAAGGGTTTGCACAGAAAAAGGGGATCAATTATGAAGAAATTTTCTCACCAGTGGTGAAGATGTCATCCATCCGATTTATACTTTGTTTGGCTGCAAGCTTGAATCTGGAGATTGAATAACTTGATGTGAAGACTGCCTTTCTCCATGGTGACTTGGTGGAATAGATTTATATGGACCGGCCAGAGGGGTTTGAGGTCAAATGCAAAGAAGACCTCATTTGCAGTTTGAAGAAAAGTCTGTATGTATTGAAGCAAGCACCGCATCATTGTTACAAGAAGTTTGACTCCTTCATGATTGAGCATGAGTATCAAATGACAACTTTAGACCATTGTGTTTTTCTGAAGAGATTCTCAGATGGTGACTTCATCATACTTCTTCTCTATGTTGATGATATGTTGATTGTGGGGCAGGAGTGGCAAGATTAGCAATCTGAAGATGGCACTAAGTAAATCATTTTCTATGAAGGATTTGGGACCGGCAAAACAAATTCTTGGTATGAACATTTCCCGTGATTGAAAGAATGGAAAGTTATGGCAATCACAGGAAAGGTACATAGAAAAAGTACTAAAGCGATTCAACACATGTCAAAGCCAGTTGCTTCCACTTGCCAGTCACTTCATACTCAGTTCAAAGCAGAGTCCTACCAATGAGAAAGAGAATAAAGAAATGAATAATGTTCCCTATGCCTCAACCGTCGGAAGCTTGATGTATGCAATGGTGTGTACGAGACCTGATATTATACACGTTGTTGGTGTCGCCAGCTGACTCTTGTCTAGTCCAGGTAAAACACTGGAATGCAGTGAAGTGGATTCTCAGATATCTAAAGGGTACTTCCATAATGTCTTTGTGCTTTTGAAGTGGTAAGCATGAACTAATTGGGTACACAGATGCAGACATGGCTGGAGATATTGACTCTAGGAAGTCCACTTTAGGATACTTAATTACATTTGCAGGGGGAACTATCTCATGGCAATCAAAGCTACAGAAATGTGTTGCTTTGTCGACTACAGAGGCAAAGTTCATTGCAGCTACGGAAGCGTGCAAGGAAATTTTATGGATGAAGAGATTCCTACAGGAATTGGGGCAACAACAACAGAAGTACATCCTGCACTGCAATAGTCAGAGTTCCATCCATTTGAGCAAGAATTCGACCTTTCACTCAAGATCAAAACACATTGATGTGAGATATCATTGGATACGTGATGTGCTGGAAACAGAGCAGCTATAGCTTGAGAAGATTCATAGTGACGACAACTGCTCAGATATGATGACAAAGAACTTGCCCAAGATAAACATGAAAAATGCAGAAGTGCAACAGGTATGGTGGAGCCCTCCACCTAAGTCGGGA
Source organism: Chimonanthus salicifolius (assembly GCA_013350335.1). Taxonomy (NCBI): domain Eukaryota; kingdom Viridiplantae; phylum Streptophyta; class Magnoliopsida; order Laurales; family Calycanthaceae; genus Chimonanthus; species Chimonanthus salicifolius. The sequence goes on along the minus strand of CM023541.1, from coordinate 28,204,064 downwards.
GAGAGAGATTTCTTGGGTTTCCCTCCTTAGTGGAGGAAACCTTTTGGCATCCCAAGGTTCATGGACCTTGGAAGTGGTAAAACCTCCTTGAAATGAGCAATGTCTCATTGAAATTGGAAATGCCTCATGGGAATGAGGAAGACCTTTTAGGAATGGGAGACATCTGTTTGAAACTGGGGAATGTCTTATAGAAATTGAAGAAGTCTTATTGAAAATGGAAAAGCCTCATAGGGACTTGAAAGGATCTCATTATGGTCTAGTTTTTCACACCTCTCCTAAGTTTATATAAACCCACTTCTTTCCTCATTTCAATAGGCAACCAGTTCAAGTTTCAACTGAGAGACACTTAGAGAGTGAGAGAGAAAGAGCCTCACTTAGCTATTGTGGATACAAGGAAACGTTCGGTGGTGATATCTCTAAAGGTGATTTTTGAAGAGACGACAATGCGACCACTTTGGTGAGATTGTTCTTTTTTGTTATCCTTGAGTTTTATACTCTTGATGTTGTTATCATTTCTTGTTTAAGAGAGAGATGCTTGTAATCTCATTTTATAGTGGAAGACCATTTCGGAGTTTGTCCTGTGGATGTAGGCACATTGCCAAACCACGTAAATCTTTTTGTCACTTTTATGTGGTTGCTTGTTTGATTATTTTATTACCTTTCTATTTCATTCACACATTTGGGAAAAGATTTGATCCAGAGATTTTTACTAACAAATTGACAGTACTTCTTTCCCAACAAGGGAGTCTCGCCAATGATGTAGGGGAAGTTGATGATAAGCATAGATGAGCTTGTAGAGACGTATGGGGTAGTTTTAGTAGTTTCTTTTCTTATTTTTTTAGTATTTTATTTTCTTCTTTTCGATGTAATCCCCTCCTAGATTGGTGGGAGTACCCCTTTATTTATTGTTTAGAAATCATGGAAATAATAGGTAAGCTAATTTCTTCTCTCTTAAGCTCATGAAGAAGGAGGCTAGGCATCCTCGAATTCGCCTCTATCTTGTCTTTTAATTCCTTTGTTCTCTTCTGTCCACCCTTTTCGCTAGTTCTAGCAATCTGCAACCAGAAATTGTCCACAGATATCCCAAATCCAGGAAGACACATTACAAGGTATTAAAGCCAATGATCTTTCCATGGCTTAAGCAACCCGCAATACTAAGATCGATGAAATGATGTCCCTCTTGAAGGAGGTGATGGCAAACCAAAGGTGTCGGTTGGACCATTTAGCACACAAACTTATTGTGGTGGATTCTCGTCTAGAAACATTCTCTTAGGTTTACACTTCCGATGAGAGGGATAATTTATCAGGACGACTGTCATGCCCTGACCCGATAGGTGGGCCCGGAATGAGACTAATTTTTTCTCTTTTTTTGTTTTTAAAAATAATAAACCCAAACTCCACATGTCCATGGGCCTCGGGTCCGCCTAAGCCCATGAAGAGACCACATGTGTTCATAAAACCTAAACTATCATATAAGGTACTTATATTCACATAACTGTTCACACCATAATTATACACATACAAGTCTGGATGCTACAACTGATAAGCTTAAACAATATTTACATATTAAGCCATCTAAGTAAATTCTACTCCAAAACAACTTATTGGAATTCAGACATTCCACAACTTAGGCCATTGCAGAGGGGTCTTCTGCTGCCTCCAGACCTTGTCCTGCAATGAGATACACGTGAGCTTCTAGCCCAGTGAAGAGAACTCGAAATATTATAGGTAGAGCATATGATAGAGAATTAAAGTCTAGAATGCAATTAAAATAAATAACAGAACATGTGGCACTTGTTCTTTTCTTTCAATTCTTAATGTGTATCCTTGTTTCTTTGACTCACTGGGGTATCCCACTCAACCCCTTGAGGTATCCCACTCAACCTCAATTGTACAGGTCCATGGTATCCCACTCAACCCTGTCAAGGAATCCCACTCATCTTCGAATGCATTATGTCAAGGCAGACAGAATGCAGCATCTTGCAAGATCTCGATCCACTTAACAAGTGTGTGAGTATATGTGTTTAACATATCCCATAAACAAAATTTCATATACATGGAAAAATACACAATTACCATTCACTAGTATAAAATCCAGGTTTATCAACCCAGAGTAATCTTATCCTCAACACCTAGATAACCACGTTAGCACAGGTACATCCCTAAATATATACAGTAATCACCTGCATATTCCAATCATAACATATATCATGTATATATGAACATTACATAAAACATATACACATTCACATGCAAATAGGCCATAGTTGAGCCTCCTCACCTTGATCAACAAACTTACATGAGTTTCTCGACTTGCGTGAACGAGAGAAAACAAGTCCAACTGATTCAATTAGATAATTGACAAAGTTAGATACTATTTAATTGACTAAAGGTTGGCCATACCTACAATTCAGTGGGTCTGACTTGATAGAACTCTATTATGTCTATGATAATTCTTAGAATGGAGAAGGAAAGAGGAGGAAATCAAAACTCTAAAATTTTGTTTTGAAACAACTTACCCAAAACAAGGTAATACTTTTTTTTTTTTTCAAATAACGTAACCAAATAAAATGATTTATAAACCCAATCAATTTTGAAGAACCAATCTTCCACCATGTCTATGTCAGAAACTAATCATTGACAATGATTAAAGCTAAATAAATAACTAAAAAGCTATAGTAATTAAAAATAAAAACACTTTTAAAAAATCTTAAAGTAGCAATAGAATGAAATCAGTACCTTAGGCATAAGGTCTCAACAACTCAACAAAGCCATTAAAACCCAATCAAGTAACCCAAAACCCATGGTTGTAAATGAGAATCTTGCATACAACTATTTATAAAAACACCCAAAAAAGGTGGTTGTTGGTCGCTTGTGGAGTCTAGACATTCCCAGATGTGGGGGTGTACATGACCCACTCCAACCAAAAGGAGGAAAAATAGTTGTAGAAGGAGATAGGGGGGGATTCCAAAAACTATTTTAAACAAAGAGTTATTAAACATGAAAACCATATCAATATATTGAAGATTAAACTAATGAAAGAAAGAGGTTTATTTTTTCCTAAAACCTTTAAAAAAAACATTTATAGCCTAAACTTTGGTTATTTTTTTCAAAAAGAATAGTCCTGAGGTTCCTAAAATTTCGAATAGATGAATTTTGATACCTTATTCGTCGAAATCCACTGAGAAATGGCGAAGTTTAAAAACCCACGAAAATCTTCCAAACCTTCCATAACAGTGACAACAAGAAAGAAAATGAAGAAGAAAAGTAGAGAAGAAAAAGAAAGGAAAAGAACGGAAGAGTAAAGAAAGAAATGAACGATCCCAACTATCTACATCGCTTAATTGAGCAGCTTGATTTCTTAATCGGCCAGATCTGCGACCTTCTTTTGTCCACAATTTAATTTATAGTTTGTGGGCTTAGCCAATGACAATTGGCATATCCGACAGAGTTCCTTACCATTTTGTAAAGATGAAACTGAAGGGACATGAAACAGTTTTTCAGGAAAAATAATTAGTGGAGGAAAGTTGTTTATGGGGGTTTAATTGAATGCATTCACTTTCAAGAGACTTCAACAGAACAGGAAAGTGAGCTTCTGTTCAAACATTTTATAGAAAACAAGCTTATAGGTCACTCCGCTTATCCAGATTGACTTCCTTGAAGGGGATGGTATATTGTTTTTGTTATACTAGCAGTTGTTATCCATTGTGAGTCTCACGACATCAACTGTTAAAAAATCAGGAAATTCGAATCAAATGCCTATGTCATGGGTTTATTTTTAGTGATGAGTCAGTCATTCATCACCAGTATTTCAAGGAAAAACCCAGATTATCATAACCAGTTTACAGCAGCACCCTTGTTGTTAGTTTCCTTATAGGTTCCAAGTCAAGTCTCTATAGGGTTCAAGTCTAGCTGATGGATCAGGTTTTTTCTGTCTAAAGAATTATTCTTTATCAAACTAGTAATATTCAATTATTGATTTATCTTAGATACACCGATATTTCTTATCATCCAATTCAACATAATCCTTATTCATTCTTTGTTGTCTAATCTAATGCTAAATTTTTGAGTAGTTTTTACTGCACAAAATCTGCATTAGTCAGTGTTAATGCCAGAACCAGCCAGCAATCACCTTGCAATTACATTTCCCATTCCTGTAGAGATGCAGCCTCTGTAAAGAGGATTCCTTTGGTAGGACCCTTTCAGCTTTATGCTGGGACTGAGACCAGTGTGGAGGCCACAAGAGGTGGTCCCCACGGGAACTTGGCCAAGTTAGACAATTATCCAATTTGGGCATGCATAACTTTGCCCTTGGTCTAGAATGTTCATAGGTGGGTCCCAATACAATAATAAATTGGAGAACAAGTTACTGATTTGAGAATCACTGGATAAAGGAGAAATGAATGACATAGAATGCTAAATTATTGTACACGATTTATACTATAGGCCTTAAAGTCATTGAGTTAAATTATGAATAATGATATCATGTATTCTTGTATGAGATGTATGGATAATGAAAGAAGGACCGAAAGCAAACCCAGTAGCACCAAACTAGTTGTGGATTAACTTCATTCGCTGATTTGCTAGGATCAGGTAGGTTTTTCCTACTTTCTTGATGTATCACATGACTGTTATGTATGTGGAGATGATATTTAATTTCAAATACATATTTTGAATGATTTATCGATGCATGACATGAAAGCATGCATTTTGTGGGAGATGAGAATAATTGAGATAAAAGTTAGGGGATGTTAAACTCTAATATGAGAAATATGAAATACCATAACTATTCTGTATGGTCGCGTCCATGTACACAGGAATTGGGCAATTAAGATGGGCTCAAAGCTCCTGGGTGAAAGACCCGAAACCTGCGCAGGAGAGTATGGGTGATAGTATACCGCCCGTAACTCCGGTTAAATACTAGGGATTGGGTAGTAGCTCCTAGCTAGTGCCCCAGGAAAGTTACGAACATAATGGTCAATGATTAGAATTGTCTGAATGAAAAGTGTGATAGAAAGAAATGCATGGGCATGAGAGGGGTTTACATTGATTCATGTACCGTGGCATTTGCATCATGTTGATTTACTGAGTTATCAAAAGTATGTTGATTATGAATTGATTTATGAAATGATTATGAACTGATTTTAATTGCTTTATAAATATGAGATATGAATTGATTTTGAAATATGGGGTGGGGATGATTTCAATTGAATTATATATGAAGAACTGTATAATATGTTTTCCTTGATTTTATATATGTCATGTTGATACCCACTTTAATAGAAAATCCTACTGGGCGTTGACTAAACCCACAATATTATTCTCTTTTAGAAATTAAGACAGGAAAGGAGAAAGTTGAGAGGCTGGACTAAGCACTAGCCATGCATAGATGAGGATGGCGCAAGATGAGAACTGTGAAGAGTTTACTTGTTAATGTTATTAGAGAATTAAACACTTGGGTTATGTTATTCAGGAATTTTGAGTTATTGTGTTAAACCTTTATTCTAGAAATGAATGTTATTAGGATTATCCTCATGCTTTGCTAAGATTGAGAAAGATTGGATTATGGATTCAAATGATTGTACTTACTTCCATATTTTTGTAAGCTAATGTGTTGCTAAGTTTACGTGGAGTCTTTCCATGTGCACACACTGGTTGGGCCAGTTAAGGGTCAAATCTTCGGATTCGGACTTGACTCGCGTCGTGGCACTCTCCCCTTTCTTCATGTTGTTATAAAAAAAAAAATTTACTCTGATAATTAGGGAGAAAAGGGAGGAGCGCTACAGTTGGTATCAGAGCGAAACCGAAGTCTTGAGTCTCGTAAAGTAAGATTAATATGCTATCATGTCTCACTGACAGATAAGAATCCCAGCTGACCGACTCTTTGGAGTTTGCTAAAAGGGGGCCGGATTAATTTACTTTGAGGAGAATCAGACTTAAAGCATTCAATCTGAGAACAACTTATGATGAGAAATAGTCAGAGAGATGAAAAAGCAAAGTAAGAACTAATCCCTGAAATTGGAACTTGAATAACCCCTATGCGTTGAAAATAAAAGGTGTTAGTCATAGTATGACAAATACATGAGGATAAAGTTAGAGATGAGAAATTTGAATCCCCCCCCCCCCCCCCCTCCCCCCCCTAAATTAGAAAATGAAATGAATGCAGGAACAGATTTGTTGATATATTATGATATTGGTCATGTATTTACAAAATGAGAATTTTTCCTAATGGTTGTGTCTGACATAGGAAAATGGCAGCCCGAAGAGGATCTCATGCACAGAAACCTTCAGCGCGTGTCGCCGGAACTAGTGGTAGTACTCCTCCTGTAATACCAGAAGTACATGCAGATGCTCCTCCGGTGATACCAGAAGTATAGGCAGATGCTCCTCCGGTGATACTGGAAGTACAGGCTAATGCTCCGCCAGTAGTACCGGAGGTACCTATAGTGGTTCCTACGATAGCTCCAGAGATGCAAACTTTTCTGCAAAATTTAGTACAAACAGTGATATAGTCTACTTAGACTGCGAATGCTACCACACAGAGCCTGGAGAGCCAAATCACTGTAAAGAACTTCCAACAGCAACAGCCACAAAAATTCCACGGTACAGAGGGAACAATAGCGGCTGACAACTGAGTTGATAGTTTGACCCAAATTTTTGAATTGCTAAATATCACAGATGAGGAGAACCGAATTCTCTTAGCTAGTTCGCAACTTATAAAAGACTCTGCGAAGTGTGGAAAACAGTGAAAGAGCAGAATCTACTGACAGACCGAACTTGGAAGGGCTTCAAAGAAATATTTCTGGGACGTTACTTCCCTGAAGAGGAAAGAGAGGCTAAGGCACATGAGTTCATAGTCTTGGCCCAGAAGAATTCGTTAGTTACGGAGTACGAGGTGGAGTTCTCCAAATTGTCCATATATGCTCCTTATATGGTGGACACAGAATCTAAAAAGACCCAGAAATTTGAAAGGGGTCTTCGGCCTGCAATCAAGTCAAGGGTGATATCCCAACTGTAAAGACATATAGTGAGATAGTGAACAGATCTATCACGGTGGAGAAGGATCTGAAGGAGACAACTGGTTTTATGGAGGGCCGAGGAAAGCAGGGTAGTACCAGCTCTTATCAACCAAATAAGAGGTTCAGATCTGGTGCATCACGACCTCAGGCTTCTACATCAATGGTTCAGTCTATCGGCAGAGTGTTCACATGTTTTCATTGTGGACATGCTGGGCATTCTAAGAATAATTGTCCTCAGCTGAACAGGACACAACCTGCGCCATCTTCTGCTAGCACCTTTGCCTGTTACTTCAGGGACTGTCCTCAGTTACTTCAGGGACCACCAGCACGGACATCCTTTCGTCCACCTAGCAGACCGACCCGGTTGCATATGTCTCGATCTCAAAATTAGCCCAGACGGCCTGAAGCACCAGCAGGTTCAGGACAAGTGTACTCTTTAGTCCCGGCATTCGAAACGGCTGATCACTTGGTGATCCAAGGTATGACTAATATTGGAAGTTCATATGCTAGTGCTTTATTTGCTTCTGGAGCATTGCATACATTCATATCTACTTCTATTGTTGCAGCCACGGGAATATTAGTAAGACGCTTGATATCTAATTTTACTATTATATCCCTTGTTGAAGACTCATCCCTGAACTTGATTTGTAATTCAATAGATAAAGAATTAAGTGATTTTAAATTTAAATTTGATTATCTGGTGATGGATATGGCGGAATATGATGTGATTTTTGGCATGGATTGGTTGAGCACCTATCATGCGTGCATCGATTGTTACCGCAGGAGAGTGACATTTTGGTCACCTGAAGGACAGAGATTTATTGTGTACGGGGATACACGGAAATTGTCTATGTGTGGAAAACCACTAGATGTGTGATGACCCGACCCGGAATAGCGGGTCAATCGAATCGGGTAAAACTAAAATAGCAAATGAGTCTCTTGATTGTGTTGTGTGAAATTATATGTTATTTTTTCTTTTATTTTTATTGTTTAAAACAAAATAAATAAGCACACAAAAATCTAGAATTTTATCAATTTAGATTTGCCAATGCATACACGTTTTCCCTCAATTGGAATTTTCAAATTTGTCCCCTTCAAGTTGAATTTAAGTGACCGGAAAATAAATTATCAACTTAAACTTTTAAATTCCCCTAAGTTAGAATTTTAATTAGAATTATTCTCTTAATAATTTAAAATCAATGAATGAGTTCTAACTTTAATTAACTTGAATTTAATCAATGATTGACAAATTAATAAAAGAGAAATAAAGAACAATTTATTAAAATCAATAATTTAAAGGGACTCACCTTCCCTAGTCGAAATTAATTATCCAAAATTCCTTCACCTTGAGATTTGTATGGTGGGATTTTTATCTTACAAAAAAAAAAATATATCAGTTTTTTTTTACCGAAATTAGAAATCACCCATCGATATCCCTTTTGTAAGAAGTCCACGATGGAAACCAAATTTCCCACCGTATCCCTCTCTTGCTTTTTTTTTTCTTTTCTTCCCTTTTCCTTCTCCCCTCTCTAAAGGTGCTTCCAAATCCCTAAATGGAGATTTCCCCAAATCCGAATTCTTCTCTTCCCTTTCCTACTCTTCCCCAAAACGGAAATCCAACCTTCCGTATGTGTTATTGCCGACCAAATGATCTACATAGAGACCCCCATCTCACCGTCTCTTCCTCTCTTCACTCTATTCTACATCTCTTCAAGCAGCAGAAGCTTGAGACGTTTCTCACTTTCCATCTTAAGCTCTTGCCGCTCTTGATGTCAGATCCGCCGGAGTTGAAGCAATAGTTCTTGTCTTCCGTCGCTAGAGGTAGGCTCTTCCTTAAGTAGATTTTCATATCTTAATAACCAGTTTTAAGTATTGGACACATTGTAGTATGGGAAATTATCTAGGTAAATTGATTTATGTTGAACCTTATTTTTATTCTATGTTTGATAATAAAATCAAACTAGATATATGTAATAGTTCCAATTTTATTAATTAGCATTCAAAGAGGATCTTAGTTTTCAAGTAGGTTGTTATTCAATTATTTCTTTTATTGGTCCTGAGTATTTTGTAATTTAATATTTTTATTGAGTAGACCCATTTTACTACAAAGTTATTTGTTTGCTTATCTTTTCATGTTTAAATTATTTTGGGTTATGAGGATTTTATTTTGAAAAAGATGAAAAACTTAGGAGTTGAGTTTGAAATAAAATTGTAAGAGATTGTTGTTTAGATATCATTTTTTCTTTGACTTTTAGCCTTCATTTCCTCTCCTTTGTCTCAACATCTCTCCATCTCTCTGTTTCTTTTCAAACTCTCTTCCTTTCTAGAAGTTCTACCTGGGTAGTCCACCGTTCCACTTGGGTGGATTCGTGTATTTAATGTCTAATTTGTGTTTTGTTGTTTTGATTAATTATTTAATTATTTACTTTGAGTTCTATCGAATTTTTAGTGATATTTTTATTATTCTATTTTTATCAAAACAAAGAGGTTTTGGATTCTCTTTTTTTACTTGTGTTTGTGGAGTAAAATTTCAGTAACCTGACAAATGAATTTATTTTGCTACCATGGATTTTTATAAGTGTTTAAATGGTTATTGATGGGTTTGGAAAGTTAGTTTTATTTATTGCGTCATAAGATGCCTAAGTGATTGAGAAGCATTTTTCCGACACTGAAAAAGCCTATTTCTCATGCGCTGGTCTTTCACTGAAGCTTAGACATTCAATGTTGTTCAGCCAGGAGTTTATATTGCCACCTTGTTATGGAAAGAGAAATTCATACAGTTCTTAGTTTTGAATTACTCAATACTTTGGGTGGTATGTATTATGATATGTTGGAGTCAAACTCCACCATCATGTCAGGGCCCTTGTTTTCCATAATTTTGCTTGGGGCATCAAGCTTGAGAATGGCAAATTGTCTAATCCTTGAACTTAGGATGACCGTAGATTATAGTTGGAACAGCAACATACCTCACATTTATTTAATATGAACGATTAAAAAGGACTTAATAATTCATATGTTAACGGTACTTGGAACCTTTAAATAAATGTGCAGCACCTCCCGGGCGTTCTATTGATTGATTTCAAGTAGGAATGCGAATTGATTCATCACCTACATTTCGCGAGCTTTTTAGGTGAGGGAAAAATAATACGTTGTACCTTTACTGAGCATGAAAATTCTCTATGTTAGTTGTATGATTGAGCAATAGAAAAGAATATTGTATGGCATGTATTTGGAATGTAATATTGGATTTATGAAATAGACTGAGTTATATTTTAGAATAGTGGTTGTAGTCAGGTGCTCACTCGCAGTAATGTAAGGGATTTGGCTAAGTGTTCTAATGGCCATGAGGGGACTCAGTTTGCCCGGATAAATGGAAATCAACTACTAGCCTTATTGAGAGATCCAATAATTATGTTCGAATTGATTGAATGTTATGTTAATTATTATGATGTGATAAGTGATGTTCTTGAGATTGATTTATAATATTGTTATCATAATGATAATGCTGTAATATAATTTATTCCTTTGTACATGAGATATTGTTGGAGTTAGTTTTGATGCTTAAAATATGTACATGATGTTTATGTTAAATTGAGATTTTAATCATGTTTGGAGTATGATGGCAATGATTTTATTCATGACATGTTAGCATGATGATAGAGATGATGCATAGTAGACATGGCATTGAGCATGTCATCTTCATATTCATGGGATGAGTATGGAGGTGTTGGCCGTGATCTTTTATGATGACCACGACGGTGGTAGTTTCAGGCCTCGCTTTTAGTGAGAAGTACCACACATGTGGTAGGTTTGATTTTTAGGCCATGAAAGATCACGAAGACTGATATTTGGTGGTAGTTGTGTTATGTAGGCCCCATTTGATATGGGAAGTACCACTCTGTGGTAAGTTATAGGCCTCGATGCGACCGGATGGCCACCAAATACAATGGGTATGTTGTGGAGGAATGAAACATTGAACATTGCATTGTGCATTGCATGGCATAATGTATAGATATTAGAAGCATATTATTTAATTATGTTTTAAATTCATATTTATAGAGAATAATGGTGATATTATGTTGGTTATGAATTATTGCATTCCTTCACTGGGCTTGGAGCTCACACCCCATACATTGCAGGTAATCCCCTGGACTTAGGATTGGAAGAAACAACTGATGTTTAGTGACTCAAGGATGAATATTTAATTTCTTAATATAGTCGTAGATTCGTGTGATTGAATTTACTTTATTTGATATTATTTTGAGAGATTGATTGGTTAGTTTGAAATAATTGAGAACTTTGAGGATATTGATTTTATTTTATTTTATGGAATGGGATGTGAGTAGTGAGATTAAATGTGATGTTGATGATAGATGTTATGTATCGTCAATGACATTATGGTTTCATGTGATGTGTAAATTTGGGTTTGAAGGATTTGATGGCTTCATTATTTCATTCATAATATTTAAATATATATATATATATACTTATTTTCCCCCAGCCACAAATTTGTGATGTAAGGCCTATTAGATGTGTGACGCTTTGGGTGACGCCCGTTCAGTATGCAGTTAAGCGGGCCACCACCCGTTTAGGCTGTAGAAAAGGCGGGGCGTTACAAGATGAGATAGGACAAATTCTGTTGAATAGTCTCAGGTTGGACGATTCACCTGTATCCACCTTACCAGCAGTAGTGAAAGACTTTGCGGATGTTTTTCCGAAAGAGATTCCAAATTTACCTCTTAGACGAGAGATTGATTTTGGAATTAAATTATTTCTTGGCATTGCACCTGTGTCGCTTCCGCATTATAGAATGTCACCAGTAGAGATGTCAGCACTGAAGAAGCAGATTGATAAATTACTCTGATTGGGTTTCATCAGGTACAGTACATTGCCTTGGGGAGCGCCTGCTTTATTTGTTAAAAAGAAAGACGGCTCCCTAAGAATGTGTGTGGCTTATCGGCGTCTGAATCAAATTACAATCAAGAGCCGATATCCACTACCAAGAATTGATGATCTGTTTGATCAGTTGAGAGGGTCTAGTCATTTCTCCAAGATAGACCTCATGTCAGGTTATCATCAAATCAGAATCAGGGACAAGGACATAGAGAAGACAACATTCAGAACTAGAACTAGATACGGGCAGTATGAGTATGTGGTAATGCCATTCGGATTGACGAATGCACTAGCAGTATTCATGGATCTAATGAATCGGATCTTCCGTCCTTACTTAGACAAATTTGTAATTGTATTCATAGATGACATTCTCATCTATTCTACCAGTGAAGAGGAACATGCAGAGCATATACGAATTGTGTTAGAGACCTTGAGGAAGTACAAACTGTATGCCAAGGAAACTAAGTGTGAGTTCTGGTTGTCCAAGGTGAACTTTTTGGGACATGTAGTGATGACGGAGGGGATAGCAGTAGATCCAGTAAAAGTAGTTGCAGTGAAAGATTGGAAGCCCCTTAAAAATGTCACTGAAATCAGAAGCTTCTTAGGGTTAGCGAGGTACTATTGAAAGTTCATCATGGATTTTTCCAAAATTGTTGTCCCACTGACCCGTTTGACTCAGAAAGGAGTCAAGTTTGAATGGACTGATCAGTGCAATAGACGGTTCAAGGAACTGAAAGAGAGACTGACAACAGCTCTCATATTGATTATTCTAGAGCGAAGCAAGGGATATGTAATATATTGTGATGCTTCGGGTGAAGGACTTGGTTGTACACTCAACCAAGGTGCACATGTTGTAGCTTATGACTCTAGGCAGGTGAAGATTCATGAGAGGAACTATCACACTCATGATCTTCAGTTAGCCGCAGTGGTGTTCGTACTAAAAAAGCTGGCGGCATTATCTCTAAAGAAAAAATTTTAAGGTCTTTTCTGATCACAAGAGCCTCAAGTATCTGTTCGAACAGAAGGAACTCAATATAACACAGAGAAGATGGATGGAGTATCTGTAGGATTATGACTTTGTCCTCCGTTATCATCTGGGCAAGGTAAACAAAGTCGCAGATGCACTCAGTCGTATGAGCCATGGGACAGTGGCTAGTCTAATCCGACAGGAATAGGAGATGATGTCAGCAATCAGAGATTTGAACCTTCAGATCACAAATAGAGGATGTATGTACAATCTTATAGTACACTCCACTATGACATCAAAAATAGAGCAAGCACAAAGATCAGACCCAGAGATGACTGGAATCTGGGAGAAGTTAACAAATGGAGAAGCAGTTCAAGACTGGGAACTACAGCAAGGACGGAGCCTTATGTATCAAGGCAGAATATATGCACCTCCGGAGTGCAGGTTAGAACTATTAAAAGAGGCACATCAATCAAAATTCTAAATACACCCTAGAAGTACTAAGAGGTACCGAGATCTCAGAAAACAGTATTGGTGGTCTGGACTTAAGAAGAATGTTGCAGACTTTGTCTCAAAATGTCTCACATATCAGTGGGTAAAGGCTGAACATAGACTGCCACCTTGATTACTAAATCCTAATTCCATACCAGAATGGAAATGGGAACACATAGCCATGGATTTTGTGACAAGGTTGCCCAGATCTTCCAAGGGCAACGATGCAATTTGGGTCGTGGTAAATCGTCTTACGAAGTCCGCACATTTCTTACCTGTTAAAGTAACAGCCTCTTCAGAAACCGTGGGTAGGCGGTACATCAAAGATATCATCAGATTGCATGGAATACCCAAGACTATCATCTCAGACTGTGATGGCAGCTTTACAGGAAGAGTCTGGCAGAGTCTATAGGCGGCTATGGGTACAGACTTATTATTCAGCACAACATTTCACCCACAGATAGATGGTCAGTCAGAGAGGACCATACAGACGTTGGAAGATATGTTGAGAGCTTGTATGCTCGATTTTAAAGGTAGTTGGGAAGACCACCTTCCATTGGTGGAATTCTCATATAACAACAGCTACCAAGCCAGTTTGCAGATGGCACCATTCGAAGCATTGTATGGTAGGCCTTGTAGATCTCTTGTATGTTGGACTGAGGCAGGTGAAGTTGCAATCATTGGACCAGGACTGGTGGAAGAGACTAAAGAACAGATCAAGATTATTAGACAACCACTGTTGGTTGCTCAGAGTAGACAGAAGAGTTATGCTGATAAGAGAAGAAGACCTTTAGCATTTGAGGTGGGAGACCAAGTGTTCTTGAAGGTCTCGCCACGAAAAGGTCAGATCAGATTCGGGAAGAAAGGGAAGTTATCACCAAGGTATATTGGACCTTTTCCAATATTTCAAAAGATTGGTGAGGTTGCATATCGACTTATACTCCCTCCACAGTTGTCCAATGTACATGATGTCTTCCATGTATCAATGTTGAAGAAGTATCATCCAAATGCATCATATGTGATAGATGTGCAAGAATTGGACGTACAAAGCGACATGTCTTATGTAAAACGACCAGTTAGAATCTTGGACACAGAACAGAAGATACTCAGGAATCGAGCAATTCCTTTCGTCAAAGTGATGTGGGAAAGGCATGGCAATGAGAAGGCGACATGAAACTAGAGTCCGAGATGAGGATGCATCACCCAGAGCTCTTCATGTAAGTTATTTAAACCCTACCTCATTTCCATTTTCGGGACGAAAATTCTAAAACGTGTTAGTATTTGTGACACCCCGAATTTTATAAATTATTAAAGATACTGAAATTGTATTAATTAATTACAATTAATGCAAATTAAGCAATTTATTAGAGAAATTAAGAGGAAGATTAATTTATAAAATTAATTTATAAATTAATTGTTGGATGTCACGGTCAGAAATTAAATGTATAAGATTTAATTTAGAAGGATTGGGTGACGAGGTGTCACGCCACGTCAGAAGGACTCAAATGACATACGTAGAGAACCTAAGGGCAAAAAGGGAATGGCAAAAAAATGACCATTTGACTAAGTTACACACGCTACTTCCACTGTGTGAACAGTACCATGTGAATAGTAATCCATGAACAACGTTACTATCCATTGTGCGCACGGCACTCCAATCCTCCAAAATATCAGGCGCACAGCACTTCCCATTTTACTTGAACACTGTAGTCCTTCCATCTCCCCTTCATATATACACACGATGCTCTTCCCTCTTTTTCTTTACACGGCAAATACATTCTTCCATATTCCCCACTGAGAATCCATCTCCCCATCGTGAAAGCAAGGAAAAGGAAGGAAAAGATAAGAAGGAAAAGCGAAGAAGAAGAGGAAAAGGGATTACGAAAAGCATCCTAAAAGGTTGGTGTATTTTATTTCTAAATTAATATTTAGATTTAAATAAAAGTCTAGGGTGATTTAGAATCAACCCTGGATGATTTCGGATTAATGGAATGAAAATGGGACCAATTCTGGAATTGTCGGGTATTCTCCCCAATTTAGGGATCGGGCTCAAATCTGTGAAAGTATTTATTAAATTGGGATTGTGGAAGGGGATTTGAATTGGTGAAGAAAAGATCATATTTTCTTTTATTATTGTTAATTAATGTCCTTCTCATATTTGATGAATTCTTTATAAATATTTTATTATAAAGAATATAATACTAATAAAAATAAATGGGTTTTTACTTAGTGTTATATCCAGTTTGGGGGAAACTGGTTCAAAGAAATCCCTTTTTATTCCTCTCCCTTTTGGGAGTTCCTGGGGCGATTTCTTCTTTCGATTTGGGTTGCATTCAAATAAAATCAAAATACAAATCCCAAATCCATCTCGTCGTTTTCTTGTTTCTCTTCGACTCTTTTCTCTCTCTGTCTCTGCTACTCAATCAATGGGAAAATGGAAATAGGGCTTCTAGGGTTTGTGGTAGCAGACCGACGATTGGAGACCGAGAAACGGCGAGAAGAAGAAAGGGAAGATCGGCGGAGAAAGGGTTCTGGTGAGAAGGTCAGTCCTTTACCCTTTCCTTTAGTTTCTTCCTGTTGGCATTTCTGTTCATGGATTTCACGCTACCCAAACGACCACCTGAATTTCTGGTGGAAGTCGTTCTGGCCTCCCTTCGAGACCTTGATCTCTCCAACAACCACATCCAGTTTGTGGAGGATTTTGGCCTTTTGTCCAACTTTGCCTTCTCTCTCTGATAATTGTACACTCCAATGGGAGAGAGAAGAAGATCTGGACATACAATAATCTAATTTATTTGGTTTTAAAACAAAGAGGAAAAGGTAATCTCCATTTCCACGTTTTCCCCCTCTATGCATACCCAATCTCTGATTCCATGGGTTTTCTGTTACTGGTTTGAAGTAATAGTAAAAAGAAAAATGAATCTTATCAAAGAAGGAGGATTTCTCAAATGGGTACTTTTCAGAAAGATAAAATGGAGGGTTTGTTACATCTCATCCGATCCAATCACCTTTCTCCCTTAACTGATCATCACCCAACTGTTTGATGAAATGCCCCTTCCGATCCCGACTATCTACATCGCTTAATTGAGCAGCTTGATTTCTTAATCGGCCAGATCTGAGACCTTCTTCTATCCACAATTTAATTTACAGTTTGTGGGCTTAGCCAATGACAATTGGCGTATACGACAGAGTTCTGTACCATTTTGTAAAGATGAAACTGAAGGGACATGAAACAAGTTTTCTAGAAAAATAATTACTGGAGGAAAGTTGTTTATGGGGGTTTACTTTAATGCATTCACTTTCAAGAGAATTCAGTAGAACAGGAAAGTTAGCTTCTGTTCAAACATTTTATAGAAAACAACCTTATGGGTCACTCTGCTTATCCAGATTGACTTCCTTGAAGGGGATGGTATATTGTTTTTGTTATACTAGCAGTTGTTATCCATTGTGAGTCTCATGACATCAACTGTTAAAAAATCAGGAAATTTGAATCAAATGCCTATGTCATGGGTTTATTTTTAGTGATGAGTCAGTCATTCATAACCAGTATTTCAAGGAAAAACCTAGATTATCATAACCAGTTTACAGCAGTACCTTTGTCGTTAGTTTCCTTATAGGTTCCAAGTCAAGTCTCTATAGGGTTCAAGTCTAGCTGATGGATCAGGTTTTTTCTGTCTAAGGAATTATTCTTTATCAAACAAACAATATTCAATTATTGATTTATCTTAGATACACTGATATTTCTTATCATCCAAATCAACGTAATCCTTATTCATTCTTTGTTGTCTAATCTAATGTTGAATTCTTGAGTAGTTTTTACTGCACAGAATCTGCATTAGTCAGTGTTGATGCCAAAACCAACCATCAATCACCTTGCAATTACATTTCCCATTTCTGTAGAGATGCAGCCTCTGTAAAGAGGATTCCTTTGGTAGGACTTTTTCAGCTTTATGCTGGGACTGGGACCAGTGTGGAGGCCACAAGAGGTGGTCCCCACGGGAACTTGTCCAAGTTAGACAGTTATCCAATTTGGGCATGCATCACTTTGCCTGTGGTCTAGAATGTTCATAGGTGGATCCCAATACAATAATAAATTGGAGAACAAGTTACTGATTTGAGAATCACTGGATAAAGGATAAATGAATGACATAGAATGCTAAATTATTGTACACAATTTATACTATAGGCCTTAAAGTCATTGAGTTAAATTATGAATAATGATATCATGAATTCTTGTATGATATGTATGAATAATGAAAGAAGGACCAAAAGCAAACCCAATAGCATCGAGCTAGTTGTGGATTAACTTCGTTCGCTGATTTGCTAGGATCAAGTAGGTTTTTCCTACTTTCTTGATGTATCACATGACTGTTATGTATGTGGAGATGATATTTAATTTCAAATACATATTTTGAATGATTTATCGATGCATGACATGAAAGCATGCATTTTGTGGGGGATGAGAATAGTTGAGATAAAGGTTAGGAGATGTTAAACTCTAACATGAGAAATATGAAATACCATAATATGTTGTATAGCCACGTCCATGAACACAGGAATTGGGCAATTAAGATGAGCTCAAAGCTCCTGGGTGAGAGACCTAAAACCTGCGCAAGAGAGTATGGGTGATAGTATACCCCTGGTAACTCCGGTTAAATATTAGGGATTGGGTAGTAGCTCCTAGCTGGTGCCATAGGAAAGCTACGGACATAATGGACAATGGTTAAAACTTTCTGAATGGAAAGTGTGATAGAAAAAAATACATGGGCATGAGAGGGGTTTGCATTGATTCATGTACCATGACATTTTCATCATGTTGATTTACTGAGTTATCAAAAGTATGTTGATTATGAATTGATTTATGAAATGATTATAAACTAATTTTAAATGCTTTATAAATATGAGATATGATTGATTTTGAAATATGGGGTGGGGATGATTTCAACTGAATTATATGATATGAAGAACTGTATATGTTTTCCCTGATTTTATATATGTCATGTTGCACTGTTGTAATCCACTCTAAAATGTTTAAAATAAAATGAAGAAGAAAACTTGCCTTGAGCTTTAACCATTTTCCTTTAAGCTCTTTCTTCTTTACTGAATATGTGTGTTCATTTCCATCAAATCAGCATCATCAACGTATTTATTGGCACAGCAGTAGGACTTGGGTATGATTGGTTTTGGTCCTATATGAACACCTTATTCTTCATCAGGATTGGGGTATTGATTACCCAAACATTCACGAAGGAAGATAATGAAGGTGTCAAGAGGGAAGGCCAAATGATCAGACACACTGTAGTCTTGTTCTTGGTTTTCTCTGTGTATTCGGTCCCTCTAACAAAAGGCTTACTGTTATTTTATAAAACAGTTTGCAGTTCTGCAGTAAGTCACGCCTGTGAGGCCTCGAGGCTTCCAATGAGGCCTCGCCAGTGGTAAGTCTGTAAGGATAGCACATATGTGCAAGTTAATCTGTCCAGTCAAAATCCAGCCAGACACCAGCCACCTCATATCCACCTTACATGATTTGCAGTAGATTTTTCTCAGCCATCAATCAAGGATTAGATGTGAAGATTTCAAAATGGTTTACAACTCATGGAGGAGCCTTTCCATACTTGTCATGGACAGCTCCCCAACGGTATTCAAATTCAAACTTTAAATGAGGTGGCAGTATCTCACCATGTGGATAAATGTTTTACCATTTTTAACTTCAAATCAATTTACCATAATTAACTCTCAATTAAATGGTCATAGATTTTAACTTCATAAATCTGTAGGAGACTGAATCAGCAAGATACAGGGTCAACTGGACTCAGCTCAGCTCAGTACAGCTCAGCACAACTCGCTGTGAGGCCTCGGCAGATTGCATGAGGCCTCGAGGCTGGAAGTCACTTATTATCTTATTTTCCAATTGACTTATAAGGTATTTGACTTAGCCTAAGGTCTCCTACGGTTCACTTACCTGTGTGCCAATACCGTATTTGGTGTAGACGCTTCAACTTCATAGTAGATCTTCTTATTCATCCAAGGCAAGTCCAAGTGAGTCACGTAATTGACAATAAAGGTGACTCGGACGAACCGGAGTACTTACAATGTTGATACCCACTTTGATGGGAAATCCTACTGGGCGTTGACTAAGTCCACAATATTCTTCTATTTTAGAAATTAAGACATGAAAGGAGAAAGATGATGAGGCTGGACCAAGTATTAGCCATGCATAGATGAGGATGGCGCAAGATGAGAACTGCGAAGAGTTTACTTGTTAATGTTATTAGAGAATTAAACACTTGGGTTATGTTATTCAAGAATTTTGAGTTATTGTGTTAAACCTTTATTCGAGAAATGAATGTTATTAGGATTATCCTCTTGCTTTGCTAAGATTGAGAAAGATTGAATTATGGATTCAAATGATTGTACTTATTTTCGCATTTTTGTAAGCTAGTGTGTTGCTAAGTTTACGTGGAGTTTTTCCATGTGCACACACTGGTTGGGCTAGTTAAGGGTTGAATCTTCGGATTTGGACTTGACTCGCGTCGTGGCACTCTCCCCTTTCTTCATGTTGTTATAAAAAAAAAATTACTCTGATAATTAGGGAGAAAAGGGAGCGGTGCTACAAATCGAACCCAGTAGGTGCGGTGACCTGCCTCAGGAGTGCCGAGCAAAGGCGCTGTGATGGATGCAAAGGATACAGCTACAGGTGGAGAGGTCGATCGAGTAGAGGTAGCCAGATCTTAGAATAAATCTGGGATTGAAGGGAACTCCTCGCGGCTAGCAGCGAACGGCGACAGAGGCAGCCGCGATTATGCCGATTTGATAGAAAGGGGGTTTCAGAAGAAAAAAATCCAAGTCAAATTCGCCTAGATCTGAGACGGGTACAGTCTGCTAGATCTGAGAACAGGAAGTGGCAGGCCAAAGAAAGAGCGCCGGTGGAGCTGCACATTTGACCTGTCCAGATCTAAGAGCAGGAAGGCCGAACGACAGTGTGGGTTTCTCTCTCATGGGTTTCTTAGAAGGAGGCTGAGAACTGAGAGTGTGTGGCTGCATATCGCTTCAAATCTGAGATCTGGGGGTTCTACGGGCCGGTAGCAACGCCGGAGAGAGGCATTAGATCATCTTCACCTTGGTTCTGCAGATCGAATTGCAGAGAAGGAAAAAGGGTCCAGATCTAAGCGACGGGAGCACGCATGGTCAAAGGCTGGGTAGCCAGATCAGGAGTTGTACGCAGCCGAGCACAAGAGCGGCGACTGGCATCTCAGAGGTGGAGCGACATAGGAATTACGAGTGGAGAAGGTCGAGCAACAGTGGTGGTGCGACGGGCAATCAGAGTGGAACACACACAGCAGGAACACCACCGAGGTTCCCACTCGTTTTTTGCTATAAATTGGAAAAGTAAAAAAGAAAGGTTTTTGGTAATCCGAAGGACGACAGTTTTGGATACACCCAAAAGACTACAATTTCGGATAGTCCGCAAGACTAATGTACTGCATTGTTGGTGATCCACAGGTTTACAGTTTCGGGTGATCCCATAGAACCACAAATTCATATACTCCTTCAGCAGGAAAAAATAACGGTCAGAATTGTTTTACAATTTCTGGAGTCATCGGGACTCGAAATTGAGATCCGTCTTAGCCTGTGCGATCGTAGCGAAGAGATCTACGAGGTGACCGGTGTGGATTTGGAAAAGGAGAGGATTTTTTTTGGGAGAAGTGAGGGAGTGTTCGATGGCAAGTGGAAGGAGCTTGGGTGTGTGTGCAATCACACCAACAAAGTCATGAAGATGTAGTCGAGAGGGTTGCTGTAGGGTGAGGGGCCTTTCAGCCTTCGGCGGTACGCTTGGAGATGGCATCTTAGCCATATGCGTAGAGAGGCTGGGGTGATTGCAGCAACGCATTAGTGTGTGCAGGAACACACTATGAAGGAAACGCTGCCTTGCTTTCGTGAAGCACGTCAGGATGTCCTCGTAGAACGTAGGTAGCGGAGTTGCAAGTGCAACACAGGGACTCAGGCGGCAATGCTCAAGATGGAGGTCGATTGGGCTATACAGTCTTACTCAAGACTGGTGGATCATTCTAAGGTATGGGATACACGCATCTCACATTGAGATGCAGATGGATTGTAGCTACAGGTGGAACATGGCCGGGAGAGGCTAATGTGCAGTGGAGGTCGGATCGTCTTCTAAAGGATGGTGAATTATCACCAAGGTGGAGATTGTTGGCTGTGGCTCAATTTCACCGTGACTGAGTCACATGGCTATAAGATAAGAAGTTTCCTATTCACGACAATTGCTGATTTGGAGCAGTTGCTATTGGTGGGACTCTCCAAAAGGGGCTATACAAGGCACGGCATTACTGCTATATAATGTGGACGTGGGTTTCATGGAAACCTCGCCTTTTGGCCGAGTGCCTTCTGAGGCCACGAGGAGGGCCTCTTGCAGCAGAGGTGTAGTGAGGAACATAGAGGAGACATGAGGGAAGATACTATGAGAGATCTTGTGTTAGGGGTTCCAAATCTTGTATCTATGTATTCTTTCTCTAGAATAAAATGTACACTCTCCCGTGGACGTAGGCCAAGGTTGGGCCGAACCACGTATATCTCATATTTTTTCTCTTTCTGTGTGTTGTGATATGTGATTTGTGTATGTGGGTGTTGGGTGTAATACCTAACAGGTGGACTATAAATCTCATTTTTTTTTGTGGCAGTTTACTGGAGGTGTACGTTTGTACCATCATTTGGTCGGCTTTTTGAGTTAAGGAAATGAGAGCATCACTGTTGGGAAACAATGATGATGAGAAAACAAGTTTGAAATCGTCATTTTTGTCAATAACTAACTCATATTCCCCTTTCAAAAGAGAATGGTAATTTAGTCAGATGGAGACGTTGCTGAACTGCTAGTAGGCCTCAAATGCAACAACAATTTACTCGTCGTTGGGATGCTTCTTGTACTAGAAGGGGAGACCATTATGGCGGGCTTTGTGGACCATGGAGATGGCAGAGGATCGCTCTGAGAGATCCATGAGGTGCATAGCGCAAACCGTGATGTCGTGACGGCGAGTGAGGACACGAGTTCTTTGATTTCCTTTTAGACATAGAGGAATGATGACAGTTTTCTTAGAGGCATAAATACATACGAAGAGAGGAGAAGGAACTCTGGAAGAGAGGTGTGGGGGACGTTTCTCGTTGGGAAAGAAGAGGCTGATGTTTTAAGAAATAAAACGCTAATGGGAAAAGGAAGTCATTTTTGGACACTAAGTTGGGAAACACATAGAATGAGAGAAAAATGTTGTCCATGTGTATAGTTGTTATTTTGATAAAGTATTATGGGCAGTTTCGTCTAGAAAAATCTGATCAGGTGTGCGGAGCTTCTTTAACCGAATTAGCATATGTGTAGGCATGTTTACATGAATACGCTATATCTTAGGTATTTTCAACAAAAAACCCTTTTTTATTGAAAGAAAAAAATAAAAAATAGAGAGAGGAGAGGGGGAGATTGGAAAAAGACGAGAGAATAGAGAGATAAAGAGACACAGAGAAAATAGAGAGGCAAGAGAGAAAAAGGTGTACCTAGAGAGCAACCGAAATGTTGGTGACAACAACGATTGACGAGCAACGAAGGGATTTGGGAATTTGAGGGTAAGGGAGAGGGCTATGAAGGAGAGGTGAGAAATAGGGAAGGGAGGGAAAATGGTTGAAAGGATTTTGTTCTGCAAAGCATTGTCACAAATCTCGTTCTCAGGATATTAACGGTAATTGTTAATAGAAGGATATTTTCAAATTCTTGGGTTTTTATCGGGAATTTAACTGGAAAATCTTGCGGGAAATATATTATTTAATAAATAATAAATATAAATATAAATATAAAAAATAAATAATGTGGTCAGAGTTTGAAAACATAGATGATATTTTAAAAATAAAAAATGTATGTTTGGCCCAAGCGTTTTTAACGGTAAAATCTCGCAATTTTAACTGGAATTTACCCTTGCTCACAATAAAAACACGTTTTTAACAGGAATTTACCATTAAAAAAGGCACACGTAATAAACTCGGGTTCTTAGCGCGCAAAAGTTATTTTGCAGATATTTTCATGATAAAAATGAAAATATTAGAATATTTGTTACATTGCTGCGGAGTAATTCTTTCAATTTTCAAATCTTTGGTTGAACTTCCACTTTTGAAAGTTATTATTTTTTATTTCACCTTTTTCTAATCAATCTCAGCTGTTGTTTTCGATCGAACAATGTTCATGTGATCTCACATCTTATTAAGGTAGGATACCATCTGTGGTGATGTGTTATAATGTACATTCCCATAAAAAAGTCACCTTCTTCCGGTCTCTCTTGCTCTTCAAATTTCAAAATGGACCCAACACTTCTCCAAGTGCCATAATTCATAACATAGTGCCATGTGGTTTTATAGTAGATCTCATAATATTAAGGCACATTTTTTCTTTATGTTAAAGTATTTTTTTCAATGTAAAAGCATTTTTTTCCATATTACAGCGCTAATGATGCAGTGCTTCATATCAAAGCGCTAATCTTCATATTAAAGCGCTAATGATGCAGTGTATAACTCCTTGTTTTTCTCTCCATCTCACCGATGTGGGACTTGTTTGTACCTAACAATCCTCTCCTCGAATGAGGCTCTCCGATAGATAAACATCGCTGGTCATCCCGTCCAGTTAGGGGATCCATCTGTGGCTTAGGCCCAGTCTCATGTAAGTCCTTAGTTTTCCCCCACCCCCCACAACCGATGTGGGACTCTCGTTCGCATCCCAACACAAAGTAGAGCGTCGATGCTTAAGCATGATAGAGCGTTGTAAAATGAGACTATAATTTAGTCTCTCTTTTAAGATATGTAAATGGGATAAGAGATTATGGAGTGAATAAATGCATTTTCTGAGTGAAGAACACAATGGATGATCTATTTTTATAGTGGAGATCAAATTTCATTTTGTCTCTGTATGCATAACAAGGGTAAAGAACATGATTCTTTCTATTTTGAGATATCATTTATGGCCATGGACTTCTTAATCTCTTAGATCAGGTAACAAGAACTTGTAACTTTGTGCACATAGGGCCACGTATGTGCTCCTAATGCCATCATTGTGTTGCTTATCATATGCTCTTTCAGGCAGTTTTTTAATGTGTTGTGCAGTTTTTTAATGTGTTGTGCAGTTCTTATACTGTTATCAGCATCCCATATGTGGTAGAATGATGAGCATGATATATTCAAGCACCATCCCTTATGCAGTAGAATAATGAGCTTGATATAACATTCTTGACATAGCTGTAGAGTATGTTGTAGGTTAGTACTTGTACATGAAGAAAGTACACCACAATGGAGCCCACCTAGATGTGTTCCAATGATGGAAGTGAGAAAGTGTTAGTGCCCCGGCTTATCGAGTCACCTGTTTATCAAGTTCGTGACTTAGGTGAAGGTTTGCCATGAAGAGAGAAGCTCAAGACTCAAGATCTCAAGTTGGTTGAAGTGTGGAGACTCAACGGACTAACGTGTATGGCAATCACAGATGGTAAGTGATCATAGATGACCTTAGGTGGTATCTAGACCTTAGGTTGATCATGCCTAGTCTTAGAGATCACATCAGGATAATTAATCAAGGCTAACATGTGTCTAGCAATGAATTGGAACCCAACATGGAAATATGAATTCACTATCGTGCGATCATTCGCCAGGGACAGCACACGACTAATCGTGGTCTGGCAATATGTCGTGTGGAAAAACAAGGGTTCTAGTTGGATTAGACTATCAAACTCATGTAATTTCAAGATGATACTATCGGCATCCCACGATCGATCGTCTGGAACCTTGACGAATCAATTGTGTGGGCGATGTATCGCTGAGACATGACATAGGTTGGACTTAAACAAAGCCTGGAAATCCTGATCGCATACAATCAATCGGGTATGCGATCGATCGTGAGTACAGGGCAGGAATAGATCGGCATCACGATCAATCGCCCTGGGACATGATGAGACTTGACATTGGAAAATATAGTTAGTCTCAGGCCGATACATTCGCCAACCTACGATCAGTTGCCAAGATACATGGACGATCAGTCGTGTGGCACGATGTATCATGAGGTTACCATTTTAGAGTCGTTACCGTGCATTAAATGCTCAATAGTCGGGCTGGTGAAAAAGAATTCAAACACGGACGATCGATCGCCTGTACACGATCAATCGTGTGTTTCAGTGATAGAAATTTTTTTATATTTGCCTATAAATACCACACGATTTTAGGGTGTTTGTTGATGAAAAAGAGAGAGCATTCATTGCATATCTACCACAGTTAATCCCTCAAACACCAAGGAAAAAATCATAGGCTTATTCTCTCTTGGAAAAACAATTGTGAAATCATTCAAATATCCAATCGGTATAGATTGAGATTAGAGGGAAAGATTAAGCCAAAGCTCTAGGATAGACATTGGACCTTCAATTTCTTAGATACCCAAGGATTGTGGTTGTTCTATACGACAGGCCTTCATCAACATCGGGATTCTACGAGCTTACATTTCTTAGATACCCAAGGATTTTGGTTGCTCTACACAACAGGTCTTCATCAACGTCAGGATTGTACGAGCTTGCATTGGGTGGATCGTTTCGGAAGCAAATCTACACATTTACAAGGCTTCAACGCAAATGTTTCCTAGTTAGATTTTTTTTAAAAAAATCATATTGCTGTGAAGTGGATTAAAGAGATTGAGTTTCTCTTGAACCACTATAAAAAAATAGTGGGATAGGAATTTGGTGAAAGTCTCAATCAATTGAATAGGTAGAAGTCCTATTCTATTGAGTTAGTGTAATTCCAACGCTTAGTAATTTAGAGATAGCCTAAGGTTGGGTGAGTCTCAATAGTGGATGTAGGTTGTTTAACCGAACAAATATATATCGTATACATTGTCTCTTTGTGTGATTGCGCATAATCTTGCACACTTTGATTATCACACACTCTCGATTAATTGCTTATTAATTTTGCACT
The DNA here is from genome assembly GCA_013350335.1 of Chimonanthus salicifolius. Taxonomy (NCBI): domain Eukaryota; kingdom Viridiplantae; phylum Streptophyta; class Magnoliopsida; order Laurales; family Calycanthaceae; genus Chimonanthus; species Chimonanthus salicifolius. Next base: position 28,177,697 of record CM023541.1, on the reverse strand, counting down.
ATTTCTCATTAATCAAGTAAAATTTAAAAAGGCCCCATAATTTGTGATTACCCTATTCACCCCCTCTAGAGTTAATCCGATTCTAAGCACTAAGGGAACTTTCAGAAAGTATTCCTGTAATTGATGCCTCTGAAAAAGAATTCATCCTCATCTGAGGTTCCCAAGCAATGATTTGAACAGCAGAAAGTTCAATGGTATTTGAGGGGTATCATTTTTTATGTTTCAATACAAGGGTGTATATCAATCTGATGGGTGTCAAATTATGACATATGGGGATAAGTATGTTGAATAGTTTCGGCTCATCAATGGACCTAACTTTGCTGTATAAAGATGGTGGACTATAAATCTCATTTTTGTGGCAATTTACTGGAGGTGTACGTTTGTACCATCATCTGGTCGGCTTTTTGAGTTCAGGAAATGAGAGTGTCACTGTTGGGAAACGATGATGATGAGAAAACACTTTCAAAATCGCCATTTTTGTCAATAATTAACTTATATTTCCCTTTGAAAAGAGAATGGTAATTTAGTCAGATGGAGGCGCTGTTGAGCTACAGGTAAGCCTCAAATGCAACAACAATTTGGTCGTCGTCGGAGTGCTTCTTGTTCCAAAAGGGGAGGCCATTACGGCAGGCTTGTGGACGATGGAGATGGCAGAGGATCGCTCTGAGAACTCCATGAGGTGCATGGAGTAGACCGTGATGTGACGGCGAGTGAGGACAGGAGTTCTTTGATTTCCTTCTAGCCATAGAGGAATATGATGACAATTTTCTTAGAGGCATAAATAGATACGAAGGGAGGATAAGGAACTCTAGAAAAGAGGTGCGGGGATAGGGAAAGACAGGCAGAGTAGACGAGAGAGAAATAGTAGGAAGACGTTTTTCGTTGGGAAAGAAGAGGCTGATGTTTTAAGAAATAAAACGCTAATGGGAAGAGGTAGTCGTTTTTGGACGCTAAGTTGGGAAACACACAGAATGAGAGAAAAATGTTATCAGTGTCTGTAGTTGTTATTTTGATAAAGTACTATGGGCAATTTCATCTAGAAAAAATTGATCCGGTGTACGGAGGCACTCTGACCAATTAGCATGTGTAGGCATGTTTACATAAATAAGCTATATCTCAGGTATTTTCAACAAAAAACCCTTATAAAAATCTTTTTTTTTTTATTTTTAAAATTGAATACCTCTCTCATTTCTTTAATTTTTTTTTTATTTTTTTAGATTAAAACAAAGGTGCTCTTTCAACTCCATCATCTCGCAATCTTCATTGAATCATCAACATTTTGGATCGCCAAATCAAGAATTCTCAATCACAATTCAGAACAAACAATTTATTAGAATGTAATTCAATAAATATCATATAATCTTTAAAATATTGACAAATATTTTAAATCATTGCAAATATTTCATTAAAATTATTACAAGATTTCTTAATAAAAAAATTACAGAGATTATCACGATCATGTATCACATTTTTAACATAATTTTATCGAGAATCTAGCGTTAAAAATGGTAGCACCAATAAAACATTATTAACATAGTTATGATATTTTACTGATAAAAACGTAATAAATTTAACATTATCACCAATATTTGTGACATTAACTACCACATAAGTTGTTCTCTTGCCCTACCGAGATAAAGTTCCATTTATGGTCATTCAATGAATGTAAAAGTGAAATGACATGTAAAGGCCAATATTCAAAATATAATTCCTGAAAACCACATTTATCTCATCTCAAATGCCTATATTTCTAGCTTTTTATTTTCTGAATTCACTTCAAACTTCTAAATAAATCTAGTCAAATTTTTACAATAGAATACTTCATATGCCCGGTTTTAATTTTTCTTTTAAAGGTTGAAACAAGCAAATAACAATCAAATTGATAACAAGGTACAAGCAGTTCATCCGTCGTTATCGTCAAAGTCATTTACCGAACGAAGTACCAACCATTTTAACTAGCAATCGGTTGTTGAAATGAAAGCATTAATGCAAATAGTTGCATCCTCCGGAGCAGCTAATTGCACAGGAGAGAGATTACTTTCTATGTTTCTGTGTTTTTTTTTCTTTTGTTTTGTTTTTTGAATTTTGTTTAGCTTTAGTTCCACACATCATGCTCTGGGTCATAGTTGTGAAGGATGCTCTCAAATATGAAATCATAAGGGCTGAACAACCTTGTCACAATGTTTTGGTTAGTATTTTGTACATACAGGTCAGATTCTTTCATCTGATGACTTTCGTATGGGCAAAACCACAAGCATTTGTACAAGCACCAACTCATGATAAATTTCAGACGGCCATCTGCATCCATCTTCAATGACCAATGCTGACTTGTTATGTTTCTTCCTAACGAGCCAATTAGTCCCAAGGGTCTACCAACAGTCGCCGCCTCTTAAACCTCACTAACTTTGAAGTCCAAAAGTTGAGCTGCTTCTCGAGTCTCACTGGTAAATAATTCCTTCTTGTCTGAGCCAAAGAAGGAACAGTTCTGAAATGCATCTAGACTGCTGGCTATCAAACGGTTCAAACCACTGCCAAGGCTTGTACCATCTCCGAGAATCATCTCTTGGCCCTGGTATCTAGGGGGCATATCCAAATCTAAGGGTCCTAATGAATCTGGCTGCAGTTCATCATAAATTTCGATCAGACCAAATATGTATAAGGGCAAAAAATGTGAGAACAAGTTCTTGAACATACCCAATATATATCTGCAAGTGTAACATCTTTTGAAGAATCATCACGGGTTGCATCACAATGAGAGTCACTCTCAGGATCTTTATCACTAGCAGGATCCTCTGTTTGCCCAGTTTTATTAAACTCCTGCAGAAGATGTGATTTCCACCTCATGAGTGTTTCTTCCATCAAAGATTGTGAGAAATATAACAGAGTAAGATTGGTCACGTCTAAACCTCAACCAAGCCATGGAAACCCAAAGAATCAACACTTGCAGTCTCTCTGCAGGGCTCCAAAGAAGAATTCTGCAATGAGCTTGGAACCTCTTGACGAGCCCTTTGAAAGGAAAATGCATCACATGTTTCTTCAGCATCCCAGATGTGTGACACCTGCGCGGTTAGATCTGAGGTGTCTCGGGAACCTGATAAATGGGCAGCAATAGCAGCATCAAATGAATCACAGCTGAATGGGATCTGTTGAAGACATGTTGCACTTCCCATAGCAGGTGGATCAACACAATTGGAATCCATGGCTTTAGATGCTTCTGACAACAGATCTCCAATGCTGATGTTCGTTAAACTATCAGCCCACTCCCCAGCTGACAGCATGGTGCCATTGCTCATTCTTAGATTACCCTAAATACAAGAGACATTTAAGAGTTCAGTGAATAAAAATTTAACGACCTTAATAAATAGAAAAGAGCATGGAAGTGTAAATTCCTTGTGTTCTCATTCTTTCCTTACATTTCCATCTCTGCTCTCTTCTCGGAGCCACGAGGATGGAGAAGCCAAATGCTCCATGGACAGTTGCAGGTTACTATGCTCACACAAAACAGAAGTAGATTGAAGAGCAGTTTTCTCCATTGAATTGAACCGATTCTCTGATGGCACATGCTGCTTAGAGAGGGGGCAACAAGATGGAGGAGAAGGTTTCAACACTGCATCTATATCCACTCTCCCTTCAGAGTCATGTATATTTGCAGACTGACCTTTCTTAGTTTGCAGGCAATCAACAAAACTAACAGATGCGTTGGGCCCTTGAAAGGTCCCTGATCTAAATTCTTGATTGGAGAACCATCCATACCTTGAACAGAGAACATTGAGTCAGTCCATGTTTGGCAAAACAAACAGGCTATTCTTTAGGGAACAGAAAATGCTAAATTCAAGACCTCAAGCGAAAAACTGCAGGACTTCCAATGATTGTATACACATCAGCTGCACTGGAAACAGTGTCCTTCGGAGTCCATCTTTGGTAACCAGCTAAATTCCCCTGCTGGATGTTGTATGGGAAAAGCACGAGCTCCCCTGAAGCAATGCTTGAATTGCCCCATTTGCGATTGAGGTGCTCCAGAACAGATGATATCTTTTTCCGCCCACTTAAAGTGAGCTCAAGGTGTGGATTATATTCATCCTACGTTTAAGAAATAACACAACAGTTATACTTTTGTGATTGGTATTGATGCAACAGTTCTTAAAGGTCAGATCACACGTCAGAGCCATAAACTTTCTTGAAGATGCATCAACAGTAATAAATTTATCCAGTGCAATGACAGTTTCTCCGTGAAAAGTGTACAATTTCTCACCCCAATTCATTTTGACCATTTATTCATTGTTTCAGTTTGGATAGGGCTAGTGGGCACTACCAACAGGACATGTGCCCAAGACGTGAGATGTCATTGTTCACTGTATTAAAGGTACCATAACAGCTTTTCTGATAAATTCAGACTTCACCTTTTCCAAAGCTCTCCGAGTGGCCTCATCTATTGGGAATAGCTGAAGCTTGAGTTTCATAGAAGGTGGTATACTTGAATCTGGAACCAGATGTGCAAACATGCTTTCGGGTGTCATAGAGGAAAAAGAATGTGCAGCCATTTGCCCTGGGAGAAAGAAGAGAGTCAAAAGAATAAATGATACAGAACTAACAGGCATTAGAAAAGAATTCAAGAAATATGGTGTGGCAAACAGACACAAGGCACCAACCTAGGTACGGGCCTAATTTAATAGGTGCAATTCTTTAGACATCTTATAAGATGCATGCATGCTGTGTCTTTATGAATCAAATGTGTAAATAAAATACAGTGTTATTCATCCAAGACAATGAAATATCCATAAATAGCTCATAAGAACCAAAACAAGAACTATCTCTAAAAAAGTTCTAAATAAAAAGAGGACTCAATCTCAGCATCAGCCTAAATTCAAATGGGTACAACCAGGAACAATAAAATGCAAACCTAAGAGACCTTGAGCCCTTACTACTATGATTACACATCCATCCATCCAAGAACTTACCGTTGGTTGAGCATGGCTCAAGTGACAATAGATTGGATGTCACTTGATCAGGACAACCTTTTTCAGCTAAGGCTGTCCTCTCCAACTGCTCAGCTGCATCAGCAACCAATGAAACCCCAGCCATTGCAGCCTTTTCCCATCGTCTGTAGGTTACAGATGAGACAACACCTAGTATGAAACAGCAACCATCAGTTACCTAAACCAAGCTCAACAATGAGATTATAGCAGCATAGTGTATCAGCTAATCACATTATTCTGCTGAAAAAAAAAAGAAACTGACAAAAAAACTAGAAAAGGTTGTTGGTGTTAACTCTAAGAAAAAGGAAAGAACAGAACAGAGTGCATAAAGGCCATGTTCAGCTTTCAGTCGGATGTGTTTGTCTTCTATCTGTTTTCACATTTTCTGAACTTCTCAGTGCAGGGTGTCATAGTGGGTATTCTGTCATCTTTTAGACGACCTTTGCTGCACATCCTGCTGTTTTCTGTATTTTTACCTCTGCACAGGGTGCCATAATGAGTGTTTTTCTTTTCCCTTGTGATGTTATCCCATCCCAATGTATGTTATAGTGGGTGTTCTGCCATTTCTTTGGTTGATTTTTAAGCACATCTTGTATGTCTTTAAATGAAGTTCTGGTTACCATTTTTTTGAAAGATGATAATCTTTTATTACTAAAAAGAGCAGCACAAAAAAAAAAAAAACATGAGAGAAAACTGAACCAAAATTAAAAGTACAACAGGCCCAAAAAGGGCAAAACAGAAACCACCAGCTGAGAAAACACCCACAGAAAAGAACACCTTAGGCTCCTAAGGACCGTAGAAAAACCACGAACAAATCCTGGTTACAGTTTTTGCAAAAATAAGAAATCCATGTTACGCAGGGCCAATCCAAAGCGGAATCAGGCAGGCCAGGGTTAAGCATGGTTCCAGCCAGTCAAAAGTAGGCAAATATTATCTCAAGTAAAAGAGACAGTAGGCCCAAGAACAATCAGGTCCACATTGCAAAGCAAATTTCAACTAATCCAGAGCCTGATTAAGAAGAAATGAACATTCTTGATACCTTAGAATAAAATACATTAAACCCAAATGTTAAACTACATAGATCAGAATGTTAAGAAAGAAAAACAAAATTGCATACCTTCTAGACTTTTACCCATCAGAAGTATACTTGATTTTTCAATTTCAGATGCCAAAACATAAAGTGGAAGTTCAGCATGAGATATTATCTAACGGATCCTTATGTGTTCATACTTCCTATTCACAGTTTGCAGCCCCATACTTTTTAGGGAGTAATGGAAAATAGAGCCCCATGCTTTCGTACACATGTATGTGTAAGAGAGACACAGAAAGAGAGGGGTATGTTTTCACTTGAAGATCCAAGCGCGTGACAAAACCCATGTGCCTATTAGACTACAAGCCAAAATTGAACTAAAGTTTGTAATGGGTGTTGAGATATATTATGATTTATTAAAGATATATTTCCATTTACGGTTGATATAGATTAGATTATGATTGATTGTGTATTCTCTTAATTAGGAAATTAAGATCTTTAAACATTAGTAGAGATTATCCTTTGTACTATATATATTTGGCTTCTATTTAGTGAATTAATACAAGAGAAAGATTTATTCTCATCACTTTCTACAATGGGCTTGTCTAACATGTAGCCACCTGAACCATCATTGCCATTAAACTTTTTCAAGAGATAAACCACTGCCATCATTGTGACCAGTCTACACCACTATGAGATATGAACTACAGTTGCTGCGCTTCATGTAGAGGTAATAAATGGCTATTGCAAAGCTTTTGTCAAAGGTATCATAGAACAAACCTTAGGAAATATGACAAAAACCTCAGAAATAGAATCTGAATAAAATGTTAAAAGTGCATAGAAAAAGATTTATGTAAACGTTCAGAACAAAACAGTTGAATTTTGAGGTGAAACCAAGTTTAACTCACTTTATCACTAACTGTAAGATAATTGATGTAATGCCATTTCAAAAAGATAAAAGAAAGTATGAAAAAGAAAATTGATGTCATGAATACCAAAGAGTAGTGCAAGGAGGGGAGGGATTAGACAATTGGATCGAACTGGACTACAGGTACCAGAAACGCTATGAAGGTGGTAAATACATTTCCACCAGAACTTTTTTTTAAAGGCTCCACGAGAACATATTTTCCAAATGTGGAAATGATTCAGTAGTTAAATTTTTTAGAAAAATTTACTAAAATGCATGAATGCACCCAAAATGCACAGGAAACTATAAGCAGTTCATGGAAATTAAACAGAAAAATCTACAGTGTATCGGAACCATATGGGAAGTACATTTGAAGGAATAATTTTCTTATTAATTTTTTTTCTCTAGCCACATCAATAACAAGTTCCACTTGTTTATAGACCACTGTGTTAAATGTTTCTTAATTAATTCCTCAACGTTTTCCATGCATTTCATTGTTAACATCACAACTCATGACACACTTCATGTTTCACATGATTTTTCAGCAGACTCTTTCATGCTTCTGTTTCCAGCTTCTCTTAGTGAATTTGTTTTCTGCCCTGGTAAATAAATTATGCATCAGATGAATCAAGGGCCAAGTTTCTTTCTTTCCTATTTTTTTATTCTTTCCATTTTTTTTCCAGAGAGGTAATCAAAGGAAAAGTTTCATGGATGTGACCTGCACAATGCCAGTTCAAACTGATGAAATTGGCACTTGAAGGACTCTTTCAGGGCATTTCTTAAATTTCCACTCATTTTTACGATAAGAATGTTTGTTGTAGAGGGGTCTTGTTTTTCTTTTTCTCGGAACCGGCCGGCATGAAGGAATCTAATGCATCAGAGCTTCAAAGTATTAAAACAGCCCTCTCTCTTTCGGTATCTCAGGAATCTGGTGATTTAGTAATAGAGGGAGATTCATTGAATGCCATTATGGATCTAGAGTGTTAAAAGATCAACCTAAAAGACGTTAGCCCTATTGAGAGAGATTAAGGAATTGCGGTCTTGGTGTTCCATGTCTTTCATGCATGTTAGAATGACTGCTAATGAGTAGTGATTTTCTTGCTAAATCTTGAGTGGATCATGATGGAGGGATATTTGATTTTTTGTAATTGCTTTTTTTTTTTTATTGGGATTCGGTTGGATGTGTTAGTGATTTCTAGAATTGTATTGGGTGGTTTAAGCCTTCTATACCACTATGATACAGATTTTTGTAATTTTCTCATTCTTCATTAAAAATATTATTTGCTTTGTTACTGTTCAAAAATAAATAAAGAAAGAACAATATAAGTTTAGTTTAAATTAATAGGAGTATTTTAGTATTTGTATGAAGGGAGGTGCATCCTGAGATTTATAGGATAAACCATGACATTTGTCAGAAAATGCATTAGGTTATGAGATCTCTTCTGAAAGGGACATTCATACTACAACTAGAGGATCCTACATGCCAACTCACATCGCTTCCAAGGATGAGATGTTCCCTTTTTCTGTTTTGTTGATTCTTCCAGTAATGATTTATATTCAGTCTTAAACATTTTTGGAGATCTTTTTTCCTTTTCAAATTTTGGAAGTAAAATAAGATTCAAACCGAGGTTTTCTCTATTGAAGAGAAACATGCTAAACACTGTAATGCTGGCATGTTTGGTGATTTGTTGGTGTCGCTCGATAGTTTGTAAGAACATGTATCAGATTCTCAGATACCTCAGCCTAGGAGAAAGGAGAAAATGGCTGCAAGAAAAGAGAACATGTGGAGTTATCATTGCTTGCTCTGGCAGTGAGTGGGAAGGTGGTGTGGTCCTTGAAGCATCTTACATGGGAGAACCAAGAGAATGCCCAAAGTTATTAGCTAACATGAGTCCCAGACATGAGGAAAAAAAACATGAGTTCCAGGGAAGCAAATATAAGGCAAAGGATGAACATAAGGTCTCTTCCATGTATAACATGTTAATCCAAAACCATGCTCCATTAATTACAACGAGACACAGAAATAAGCATAATATTGGATTCTAGTCTCACCTCTAATATGGGGTGGGGATACCCATGTTATCCCCAAAACATACAGATAGAGAGAGTAGCGGATTTTGAGCCCCTTTTACTGAAAAAAAATAGATCTCGTTTTTTTTTTTTTTAATTGTATACCAGCTACTATTTTTTGAGAAGTCGTATATGAATCTTGTTTCTGACATAAAAAACCACCTAGTATTTAGTGGTTCCAAAATGCCAAGTGAATAAAAAAAATTATCTGAAATTCTTAAGCAAGTTCTAAAAATTTCTAAAAATCACCTGTTCTCCGCCGTTGCCTTGAAGTTTTCATTGTAGATGAGTCAAGTTTACTGCACCCATTGCTGGTATTCACATTCCGCTTTAAAGAAGTGGCTCTCCCAGGTCCTGCTTTCTGAGTGCTTGGTCCATCAACAAAGAGAAGTTTAACTGAGCGTGCATCACTTGCTTGTGCTTTGCCAATAAGTGGAACAACTGTTGAAGGTGCGGACGAACAATTTTCTCCATTGCTAGGTCGTTTCCTTTTAGATTTTTTGCGATCCTTTAAAAGTTGGTGTTCCTTCATGGCAACAGAAATCATAAATCAATAAATTCCAACTAAAAAAGATATGTTGGTTTATTGAAATGGTTTACATTAGCCTACAAACACCGATCATGAGATCAGTACTTTTTTTTTCCATTTTGATTTTAGGCAGCAGGTTTCATTATTTAATCTTTCTAATAAATAATATTCATTGACCAGTAAGAAAAAGTCAGAACAGTAAGAAAAAATCAGAAGAATAAGCAATCAATCAAACTTTAAAAAGAAAATGGAGGACTCAGGAACTCTCAAACTGACCAAAGCCTCAACGAATATCTTGAACCTCCTAGGCTTCAAACGAAGCTTTGAAGCAGGGCAACTGTACTTCTCAAGTAAAGACCACCTGCAATGCATTACAAAAAAAAATGGATGTAAGAAAAGCTAGAAGAACAGTGTTTATACTTTTGCATTCTAAGAAAATCCATAACATCATTATTGAAGGGAAAAAATATAACCAAGGCTACAGCAGGGTAAAGCAAAATCCAACCTTGTCCAACCCATGGTTAGCTTAAAGTTGGTTTTATGTGGTTTACTCCCGTACATGGTGCAAGCTAATAGGAAATTCCAAGCTAACTATAATGGGGGAAAGCTGATTATTAATCAAATTCATTTATCTTGTGAAGAAAGCATGTAGCAAAGTGTAAGCACGCATTATTGCAACCACAAGGCTGCAGCTCCAAGTCATATGCACGCCCTGTTAGGCATGTTCACATCCTCGACCTCGGCTCGAGACCAGCTCAAACCCATCACAAACAAATAGGCTTGAATATGAATATGAATAATAGCCTGATGGACTGGGCTTAGGTTAAGTGAATAAGCCCGTGAAGCCCATCAGCCTTTTCAGCCTGTTTAGCCACATGTGTATGTGTACACCTGGTCAATTATCATTTTTTTTTTTTTTTTTATGAACTACAAGTGGCGTAAATTTCACCTCAAAACTCAATTTCTAGTCACTTGATCTTAGTTATCAAAATCATCATGCATCATTGTCTTAGCAATTTTCAAGGACAAATGGTGATTTTGGCAGGGTTAAATTCTTAATTCGAACATGCAGGCTAGGGCTTTATCCTTGAAAAGCCCAACATGCTTCATGGGGCGTGGGCTTTTATATATTCAAACAGGTTGGGCTGATATAAAGGAAAGCCTGACTGAGCCCAGTCTACGAACTGGCCTACAAATAGCAATCAACCCATGGAAAACAATTTCACATATTCAAAAGTGGTGTGTCAATGCTAGATAGATGGGATAAATGGCTTTGATTATGATGATCCATCCACCTTCTTACTCCCATTTAGAATTTGTATGCCTCAAAGAATCATATTAATTGGATTATTCTACTTATCCAATTCATAGTGGGATGAAAATGGCCAAAGTTTATTATTTGGATGGGCCAACATTCATTCCAGACCATTTTTCCACATGTTTGTTAGTTACCCATGTTCACTATTTTCAGGTTTCAAGGTTTTTTTTTAGCATGAGAAACTCATTTCAACATTAACTTTGATCAGATAATATTAACTATCTGCAAAACTAAAGGTCTAGACTGATAAAGAATAAAATACTGACAATACCAAAATGTGCAGCATCCACCATATGTCCATATCTTGGATTACCATCTCGCTCACAATAGAAAGAGGAAGAACATTAAGAGAAGGAAGAGGTGGATTTGTTGGCACCTTAATTTTAGTGGAATTGCTTCAAAATGACATGATTCAAGGTCCCAATTACTTGATCAAGAAATCTAGAAGATATGGATCTCCATACTTTTGATTAGTCCTAATCCAACACAATTCAAGGAAGAGAGAAAAGGATTTGTGGAAGATCATGATGATCCATACTCTACATAGTCTAATCATGATGATTTAGACTTCGCATAGTTTGATCATAAAGATCTAGATCTCATATATGTTGATTGAATGGAAATCTAAAATGATCCACAACAATCTGAACTTCACAAAGTTTGACTTGTTGAAAGGAAACCATGGATTATGCAAAGATGCCCAAAGAGATGAACGATAACATATCCAGGGTCCAATAGACACTTCAAAAGAAATGGATCTATGATCAAATATGTGGATCTAAATATACAATTTGGGGCCCATGCATGATGCTCACACGATCATGAATTGGGGAAACCACTTGGAATTTCAATTACCTTTGAAATGTAACTTTTGGACTGTCAATTGGATATCAAAGATACAAGGTATTGCCCACCTACAACTTTGAATGGTAAATTTGAGGTTAAAATAACATATTAAAAATCCCTAAGTTAGCTTCTCAATGCAACTTAAGCCCTTGAATCCAACTTTGAAAGGTAAATTTAAGGTCAAAATAACAGAAACTGTCCAAATTCGTACATATCCTCTTAACAGTCATGTGGGGCCCATCTGTTGATGAAAAGCATCATGAATTTGGTGCCATCATGTGACTCATCAAGTTACATCGCTGCCGCAAAAAAAGAGGCCCAAACTGAAGTATGACTGAAGGAACACACAAAAAAAAAACCAAAGAAGACAAGACAAAAATAAGGAGAGAAAACATGTGAGGTTCTAAGAACTGCACATGTAATTCTGTAACTCTCTTGAAACCCCAGTTTTTCTCCTCTTTGGCCTTCTCTTAGGCTACAAATACCCTCCCTTTGGGAACTTTCGGGGAAATTTTGGAGGGCAAGGAGAGCACGTTGTTTTTTTTTTTTTTTTTTTGATAGTTAAGGAGATTGTTGGTAAGTTCTAAGAGCACATCAAGTGTTTGAAAGTCCAAGACTTGGAACAGATCCTGAAGGGTTTTTTAACACACTCTTCTAGAACTTTACCTTAAAGCCCTGGGAGATCATCTTAACACTGTAAAGACTTTCTTACTTTTAAGTCTATGGAGTTCTCTCAACATTTCAATGGTTTCAACCTAAATACCTTTCAGGTTTTTTGTCAAGTTTCAAGGGATCATTAACGAGAACTCTTGGGACTAATCTCCTTCAAGGGTCATCCATACTTTGATCCTTGAGGGAAGATCAATTTCCAACAAGTGGATTGAATCATTTCAAACCTCTAGACACAAGTTTTCAAATTTGCATTTCAAAATTTTCATTTAATATTTGAATAATGTAAAGAAGATGGGTATACAGTTCTAAACAACAAATCTCGGCTCTTCCTAGAAGACCGGTCCACCATCCCTTTTACAAGTGAAAATTTTCGAGCATGTATACAAATGATCATACGATAAATACAAATTTAGAAATCCTAAAGTGGGGTATTCAAAGACTTGATTTATGAATGGTGTAGGTGAAAACCGAGACTTGTGCATACTTCTTTTTTTTATTTTTTTGAGCAGTAAATAAGATGATAATGCATCAATATGAAAAATGTAACTACAAGAGTATGAAAGAACAAAAACAACAAGGAGGGTTTAGGAGATGTAAACCCTAAGAAGGGGAAAAGAAAATACAAATCATCCCAAAACATAGAGCCAAACTCCCGAAGAAACAAAACCACTCCATGAGACACATCCAATACAATCAAGACAGCCCATATGACCCCTCCCACCCCATCAGTCACAGATAGAAAACACCAGGGGAGGAGGTCATTCCGCTCCCGTTACTCACTTAATTGTATTTGTCAAGTCATTTCAATAACCAGTTTTCCTAGCCCTAAGGAAGTCTAGATAGTCAAAGCTCTCCTCACGCCAAGAATTTCCACCTCATCTGATTCTTTTCGACATACTAATTCAAAGAAAACGATGGAAGATTTTCCAAAATGATTTCGCAGAACCCCACCAATTCCTGTTGGCCCCGGTTTTCAGCCAAAAGCCCCGTCTACATTAAATTCAAAAGTCTTTTAATGTGTGGGTGTGTGGGTGGGGGGAGGTGACTAGGGTTTTTAGTTCTCCTAGGTCCTCCAGCTAAAGAATCCCCCCATGATTGGTCGAAATCCGAAAATTTGAGTCCCTTGAACTCACTTCCCAGATAATAACCAAACACATAGCCTCCACTTTGCCTTATGGAAATTTTCTATATCCTCAGAAGCCTTTGATTGAAATATCCTTACATTCCTCTCCTTCCAGATGGCCCATAGGATTGTTGCAGGAATTGTGTTACAGGCTGCCTTTGTCTTCAAGCTGAGGCAAGGGACCAAGATCCCATTACTCACTCACAAGTCTTGTCTAAAACCCACAGGATTCGCATCATGTTAATAAAATTTGCCCAAAGTTGACCCGTTCCAGGACAGCATATAAATAGATGATCCACGTCCTCCTCCGCAAGACAACACATTGAGGTCCTCCCCCAGATTGAGTAAACCCCTTCTGCTTAAAGATATTCTGGTAAGTGTCTAACCTTTAAGGACCTCCACACAAAGGCTCTTTTGAAATCAAAGTGCCACAAAACATGGTCATCCTCAAAGCTATGATGAACCCTAACTAAAGCCTCCTTGTTACGTGTTGCCCTGTACAATCTCAGAAAAACTTCCTTTAGAGGTCTCTCTCCAAGCCACAAATCCATCCAGAAGAGGGTCCTATTACCATTTCCGACTAAGAGTCTCAGATTCTCTTTGAAAATTCGATCGACCAGTCCACCCCCCCGGCAACCAACAACACAATTCTCCACCAAGCCTTGACTACATGTGATCCTATCCTCTCAACATTTTCTCATAGCACCCAACCTCCTTTATCTCCCAAGCCATATCTAGCGGCTAGGACTTTCACCCACAGTACTAAATACCAACTCCATTTGCATAAAAGCGCTTGATTCCTGACTTGGAGTGGAATAATTCCTAATCCCCCAAAGGGCTTTGGTTTAGTCACATTGGACTAAGATACCAAGTGAACCCTCTTCTTCTCCTGTTTGTTGCCCCAAAGAAACCTCCTAAAACATTGCTCCAATTTCCTCAAAACCCCCTTTGGCATTTGAAAGATGGACATATAATTAGTTGGTAGATTCATGAGGACGGATCTAATGAGTGTTAAACTTCCACCTAAGGATAAGTACTTTCTACCCCACCCATCCAATTTTTTCTCCACCTTTTCCACAATCGAGGCCCAAAAGGGCCCACTCGCAAACCTAAGTAGTTAAACAGTAACGTCACGATTGAGCAAACTGTCACATCCGCTAGTTGCCTTAAAGATTGTACTTCCACTCCGATTCCAATGAGAGTACTATCTCCTAGGTTGATTCGCAATCCTGACACCAGTTCAAAACACCTTAGGATCGCTTTATGTCCCATTATTTCTTTGAAGGTTGACTCACAAAAGAAAAGAGTGTCATCGGCAAATTGCAAATGTGTAACTACCGGGCCCTACTCTGACACTTGGAAACCTTTGACTATACCTAAATCCCTAGCCTTTTCCACCAACTTATTCAAACCTTCATCTACCAACGTGAAGATAAAGGGTGATAGGGGGTCCCCTTGCGTAAGACCTCTGTTAGTTGTTATAGGTTGAGTTGGGATCCATTAACCAAAATAGAATAAGTAATGTTTTCCACACATGATTTCATCCAACTCTTCCATCGTTGCCCAAAGCCAATCGTGTCAAAAAGGTAACCCACAAAAGACCCATCCACAAAATCACAGGCTTTCTCTATATCGATTTTACCATCCCTGGTTTCCTATCCATAAGACGCAGGTGGGTTAATTCATTAGCAACAAGCACGCCATCAAGAATTTGTATATCTTCAGCAAAAGCGCCTTGTGATTCTCCAATGATCTCAGGAAGAGCCTCCTTCAACCTTTCTACCAAGACTTTTGCCAATAATTTATAGACACAACCAATGAGGCTAATCGGTATAAAGTGAGACAATTCCGACGGGCCTCCCTTTTTCAGTGTGAGGGTTATGAATAAATCTTAAGGCCTTTGTTGATGATCCCACTGTCATCGAATTCCGTAAAGACTCTTAAAGTCCAGCCCCACTATGTCCCAACATGCTTTGATGAGTTTAAGTGAGATTTGTGCATACTTAATGCAGAGATTTTGAGTGAAGGACGACAAAGGCTTGATTTCACTTTCATGTTGGACAAAGATCTGAGTCTTCGAACCAAAAACAAGAAGTACTAATCGATTCAAGGAATCCAAACAACATTGTCATAAACGAAGTAGAAATGGAATTAAAAAGTCCCAAACTACAATGTGGAGATGATACGTGAATGGAGGTACCAACTCTAAACCACAGTAAGTTTGAAGTGTGAAAGAGGTTGAAAAAGTCTGGTCGTAGCAAAAAGTCTCTCCAATGTTCTTGCAGTATGTGTAGAGAACACCTGTGCAAAGGATCCTCCCTCTCTAGGCCAAAGGTATATTTATAGATTTGAGGTGG
The DNA here is from genome assembly GCA_013350335.1 of Chimonanthus salicifolius. NCBI lineage: Eukaryota > Viridiplantae > Streptophyta > Magnoliopsida > Laurales > Calycanthaceae > Chimonanthus > Chimonanthus salicifolius. Next base: position 28,161,869 of record CM023541.1, on the reverse strand, counting down.
AGAGGAATGCACTAGTGCAACCCTGTAGAGAGTAGCCCAACAAATGCAACCCCAACAAGAGCGAGAGCAGCCCCAACAGGGCACCCAGACACGGGCAACCCCAACAAGAGTAGTCGGGATTCACTTGATTCATTTTACTTCAATATGTATGGCAAAGTATTGATTTCGCATGCATCTTGCCCATCATCAAATATGCTTCTAGTGGATCTTGATGAGTTGTTTCACCATTAGATGTGTCTGGCAAGGTCTTGATGACTCGGTCTGCCATAAGATATATCGATGGAAGGTCTTAATGACTTGATCCACCATCAGATATGTTGATGGAAGGTCTTAACGACTTGATCCACCATTGGATATGTTGATGGAAGTCTTAATGACTCAATCCATCATCAGATATTGATGGATGGTCTTAATGTCTTGATCCATCATCAGATATGTGGATGGAAGATCTTAATGACTTGATCCACTGTCAGATATGTTGATGAAAGGTTTTAATGACTTAATCTACCCTTAAATATATTCAAGCAAGGTGATCATACTTAATCCACCATTGGGGCGGCTCTAAGATATTTCATAAATCATAATCAACCAATCATCACCTGTTAATTATGATTGATATATGAAATCCACAACCAGTGGACCTTTCTTTATTACTCGGACTATGTTGAGTCCAAATTTTCATGATCTTTTGTGAATGTCTTTGGGTCTGTACTCAATAGAGAATCTAAATCAATATGAACAAATTAGGTTTTAAAATTTTTCTTTCCTCTCCTCAATTAAAAAACTATAAAATCTAGATCATATTGATAATGACATTTGAACATTTTTTTTTTTTAAAGTGTCAACAAACCCTAGCAAAGAAAACTTGAAGATTGTTTGAAGATTCAAGCAAGAATGCTTGAACCAAAGTTTATTCCTTGTACTACTTTTTGAAAGTAGTATTTTACAGATATATTCAACCAGGTGATAATACTAAATCCACCATTGGGGTGCCTCTAAGATATTTCATTAAATCCACCATTGGGGTGCCTCTAAGATATTTCATAAATCATAGCCATCCAATCATCACCTGTTAATTATGATTGATTGATTAAATCCACGATCAGTGGGCCTTTCTTTATTACTCGGACTATGTTGAGTCCAAACTTTCATGATCTTTTGTGAATGTCTTTGGGTCTGTAAATAGAATCTAAATCAATATGAACAAGTTAGATTTTAAAAAATTTCTTTCCTCTCCTAAATTAAAAACTATAAAATCTAGATCATATTCATAATGACATTTGAACAACTTTTTTATGTGTCAACAAACCCTAGCAAAGAAAACTTGAAGATTGTTTGAAGATTCTAGAAAGAATGCTTGAACCAAAATATATTCCTTGTACTACTTTTTTAAAGTAGTATTTTTAAAGATATATTCAACCAGGGTGAAAATACTGAATCCACCATTGGGGTGCCTCTAAGATATTTCATAATCATAATCATCCAATCATCACCTGTTAATTATGATTGATTGATTACATCCATGATGAACGGGCCTTCCTTTATCATTTGAACTATGTTGAGTCCAAATTTCATGAAGTTTTGTGAATGTGTTTGGATCTGTACTCAATTGAATCTAAATCAATGTGATCAGATTAGGTCTTAAATATTTTCTTTCCTCTCCTCAATTAGGAAACGATAAAATCTAGATTATATGGATAATGACATTTGAATATTTTTTTTTGAAGTATCAACAAACCCTAGTGGAGATAACTTGAAGATTGTTTGAAGACTCAAGCAAGAATACTTGAACCAAAATTTATTCCTTCTACTACTTTTTGAAAGTAGTACTTCCAAAGCTATATTCAGGCAAGATGATAATACTTAATCCACCATTGGGGTGCCTCTAAGATATTTCATAAATCATAATCATCTAATCATCACCTGTTAACTATGATTGATTTATTAAATCCACGATCAATTGGCCTTTCTTTATTACACGGACTATGTTCAGTCCAAATTTCCATGACCTTTTGTGAATGCCTTTGGATCTGCACTCGATAGAATCTAAATCAATATGATCATATTAGATCTTAAATATTTTCTTTTTTCTCCTCAATTAGGGAACTATAAAATCTAAATCATATGAATAATGACATTTGAACAATTTTTTAAGTGTCAACAAACCCTAGTGGAGAAAACTTGGAGATTCTTTGAAGTCTCAAGCAAGAATACTTGAACCAAAATTTATTCCATGTACTACCTTTTTGAAAGTTCACTCATCCTCCTATGCCGAGCTAGTCTTCCACAACGGAGCTTTGCCCCAATTCATAAAACTCGTACCCTCAAATATAAGGGATTTTGAATTGAAATTTTGTGGATATTTGAAATTTGTGTATACAGGATTCCGAAAAACTCATTAATATGTTTAATAAACTAGATTTTATGTTTGGATATGAATTCAGACAGAAGTGAAACTTCACATTGGAAGATGATCAAAGTAGCCATTGATGTAATTGACCATGGCATCTACTGATGGAGCTGCCATTAGCGATAAGATAATCGATAAATCCAATTTAATAACAGATTTAATAAACTAGACCTTGTATTTGGATATGAAGTCTCATGTGAAGCTTCGTTCAGAATAGAGAATGCTCCATACAAATAGAAGTAATGACATCAATGATTGAAGTATCCATCAAGGTAGTAAACTATGACATCCACTGATGGAGCTAGCATTAGTGAAAAGATAATCGATAAATTCAATTTAATAACAGATTTAATAAACTAGACATTATGTTTGGATATGAAGTCTCATGTGAAGCTTCATTCAGAATAGAGAATACTCCATACACAGAAGTAATGCAATAGGATAACAGCATAGGATCATTCCTCATCATCAAAGATGACTAAAACGATCGGCTCTGGATGTTTCTATTGTGCACTTTTTTTAATTTTTTGGATGATTTGTCTTGTGCACTTTTACTCGCGATAGTGCCCAAGTGTTTCAAATTCTTGAGATAACTAAAAGGTCAATGTGAAAAAAGCCTTACATGCAACTTCTTAATTGGTAAATGTTCAACTGCATCATATTAGTTGTTTATTTTACAATTATTGATGCCTGAAGAACATTGTCTTGAATTCACAGTCAACATGGTTACTAATGACATCAGATACCAATACCATCTTTCAGGACCGAATGGCTTTTGAAGCCTTCTTGTAATCAAAGGAAAAAACATCCACATAGTAAACAAAGTTTAAAAGAAGAATTTTTTTTTCAAAAAAAAAAGTCGATAAAGGGAATAGTTACCATCTAAGCATTGCAGCATTAGTATCCTTGGAATTTTTTGCATCAAGACTGAATTCAGGTCCCAACAGCTTATTCATACGTCTGACAAGTCGATAATAATAATATCTTACCTGCAAAGTTGCAAAGGGGAAAAAACATAAAAGAAAAGAAAAGAGAGAGTAGCCACACTTTAGACTAAAGAATAACCAATATAAAAATATGGACTGATACAGCAAACGATAACCAGAGAATGAGAAAAGAGGTGTGAAAACAATATAGAATAAATTGCAACTTGTTACTGTAGAAAGTTTAGGACCAGTCCGTAAACAAAATTTTCTTGCCCACTAAAATCACTTCATATTGAACCATATAATGGTAATAGACAGCAGACCATTGAAATGACAGCAACTTTGTTTCCTGCCACCACCATCATTGAACACTCCCACCATAGTGTTTTTGCCATGATGACACTTGGGGACACATCCCAACACACCACAACACTCTAAAACTTGTACGGGATCGAGGCTGTACTGCTAGTGGGGTGGCAAGATGAGCTTTGGAACCGCAATCAATGAATGGAGGAACTCTTAGCTGCTCCAATGAACCAGAAGTCAAATACCTAGCCGAATTCTTTATAGGATCCGGATCCAAAAGCTTAGTTGGATCTATGGAGGAGCAGGTGGAAATCTTGAGGGGAAAGACAGACGGCAGAAAGCAATCGTTCCAACCAGCCAACCTGCGGAGTTGAACACAACCACAACAAACACTTCGGCTTCAGCTTTGACCAGGTCCTTCCATCAATTTCCTGGCACGTGCAACACTCCATGTTCCATAAACCGGTGATGATGTATTAAACACTTTGAATGAATGGTCTGTCATATGTCCTATGACTTTGAATTTTTCTTTACTAGATTTTCCAGCTATGTACTACCTTTTTCAATTGAAGACATTTCAGTTGTTGCCCTCAGTCTTGTCACCACCCCACGACTCTGCATTGAAGCATTCATAGGAACAAATTCTCACATTTTAGTTTTGTTCATTCTTCAATGCAAGGACATACTTTCTTCCACATATTAAAGGCTCTCCATGAGAAGGGAATCAATTGACCAACCCTATTAAGCAGAATACACATACTTATGATTATGTTCTCCAAAGACCTTGACCACAGTACCTAATGGCCATCTATTTGCTTAGAAAGCATAATTAACTTCAGGGATGGGCCTCACATCATGAGCTCCATCCTTAGTTGACAGAAAAAGTTGCTCCCAATTGACTAGGTGGTCCTTTCCTCCAAATCTCTCCACAGGAAGTCTCTTCAAAACCTCTCCATCATTTCGACCCACTAGATGAAGATCAATGGGATGAAGTATATGAGAAAAGATAACAATAGGATAATAGCTCTTATTTCAGTAGAGTAAAAATACATACACCATAAGAAGGATTTACACATCCAAGAAGCTATCTCTTTCTAAAACCTCTCTGCAATGGAGTCCCACAAAGCTTTTATTTTCAGAATATTACTACACAATGGCAATCGATCCCAGATTGATGGGATAAATGGCTTAGATGATGATGATGATGAATGGCAATGGACATTTTTTGGTACATTTTGAAGGTTCTTATCTACCTTTCTTCTTTCGTTGTTGCTTGTGTAACTTTTGTTAACAAGGAGCTCTTTCTAAAACCTCTTTGCAATGGAGTCCCACAAAGCTTTTATTTTTCAGACTTTCAATATACAATGATAAAAACTTCTATGGTATAGGATAATGTTTGTTGAAGGTTTTTATCTACTTCTCTTCTTTTGGTGTTGCATGTGTAACTTCTATTAACAGCAACCCCCCACCCACACCAAAAGAGAAAAAAGACATTCGCTCCTAACATCTCTCCATCAACTTGGGGAAGTTCCACTTGTTACAAGCCTTAAGTTAGATTAATTTCCAATATGGGGTCACTGCTCTCATAACTCCACCTATCTATGTATGTATCCACCTTCAATGCAAGAGCCACCAACAAAGGATTTAGTGTTTGGATTTCCTTGAAACTCATATTTCTCAAAAATAAAAATAAAAAATAAAACTTTGAGCTCATGAAAATAACCATTTTCTGAACTTCATACAATTTAACTTGTTTAGACAGCCCTAGTGAAAGGGAAAAAAAAAAAGGAATAAATATCATGACCAACTAAGTATATCTTCTCCTCAAAAGTTTTGTCATGAGACACCTAAAATGATCTCCATCAACTAGTCGTGGACCAAATTAAGGATCCATGGAGGTTCCATTTCGTCAATACATTAGGGAACTTTATCTAAAATGGTCTTTTGTTTATACATGGAAAAGCAAATAATGCCATTGATTAGTAAACCTCCCCATTTCTTCCTTTTCTTTTCTTTTCCTTTTAAGGCCTCTCTCCACTTCCTCTTTGCTGTGCTCATTTTTGTTTTTTAATACAATTTTTCCTGGGTTTTGCTAATTAAAAAAGGAACTTATCTTACTAAATGTGAGATATCACATCAAACTACAATGCTTCTGCTCCCTTAATCCTGCCTATAAGAAAAACCAAAAGAAGCCCTAATATAGCTCCTAATCAAGACCATTGCATTGTTATTTTTAAGATACAAACTTTCAGCCATCGTTGAAGATCCAAATGATCACACCTTGAAAACCTGTAAAAATGGTAATGAATGTCATAACAAGCACCTGAAATGAAGCTAAAGATCAAATGAGATGGATATACATGACCAATTGTACTTAAGGTGACTGTCACCTTTTTGCATGATGTATTTTCTCATGGCTCCAATTTGCTTTAACTTCCTCAAAACAATCCAATATCCTGTGTATACTTGAATTATTTGTTTAAAAAGCCTACTTGTGGAATATTTTTCAAGCTGAGGGAAGACATACAGTATGGGCAAGACACAAAGTTGGCTAAGTTGACCGATGACCTAGGACAACTATTAGGAATTTTTCCAAGATTCAACAAATAAGTGCTTGCATGTATTATGAAACATTAATCATAGCATCAACAAGTATGTAGAGACTATAAAAGAGTTAGGATTGAGAAGGCTCTTCTAGATTTAGCTAGTTTGCAATGATTATACATTTAGGATTACATCCAAACATCAGAGACAAAAAAACACAAGACATGATTGTCATAACCTTTGTATTGCAAACTCATCAAGCACAGGAGAAACAAATAAAATAAAGAGTCACTCATTGTATATTTAGTTAACAACATATATATATATATATATAAAGGGCAATGTCCAAAACCTGATCCTTGTTTTTGCTTTGGACCCTGCATGTTATCTTGTCAAAATTCTGCAGAGAAAAGATGGGACCATTAGTAGAAAGCTTCATTTTGGGAAAAAAAAAAGTTCATTTCCCATTAAAAGATGGTTTTTATTTTGAAATAGTCATTGAAAAAGGGTTAAACATCCAAAATACAAGTGAGCCAGAAAATACCTTGCCAACTTGTCGTAATGCATTAAAAAAGTTTTCTTCTTCCTGACGTGTCCAAGCCTCCCACTGTCGTGTTTGTTTTTTAACTGCATTTTGAAATTAGTATCATAACTCATAAAGAACCATGCCACCTCATTATTCAGAAACAATTCCATTTTGTTTATAGACAAATATCAACATAAAGAATTAAGGACAATACCAGGCTTTTGAGAAGTATTATCCTTTGCAGAGGATGAGGGAACACCAGAATCTCCAATATTAACTAACAGATTCTCTGGTAGAGATGGAGCTTCAAGATGTGTAGCCACCTCTGATTGCAGGTGCATGTTGATGACATTAGCGATGCTCTTAGCTTTCCATAATCTTTTCGTTTAAATTTCCCTTAGCACACTCCTTAACAACCTTTATCTCCTAGAACAAATCATCTCTAGAAGATCAAGCAACCTATTAAAAGAAAGGATGACAATTCAGTATGAATCAAACCATGGGATCAAAATACCTAGCAGCCAATAACACAAATGGCGCAGCAATTACTCACTCCCCCCTGGGGAACTGTAAAGAAAACTTACAGAGATTTAATAACAAATAGTATACTCCCTTTTCATTCACCAGATAAAAAATAATTGAGTTTTTGTAAAATAATAAACAGATAATGCAATTGTTAAACAAGGAAGATAACTATGAAATAAAACACACAGGAATGAATAGGGCCAGATGCCAACAGTATGAATAGAAAAGCAGTTCTTAACCGTCTATCAATCTATTTATTCATTTATATATTTTAGAGCACAACCACAGTGGTTAAGCACTTCACATCAGGAGAGATGTAAACAACATTTTCAGAAACTTTATATAAATCATTCACTTTCCACTTATCAATATAAACCAAAATTTTCCCATTCTCTTGCAAAAAATAAAATTAACCAAGTTCATCCTTTGCTACATTATTAAATTGACCGAAATAAATGAAGATGGAAGATTCACAAACAAAGCCCAATTAATCATGATATTCAAATATAGGAATGCTGATCAAATGAATCTAATTAAGCACCAAATTCTCCATCTGAAGAATGAATACTACAAAATCTTCCTATATAAAAAATATACCGGCTTTTTAGACAATGGAAACAAAGTGATTGTGAAACTTAAGCAGCTTCATCTGGTCCAGATTAGTACACAAAAAACCACCAAAAAGAGAAAAAGAGAAACAAAAATCAAATAGAAGCATGTATTTTCGACTTTAACTAATGGAAGAAAAGAAATCAGGAAATTCAGGAGAAAAGTAGAAAGCCAAATCATCAGATCCATCAGAGTCAGATAAGGACTTGAAAGAAGAAATTATAGAAACGGAGAAGAAGGAAAAAAAAAGGGAATAAAATAGCAAAAAAAATCTAGAAAAAAAAAAAAAAAGGAAGCAGAAGAGGAAAACACAGGGTTACCTGCGTGAGATCGAGATCGATCGAGGAGTCGGTAGAATCAAAAGCCCAAAAAGAAAAAACCCTGGAAAATAGAAAAGGGGGAAAATGGAAAAACCAGGAAAACACTGTTTTGTCGAGGAAAACCGAGGAAAAGTCGATTTGGGTTTTCTTGTTTATTAATTAATTAATAATCTCTCTTTTCTTTTGAAGGACGGTTTCTTTAGAAAATTATACTTTTCCATATTTTAAATTGAAACTTCCTTCAACATTTTTCAATGGAGCCATATTCACATCCTCATATCTATTGCCATTTTTGAAATGTTAGTAAAATTCAATATTTAAATTTTTAATAAATCTCAATCAATATATTAACACGGAATTTCTCAAGTGACTAATATTTTGGCTGAAGAAGTGTTAGTTTTGAGTCCCTTCGTAACCTGATGTACATGATTTGCATGGTTCTCATTATAAAAAAAAAAAAAGATATTAACAAATTTTAAATTTTCATTCTTTAAATTGTTAAAGTAAAATCTTAACCTAAATTTTAATGATATTCTAAAATTTTAACTATTTTTTTAAATCAAATGCTTTTGGAGTTATTTGTCATTTCATAAATCCAAAAACTTCACTTCTGATTATAAAATGTGAATGCTCTTCGACTAAGTAATGTAGTTTTACATTTACTCACAAGTATACGAACCATTTATAATATAGTGTTATGAGTGTATGGTTGAACCCACAGGGAAGATGTAAAGTATATGTAAAAACAAATATATAAAATTGAAATTGTGTGGTTTAAGAAACATAAATTTTAAACATAATCTAAACATGGAAATCAAAATTCTAATCTTAGAAATATAACATCAATTTAGAAACTCTTTAAATTTATAAAACAAGCCCAAACATGGAAACATCATCTAGAGTTAGAATTTAACCATTATGAAATCTAACTTTAATGAAAACTCCAATTCTCTCTCTAAAACTTCCTCTAAAATTCTCTGCTTTAATTATCCAAATTCGAAATTCACAGTCTATTCCAAGCCATAGGTGAATTTTGTAGATAAGACTCCATGATTTTAAGAATTTTGGATTAGTTTGAAAAGTAGGGTGCAAATCCTGTTTTTCTACACATACATCAGCTTGCAGCTTAATTTTGACCTAATAAACATTAGAATAACGAACATTTCATGAAATAGAAAGTGTTATTTCTTGAAGTTTTCTTTCCAACGCAATAAGAACCAACTCAATAGGATATTGGAGTGAAAAGTTATGGCCAAATTACTGAGATGATGTCAAAATATTCCTTCTAAGATTCCTTCTAAAATTCTCTCTAGCCAATCCAAATCCCATTTTTTTCTCTCTCTTTTTTCTTCCACAATGCTTCACAAGAAATTCGTTATGCCACCTTGGCCTTTTGTACTTTGATCCCATACTTGGACTCTTTCTGGCGTGGAATACAGGTGGACTTTGGCTCATTGCCTTCCAATTGCAGACTTGGACTTCAGGTTGGACCTTGGGCCCAGTGTTTTTGAGATTTACCACATTTCCAATAAAATTCAACAAATTATTATCATAATCCAAATTTACTACATTTTTCTTCCAACTTTATTATCTTTTCTTCTATTTTCCAAAATAATCTACAAAACTCAAAAGCAACATTAAAAATATCTAATATACACAAATTAAAGGCTAATTAATCCATTATTCATGGGTAAAATAGTGATTTTACAGTGTTCATCACTAAGCTTGAGTTATTCTCTTAGGCTCACGTCTAATGTAAGTAGGCTCACTTCTAATGTAAGTAGGCTCACTTAGGATGGGCTCACTATTTCACTCAGAGCCAGTTTACACGCGCTTGTGCATCTCGCTTTTTTAAGCTCCACTCATTACATTGAAACCAACTCCATGAACAAAGAGCAAGTAGAGAAAAGAACAAAGGGAAGAAGTTGACGCAGTTTGGCCCTTAAAAAATGGGAGCCTACACTTACTACTCTTGTGCACTCCACCCTACACAACCTGTGCATTGCACCTACCTTGGGTCATTGTAATTAGAGTATGTTGCTCCTCCATTTGCTAGCGCTAGCACTACAATTAAGTCCATCTTAGGGCACCTTCTTTTGAAGTTGCTTGTAGCGTGTTGCTCAACATCAATAGAAGCAAAGAAAATGATGTAAGCATCACACCAAAAATTAGGGTGAAAAGAACGTTGTATTCGGTTGTGGCAAGTGTTGGACCAAACTAGTCAGTTTAGGGTCTAAGTTGGAAAGTTTGGTGCATGTGGACCCACAAGTGAGATCATGTGCTTGGAGGAGAGGTCCACGTTCAACAACCCTAGAGGAAGATGGTAGCTCGTGGAAACATATGAATTAGACAAATGGTAGAAATCTAGCAAAGTTAGGGTTAAATCGAATGGTCGAAAATAACAACTTGTAGAGAAATTTTGAGGTATTAAATGACATGTTTTCAAAGAAATTTGGACCATGATAACTTATTCAAAGATATTTCCAACGAATTTAAATTTAGTCAAATCTGAGTTCCGTAGTTCAAATTATGATCATTTTCGTCAGTTGGTGCAAAACCACGCCGAATCCTAATCCAAGCGCCTCCTAGTACCATCCATTGGTTAAATTCTCTCCAACCAAAACGTGTGATATCTTTGGAAGCTCAATCCTACACAACTCATGGACGTGTGAGCATAAGAGTGAGTTTCATTCTACTTTTATGTATTTGTATTTCTTCTATGCATTCTCATTTGTCCAAATTGTCTAGTCGTTAATTTCCTTTGTTTTTATTGGTTAAATGTAAAGCACAAGGATTGCTCCTCCACGAGAGTTCGATTGATTGTGCTAGATGGAGTCTTACTTCTTTTCCATTTTGGTTTTAACTAGGTCAACTTTGTGTACCCTAAGTTGGACGAACCAACCATGGTTTGGGTCCTTTAGTTAGGGTTTTTGTAAAGTGTATTTAAAGACTACATTGTGGACAAATTTTGAATCATTCAATAAGGAATAAATTTTTAACAAGAATGGTGTGTTTGGCCAAGTGCCATCCTCGATTTCTTCATTCTCCTTCAGCTAAAGGAGAAGAGGTCTAACCTCAAGAATGGAACTTATCCAAACATACAATTCCTGTGTAAAACTTGATTCTTTGTTGAATGATCCAAAATCCGTCCATAATGTAGTTTTCAGATAGACTTTACAAAGACCCTAACTAAAGGACCCAAACCATGGTTTGTTTGTCCAACCAAGGGTTTACAAAGTTGACCTAGTTAAAACGAAAATGGAAAAGCTATAAGACTCCATCTAGCACAGTCGATTGGACTCTCCTAAAGGAGCAATTCTTGTGCTTTATATTTGACCAGTAAAAACAAAGAAAATTGACAACTAGGTAATTTGGATCATTGAGAATGCATGGAAGAAACACAATTAAATAAAATTAGAATGAAGCTATTTCTCTCAAGCTCACATGTCCATGAGTTGTGTGGGATTGAGCTTCCAAAGATATCACACGTTTTGGTTAGAGAGAATTTAACCAATGAAAGGTCCTAGGAAACGTTTAGATTAGGGTGCAGAGTGGTTCTACATATGCTGACAAAAATGGCCATAACTTAGTCTACGTAACTCGGATTTGGCCAAATTTGAGTTCCGTGGAAAGCTCTTTGAATACACCATTCATAGTCCAAATTTCATCATAATCTCGTTTAATACCTCAAAACCTCTTTGTAAGTTACTGTCATTTTCAACAATTCAATTTAATCAAAGCTTTGCTAGATTTGTGCCATTTGTCTAACGCCACATGTTTCCACAGGCTACCATCTTCCTCTAGGATTGTTGAATGTATACCCCCCTCCACGTGGGGTCCACATGACATTAAGTGGGCCCATAAGTGGGTCCACATGCACCGAACTTTCCAATCGAGCCTGGATCTGCTAGTTTGGCCCCTCACTTGCCAAGGTCGAATACAACGTTCTCTTCACTCTCATTTATGAGTGTCATGTCCACATCATAAAACATGGTCACACATTAGGAACATAGTTGTCTCTCGTTGTGTTATGCACTAAACTCACTGCTCGATGGTATGTGACATTTTAATTCAGTCCAATTCATTAACATTTTTTATATTCTTTAAGATGTCATGAAATACCCATATTGAACCTTCGAGTATCCAACAAATATTTGCCGAATTTCATATTTTGGTTGATGTTGTAATTGAATCTCGGATTTAATTGGACATGGCTCTAAGTTATATTGATGATTGGATTAATCTATATATAGTTATATAAATACTTTTTATAATATTTAAAAAATATTTACAGAAATTATTGAATTTGAATTTTAGTGGAGTTTTAAGTTCTGTCGTCCCTTGTTTTAACTCTAAAATACACTTCAAAAAATTGTTCAATAAAATTTTATCTTCAAAATCCCAATTGATCAAATTTTTTTTTGAGTTTTATCCTTTTGTGGAGAAATTAATTTTATTTATTCAATTCGAGCTTCAAATGTCCTCACTTTAGGTATGTTTTGGGTTTGGACTAACCTTCAATATGGGTAGACCTAACAAAAATTGACTAATGACTCGAATTGATCTATTTTAATAAATAAGTCAATCCCACGTGATCAGATCCGAACTTTTGATAGATGACCCGATCCAACCCAAACCTGTCTATTTTTTTTAAAAAAAGGTAGAACTAACTTGAACTCAGTTTTAGATGGATAGACCCAAGTGAACCGATTATTGTCACATCTATATGAAACAAATTGAGCCATATGAGGTCTACATACATTTAAGCAGTAGCTTTGGTGTATGTCTTGTTAGAATCCGAACTTTTGATAGATGACCCGATCCAATCCAAACCTATCTACTTTCTTTTAAAAAAGCTAGAATTGACTTGAACTCGGTTATAGATGGATAGACCCGAGTGAACCGATTATTGTTACATCTATATGAAACAAATTGAGCCATATGAGGTCTACATACATTTAGGCAGTGGCTTTGGTGTATGTCTCGTTAGAAAAGTTTATTTAATTAGATAAATGGCTAAACCGAACTTAATTTGAACCTTCTTAACTAATTTAACAAGACCTGACCCAAACCTAACTTGACCCGATCCATTGCTAGGTCTATACCTACTCATTTTGAATAGGAGCCATTGTCCAAGCTAAAAGGCTCGACCATATCCATTTTGAAATAGGCTAAAGTTGACCCTTGAGTAACCTAAACTGTCCAGATTATATATAGTGTGGAATTTACTTAACATTACATCTATAAAAAAATTAACACAATCATATTTGTAAGATTATTAGGTTCACGCAAATGTTCTTTATTAGGATTTGTGGCAAACTAATTTTAAAGCAACTACCAAAACATGTCTTCTTTCTTTGTACTTGATGCAAGTATAGGTCGCTTCACCAAACGAGTCCAATGCTTACAATGAATTTGGGCCCAATTATCTTATAGTTGTTAGAGCTCCTAGCCATTCTAGTATCTATGAATGGGCTACTTGTCAAAGGCCAATTAATAATTGGTCAACAACGAAAAGTTTCTCATGAATCCAATGTTTTTAGAATGAATTAAGATTATTGTATTCTCTTAATTAATTTATGAATTAAATTAAAAAGAGAAATTTGTGCATTAAATCCATAATCGAAACTCAAACATAAAAACAAATGGATTAAAATAACATGGTACTTTCTTGTTTTGGACCGAAGCTCGATAAATGACTAAAGCCACACCCGAAGGCTAGATCCGAAGATCCAAAGATGACCGAAGCCATGAGTCCTTCGACTCTCAAAACGTCAACACCACTGAGTCTTCGAATTTTTCAAAAATTATATTTTATTCAATCTTTTCTAAGTTGAAAATTACACATGTATATAAAGGCCACCAATCCGCCCTAATGCCTTTAGGAATTTGAAATTTGAAACTAAAAATCCTAGATAAACTCCTAGGTAAATGCTAAGACCATTCGACCAACAAGACTTGCCAATTTGAATTGGTTTACAAAGACCAACAAAATGAAAGTCTAATAACAAGAATCAATTTACAAAGACCAACAAAATGAAAGTCTAATAAAAAGAATCAATTTACAAAGACCAATAAAATGAAAGACTAATCCTACTTGCCCATGGACATTCCCATGGTGGAAGAGTCCTAATGGTGTTAGGTTTGGCCATTCTCCACATGTGGATTTGTCCCAACGAACTTGGAGATGGGTTTGGATTGGTATGGACGACAATGGGATAATTGAGAGAGATTGGTGGGTTTGGATTAATGGATTTGGGTTAGGCCAAGGTAAGTGGGCTTTGGGATTGAACTGGGTCAGGCCAAGGCTTTAATGGGTCAGGTTGGACTGAATGGGTCACTGAGCTTCTAGTAGCCAATTGGACTGGATTTTTAGACGGGGTCCACTGAGAGTTTCCTTTGTCGAATGATCCATAAAATCCAAAGCAATCTTTTCAATCTGATCAAAGTCCATTAAAAGTATTGATTGTGAATCATCGGCCTGATTCCATCATCATCTCCACTTTGAAGATGTTTCTCATCTCTGTAAGGCTTCAGATCTCTCATTGGGCCTTGGCCCCACATGTGGTCCACATGTCCACATCATTCTCCTCCACTTGGAGGAAACTCGTCCTCAAGTTTAGAAGTAGAATTCACATCACCGAACGCTTCGTTCATCCGATTGTGAGGCTAATGTCTACTAGTAGGGACTTTTCCAAGTATACTTGCAAGTGGAAATCATTGTGCACCACTTGGGTATGTGACCTGCAGGCCCCACATGTAAGGACCCAAATTTCCTTTGAAAATTTAAAATGTAAATTTTAAAACTTTATTTTCACTTTATTTCAAAGGTGGAGAATTTGGGTATGGGTGTGCTTCACATTATTTTGACTGAGTAAAGGGACCTAGGGGTTCGACAATAGGAGAGAGAGTGTTGACAAGAGTTGTGGGGAGTGTAATATTAGAGTTCCGAGGTGGGAGTGTCAGAAGTCCTACGGTATCAGAATTCTAATATTTAAATATTAGAGTTCAGATATCGCAAAAATGGTAAGAGCTATTTAAATCCCTATTTGTTGAGAGAGAGACCATTTCTCTCATTTCTTCGACGAAGACCTCTTAAGAGCCTTCCCTACATCTTCCAATCCTCTCCCCATACCATGCATGTGTGAAATTGTGAGAAAGAACCCCTCCAAGCACTTCTCCATCTTGGATCTCTTCTCTTCTAGGAAAATCTTTTCCCAATCTCAAGATTTCTTTTATTTTTGGCTGCAGTGGACTGAGATTTGGGGATGAAGAGATGGGGTTTGGTAAATGCTCATCTGGAGAGGTGGGTTTTGCTTATTTGGGGGGCTTTGTGGGTTTAGGGAGATTTGTTGAGGTTGGTATTGGTGAATTAGGGGAGAGAGAGGGTGAATCTTGTCACGCACTGACTTGATGTGGGCCCAAAATGTGACTGGTTTTTTTTTTTTTTAACATAACCATATTAAGTAACATACTATGGGTCTCTAAGAGAGTTAGTTCATCAAAGGCCATAATAGAAAATGTCACACATGTCTGTCGCAGGGGGACTCAAATATATACTATAAGTTTTCCCCAAACACACATAGACAAATGGACTAAGCTTCATAAAGTCTCAAAAACTGGAAAGTTCCCAACTGTCATTGTTGAGCCCCTCGGGAATCCTTGACCCCCTCTAACTGTAAACAACTTTGTATTTTTGCTTTACTCTCAATTCGAGCCCCTCGAACTACAGAAGGTTTGTTCGAGCCCCTCAACACAGTCCGAGACCCTCGAGCTGAGACCCAGCTGTTAAGCTGCATTACTCCCAACAGGAGCCCCTCAACCATTCTCGAGCCCATCGAAGCCTTCGAGTCCCTCAAAGACAATTTCGAGGCCCTCGAAAATGATAGATTTGAATTCATTTTGAATTCACCCACATTAAACATAACATCACCCATAGTATCATCACAAGCATAACACATATCAGAATATCACACGAAAACTTAGTGGTTTATACATGCTTAGGGTTTCATGCCATAGCTGACATAATTATTACAACACAAAAATGTAACTAAATTAAACATAATTTCCATCCGTGGGAAATATCATAGGTTCCAAAGATTCTATCCTCTATGGCAACAATGGGGGTTCTTCAGTTCCCTCCTCGGGTATATATCATGCACTGTAAGGGACATAAGCTAACAACCCAGTAAAGAGAATTCAACAATTAACAATATCACAATGTATCATTGTTGAGATATAATGTAGTTATACCAATTTAAATATCAAGAGATATAAACTTATCAATGATTCATCTAAACCATTCTCAATACTATCTGCTTTTAAAATTTCACCAATATTTGCTTTTAAGATTTCACGCGAATCTCAAACAAGGAGCCAGTAAGTCCTCAAAATGCAACATCTTGCAAGAGCTTCTATACAATCCAATAATAAAAAATGACCCAATGGTCAAGTGCGTGAAGACAGTTTCTTATGTACCAACCTTTATAACTTCCCACAACCCAAGGACAATTCATAACCCATATCATACTCTTACATCACTCCATGTACCCTTTTACATATGGTTTCACATTGGAGAATACCAACCTTCATTCAATTTTGAAGTTCCGGTCTCAAAACCCAGAATATTCCAATTTTACAAATCTTACACAAATAATCAACACAAGATACCATATATAGCAACTTGAATTGACTACTAAAGTACTCGCGCCTTCATCCAATTCAATTAACCTATTATCCTCTAGACACATAAATGGGTTCCATGTTGCGTTTATAGACTACTTGGCCTCGGCTTCCTGACACCATTTCGCGTTTACATTCTATCAGTTAGAACAAAATACATCAGTCACATGTAAGCGATGTCCGGACTCGTATTCTGATCCCACTTAGCATTTTCCATCTTTATTATGTCCATCGGTCCCATTTATCGTCATAGAGTTAAAGGTTTTCAAAAACACATTAAAATAGAGAGAAATTTGAGTCTCCTCACCGTAGTGCGGTGAGTTTTAGTGATAAATCTGTAAAATGGAATGCGCGTAAATATTTGTTTTAAACCCAATGTTTATTTTTCCAAGAAAAATAAGGTAATGTCTGTGGGTCCACTAACACACCTTTAATCCTACTTAAGTTTTGTTAGGTGTTAATGCTTTAAATTTGTAAATCTCACAAGCACACGCACCATGTATAGTATAACGATTGTGTGCGAGGTCGAACCCGAAGGAAAGTCTCAAAATATATGAATTAATATTAAATTTTTGTTCCTTTAAAAAGAATTATTTTCAAGAAATAGATCATTTATTTGAGTCATGTATCTAATTTGAAAAAATCTGCAAATAAGATGTGTGAATTAATTGTCCTTGAATTAAAATGGTGAATTAAATGATAATCTCAATTATAGCCGAAATTACAAGTAATAAGATTAAAATACCAATTCCAAATCTTTAATGGAATGAATTTTGAGAGAGAGTGTAAATATAGGAATTAAAAGAATAAAATAATAACATGAATGAAAGAATTTAAAAAGAATAAACAATACAAGAATTAGGTTTGAACAAAAATTATACAATAAACATAGAATTTAACATGATTAAAAGATAGAAAATTAAATTGCAAGAAAATAAATGACTGAAAATAAAAGTACAGTAACGTAAAGGTTGGTTGTTTAGAATAAACCGTTCATCACCCAAAATGTGTAAACAAATACAAAACCTAGATCTGAAATTCGCGTAAAGATCTGAAATGCAATTCATACTCACTAATAAAGACAAGATTCACAACTTTTAATTTAATTAATCAAACCTTTAGTAATCATGATTCAAAATTTACAATCAAGATCCTACCTAATGCATATACTCATATTCAATCAAATAAATAAAAGTTGTAAACTTGAAATTAAAAGCAAAATAATCACAAAAGAATTAAATACATGCACTGATAAATTAAATACAAGGAATATAACATAAAAATAAATTTTACAACTCTCACTTTGAATTCGAATGGTGCTCTTGTCTTCTTCTCTTTTGCTCTAGCCTTGGTCCTTTCAAGTTCCAAGTCAAATTCGAATTCTATGGTATGCTTAGTGCTCTATTTATAGGCTCAGGGTTTGAATGGACGGCTGAGATTTAATCTGAGTTTAAGTTATGGATTGATGGCTTGGATTAGATCTCATGAAATTTGGATGGATGGGATTTAATATTGAAAACTAGGGATTACAGTAGGGTATACACGAAATTTGGGTGGCTTGGCTTGGTGACTAAGCAATGGTGGAGAAAAAAAAATTAGGATTTAGGATTAGTTTGGAAAGTGGAGTGCAAATCCCGTTTTTCTACACGTGTACCATCTTGTAGCTCCATTTTTACCTAGTAAACGCCTGAATCATGAAATTTTGTAAATTACAAAGTCGTATCCCTTGAAGACTTTTTTCCAACGCAATAAGAATGAACGCAATTGGATATTAGAGTGGAAAGTTATGGTCAAAATACCAAAGTTGTGTCAAAACTTGTCTTCCAAATCCCATTTTTTTCTCTATTTCTTCCTCCACTAGGCTTCACATGAAATTGATAAGTGTCTCATTGCCTTGGGCGAATTTTGATTGCTTGAAGGACGGCTGATGAAGTGTAGGTGATGTGGCATGAACCTAGATGGAATTTTGGGTCAAGTGCATGGAGCGATTTTAGTTGCTTGGGTTCCAAGTTGTTCTATATCTAGGGTTTTTATGAATGAATGGCTATGATTGAATGGGACCTAGATCTAATGGCTCTAAGGTAAGTTGATTAAAATAAATTATATAAATGGTAGGTTTCCTAATGGAGGGTTGAGATTCAAAGGTTGATCAAGATGGATGATAAAATGCATGGCTTAAATCTAAGATGATGAATGTATGCATTGAATAAGTAAGGTGGCTCTAGGGTTTTTCCTAAGTTTATGAATGATATGAATGGATGTGATGAAATGTCCTAAGATCTAATGATTAGATGGTTGATGGATGATCTAATTGAATGGATGCATAGGTGATATATGAATGTATGTGATCCTAAGGTAAATCTAGATGATGGATAAGTTGGATGGTCTAGATCTAATGTTAATGCATGTATGGGTTGGATTTGATAGGTGGTCTAGGTTTACCTAATTTTGATACATGAGATGAATGGTCTGGATTAAAGGATGAAGATGAATGGTTAAGATTGCATTGGAGAGGAGATTGGATGCTGTGGATTGATAAGGAGATGGGCAAAGCTTGGGTGTGTGAATGGGCTATGGACTTGGATTTTGGACCTATAAATGAGCACATGGGCCTCCAGTGGACCTTGGACTTGAGCTTGAGGACATGGGCCTTTGTTAGACATTGGAGTGCACATTGGCCTGGCCCATCCTATAATATGCGCATGGACTGCTTGTGGCCCGACCCAATGTTGGCCTGTGGAGCTTAGCTTGGCCCAATTGAAGTGGATCTTTGGCCCATTTGATCTTGATTTTCAGTCTTTGGCAATTGAATTGCATGTTCTCTCTCCCAGAATTAAATAATTAACTCCACCACTTTAAAATCTAAAATATTGATTAAGTCTAAACTCTCATAACCGGATCTAAACTAACCAATTTACATGAAAAACCTAAAAGTAGTCCGAATTAATTACTAAAATTCTAGATCTTTTATTTTAGGCTCAAAACTAGCAATTATCCACTGACTTCGCTTGATTTCCTATATTCTTCATTTTTAATCGACAAAACTAAGAAATTAAATGCATCAATATACACAAAATTGAGAGCTAACTAGTCAAATAATTAGGGGTAAAAATGTAAGATTTTAGTGCTCTGTAACACCCCGGATTTTCAAGTTATAAATATTAACGAAAATTACCCATTTAATTTATGAATTTTAGATATGGATCTTAGATGGGTAAAATGTTGGGTCTTTGCCCAATTGGGACCTAACGGATTGTGTAAATGGTTTCAATAAAATTAAATGGGCTGAATTTAATTAGTAATGCAATTTATATATAATTAAGGGGTTTGGATTAATTGCATCGCATAAAGCAAACTTGGAAAGATTTTTGGAATTGGAAGATTGCATACGCATGGGAGATATTGATGAAAGATTTTAGGAGTTGCATAGGGTTATGCGCATGATATGTTGGAGAATTTTAAAAAGGATCCTTTCCCTTGATTAAGAGTGATATTAGGGAATTATTAAATAAAGAAGATGTCTAAACTAAATAAAGAAATTGCTTTGCTGTGTATGAAGATATGCATATCCATGAGATATGCGCATAAGATCTCTTTAAAGAGGATCTTCCTTGATTAGAAACGGCAAGAGGCAATTACTAATTTGAAGGGATCTTGGCATCTTCTAATATTGGAGTAATTGGAAGTATTAATAGAAGAGAGGCAGCCACAAACAAGGGGCACACGGCACACCCAAAATTAAGAGAGGAGCACACGGCATTATCAAGAGAAAGGGGAATTATTTATCTTAGCACCTTCTAAGGTGGGATCAAGAGGGAGTTATTAAAAGGAGAGGGCAACAAAGTGGCTCACGGCATTGTCTAAGTTGAGACCGTGTGGAGTTCAAAATTATAACTGTGAAACACTGGATATCGTTTATAATGATTGGTGTTTTAAAATTGAAATAAATAATATGGTTCAACCTCATAATGATATGTTAATATCACAGTTTCAATGATTTGATATAGTAGTTAAATTTAATGTAATTAGAAGTGGTTTAGTTCAATTTTAAAACAATAAAACCACTGACGGAACACTGCACTTGAATCCAAATCCTTCTCACACCGGAACTCTAAAGGGAGTGGCCCCTTTGAGGTGGAGTGGAACTCTAGTTTCCTAAGCCATCACTCCAACACCTTTACTTAACAAGCCTTGAAGTTCAAGAAGATTCAATATTCTTAATCCAATTTGAATGGTGATTTTAATTCAATGGACTAAAAAATGGTTCAAAATTGAAAGATCAAAACATCAATCAATTCAGATATATCCTAGTAATTTTTTTTTTTTGGCTTTTTATGTTATTAGATCACAGTGGTCTATACCATAGGCCTATTCTACCCATCTATTGTTATAAAAAAAAAAAAAAAAGAAAAAAAAAACAAAATAGCATCCTGAGGAAAAATTGAGTTCTGAGCAGGGCCAAGTCAAGCCCATATCAAGAAAATATGCAGTTGGTGAACGTGCATCAGTTTTCTTGATCTGCAAATGCCTATCAGAAACCTATTTCAGTAGAGATGCAATTCATAGAGGCAAATGGGTTGAAAACGGTTCCGGAGCATTTGGCGCCACAACTATTTAATTTTATTATATTTTTAATGTCTCGTGATAATGTTCATTTTTTTTTTTTAATTTGAACCACTGATGCACCATTTTCCATAATGGTTCAGTCTAATTAAGTTCAATCACTAGGTTAAACCATTTGAACTATAACATTAACATTATCATAAAGACAAGATAAATTGTTAAATTAAAATCAATGACAAAAGTTATGAAAAAAAAAATGAAAAGTCACATTACAACCATAGTTCTACAATATAATAAATAAAGATTACATTAGCTATAGGACAAAACCGAACCATCGTAAGACTGAACTATAGTATGATGTGGTGTAAAGGCCTCCTGGGTGATCAATCATATTCACAGAAGGATGTATGATGTGGTTCTGATTTACATTTGATGTTCCCTCATTGAAATATTTATATGATACAACTGTCGCGCACTGAAAATATACAGATGTAATTTATATCTTTAAAGAATTACAAAATATCTGTTCTACATACACAAAAGAATTGAGGTCCCTTGAGATGTATCATACATTGAATGCTCAGATGGTAACTGCTTCAATCCTTTCTAGCACTTCCAATCTTGTCTTCCTTTTCCAACCTTTCATGGTGGCAACCAGGTTGATCAGCCCTGTGATTTGATTTCTACTGTATTCCTGTAAAAGGGAAGAAGGAATCTTAGTTACACTGAACAATGAGGTTAAGACATTCATAAGAAGCATTCTTGCTTACTGGATGAGAGCGTGCCCAGTGCACATACTCGGTTTCTGGAAGATAATATGCCTGTTTTCCATGGCAAAGGATGTCAACCAGTTAATGCATAATAATATTTAAAAATAGATAAAAAGAGACTGGTAATGAACGGAAGCAGTGGAACACATAAACATCCATCCATCCACTGGAAAGGCTTTATGCATAGTACACAAAGTTGAGTGTGAACCTCCTGCCATTGGAAGGGAAAGGCCCAAATGTATGCTATCAGAATAAAATGCGGTTACATGCAAGTTCAACAATCTACAACGGAATGATGGATGACATTTAGTAGATCACATTTTCTAAAAGTGCCATAGATGTTCATATGAGTTTGGCTAAAGCTGGTAACATGCTGCATAAAAGCGGCCAATGCATCTCATTTTCCCAAGAACATGAGATGTAATGCAGCTTTTCAGTCAAGTTGGCATCATATATAGATACTTGTTAACTCCACTAATTGCATTAGATCATAGACATCAATTCCTTGGGCACTGGCCCATTTATTGGTACAAAAAAAGAAAAAGGGATCTTTCTATAAACAAAATAACTATTTATCAAGTCCAAGATGGGTCCAAGAAATCTGCATCCACTTGATGCCACTCGAAATTTTGCAAAATCGAGTATCACCTACATTTGAAAACCCTGCATTCAAATGTAGACACAAGATGACGTAGACAGGATCAATAAAAGGGTCACTTCTTCATATGAGGAGATCAATCAGCACTAAGCTGTTTTGAAAACCTAAACGTGGATTAGAGACAGGTTGGGGTTGGGGGATGATTTATGTCAGTTGGGGGTTGCTTTTGTACATGTTATCTGCATAACAAGTTTCTGTAATTGCAAAGATGGGAATAACAAGACTGTCCCAAAGATGTATACTTGTTTCTGTACAACTCCGACATTTTATGTCATCACACTTTCTGTGCAACAAATATCTTTCAACAAGTACCCACTATTCTCCTATGTCCGAAAGATGTATATTTGTTCAAAGATTCTCGGGTACAGGGGAGGGGGGTGGTTCTTTTCGATGATCACGAAGTTAATTCCCCTTTTGGGACTTAGATCTGCCTCATTAGAATCTAGGGACAATAGTCGTCCACTTTTGGAAGTTTTGGAGTTTCTTCAGGTACCATGGTTAGGAAGAGAGTTCAGCAAAGAGGAGGTTAGGGAGGCTTTCGGTAGTTTAGAAGGGGATAAGGACCCAGTTCCTGATGGTTTTAATTTCAATTTTATAAAATCCATGTGGGATATAATTGGACCAGATTTTTTGGAAGTCTTTGCAGAGTTCCATAGGAGGGGAGTCATAAGAGATGGATTGAAAAATTCATTCATAATGTTGGAGCCCAAATTGGAAGGTCCATTGAAACTCTCCCATTACAGACTAATTAGCCTGATTGGGTGCATTATCCGGGTGTACCGCTCAAAATTGATATGGAAAAACATACGATTTTGTGGATTGAAATTTTTTGGGATACCCCTTTGAGAGAATGGGTTTCGTAGTTAAATGGAGAAAATGGATGAAGGCGTGTGTGGAGGGATCTATGTACTCCATTTTAGTGAATGGGTCTGATGCGGATCACCACACGAGTTTCCATATTTAGCAAGTTTCTATTTAGATTTAGAAATTTCAGTTTTTCACAATTGTATTTTTTCTTTCATTTATTTGTTTAGTCCAATAATTGGTTTTGTTTAGGAAAATTTAGTGATTTCACATGTAATTAGGGCTTTCTAATCATTGGGGGTAGTTTGGTATTTGTTTATTTGAGGGTATTTTGGTATTTTTCATGTTTTTAAGTCAATATATATATGATGTAACCCCTCCATATGGGATTGACACTTAATCAATGAAAAGAACAACTTTTGTTTTGTGCAAACTTGCCTCCATTGCAGGAAGCATGGTGATAAGCCAAGGAACCCTCGTGAGAAACTAGGGAAGGCGAGAAACCACGGGAAAATGTGAGAATCCTCTTCCAAGATCCAGGTTTTTATCTATCTTTCTTTTATTTCTCTTTTTCCCTTTTTTCTCTCTTTGCTGCCCTCTCAAACCTAGCCGAACTGCTGTCCTAGAATCATCCTATTACTGTCCCAGATTTGTCCCAGAACCGTCCTAGTGTTGTCCCAGCAAAATCCTTGTTTACCGTCTCGATCTGTCCCAGATCCCATCCAGACTCGTTACAGCCCTCTTACTGCAGCCACGAGTCCTCTTGGACCCTTCCTTAGGGCCATACAGCCACCTCTACCTGTCCTAAACTACCATACAGCCATTACCTATCCTCTTTTATCATTAAATCCCTTTTTTCCAATCCCTGATACTCCCATACCCTGCTGCCTCCACATTGTTTTTGACATCACCTTGATTCTAAAGGGTCCGAATTAGTTTCTTTTGGTGATTGATATACTTATTTGTGGATTTAGTTAAACCCCTTTGTTTTGAAGGCCTTTTATTTTGAGTTGTGACTTGGTTTGGAATGTTACATAATTGTTCACATTAAATTGAATATTGGCGACAAATTTATATTGTTTATTGCAATTATTAATTTTGAGTTTTAATTTCAGCTCCATAAATTTGATTCATATTGATTTCTTGTTACATTATAATTGCATTTAGGCATTTAGGGTTATATTGATTTCTTGTTACATTATAATTGCATTTAGGCATTTAGGGTTACCCTATCTCCTGTCCTGCGTCAATTTGGTATCAGAGCAAGGTTGGATTGTTTCCTTAAACACCCACGGTCTTAGGTTGTATTGTATTTTTAAAAAAAAAAAATTAAAAAAAATTTGCATTTTTTATTATTAAAAAAAGAAAAAAGAAAAAGAAAAAACAATTGCATTTTCAAAAAAGAAAAAAAATTTGCATTTTCAAAAAAAATAAAATTTCATAGCATGTAGAGTCTAGGACACATCATTTAGAATCATCTAGACATGTCAGGAGACCAACTCCCAGCTTGGTTCAATAAGTTCCTCACTCAGTTGACTGCCCAGACAACTGAATTTCAGAGGAGACATGAAGCCATAAATGCTAAATTCATTCATGTACAAACCAAGAGCACCCAGTTGACTAAACTCCAAGGAGTTGATCATGGTGAGTACCATCAGCCTCATAAGTCTCAGGCATTTACCAAAAATGGCGAATGTGCCTTAAAGATTGTTCCTATCGTGCCCCAGGATTTTGATGGACATCTAGATCTCAAAGTTTTTCAAGATTGGCTATTGGACATGGAACTCTACTTTGAGTGGGATGACATGTCAGAAAATAGATGAGTCCGTTACGCTAAATTGAAATTGGTGGAACAAGCCCGGACTTTCTAGATGACAGTGGAACAGAAAAGTAGGAGGTTAAGAAAAGACCCCCTAGATTTGACATGGGACGAAATGAAAGAGTTGTTAAAGGAGAAATACGTCCCCCTCAAATACAGGCAGAGACTCAAGACCATGAGTCAGGAGAGACCTCTTTTGATATGAGAACAATCCAAGGATGAGACTAATCATGAAGATGAAAATGTAGAGAATTTTGCACAGTCCAAGAAAACTCCTCTTGCTTTGGTTAATTGTGCTTTCACTCAATCCCAATCCATAGACCTCATCCCAGTGTTAGTGTCATCTAGTCTTTTTAAGCCTGTACATACATCTGCACAGCACATTCATGATTCACACGCTGAAATTAAAAGTCAAATTAATATAAGCGATGAAAAATATAAGGTTGTTGCAGATACTCATTGCAATTCTAATGAATTTGATGTGGATGATCATGTGGAGAACCTCACACCTTGTCCAGATCCAATACCTTCACCTCCAGACCCCACCCCACATCAGCATGACCCTGTCCCACATATTGGCCTTCCTGATTCATTCCATGAACCATGCGATGCGCATGTCCAGCTAATTCAGCCTGTACCTCCCTCATCTTTCCAAATCCCAACAGTTGCACCATCTAGCCCACTTTCACAGTTTAGAGCTGCCTTCAATCCTGATCATCACCTTGACCCTCTTACGAGAACTTTCCAGCCTTCATCGATCCTACCTCCCTTACCTTCTTTGCCACCTGAGAGAGAAAAGGTAGAATTTATCTTGGTCGAGGAAGTTGTTTCCACAGCTGCAGGAGGACATCAGCTACATCCTGTGACGAGGAAGCCTAGGCCCATGACAGATATCACTTGGTTGCCTGAGTTTGAGCTACATCGATTTGCTCCATATTTACGGGCGAGATTTCGGAGTCTTATCTCGGCGGAGGAGCATTCTACTCACATCTTGTTGTCGCCACCCAGAGTTGTTTATGGCGTCAGTGTCGAATTCAGAGTATACCATCGATGGCGGATGAAAGCCCATCCAGGATTCTTAGTGCGGCCCGTTGCTGATCTATTTGATTTATACCTGAAGACCTCACGCACGTGTGATTACACTTTGAAGACCCCACACTGGGAAGACGCATGCATGGGTAGATTTGTGTCTTTTCATCTGTTTGAACTCGAGGTTGAGTTCTTTTTCAGATGGGGAGATTGATGCGGAGCACCACACGAGTTTCCCTATTAAGCAAGTGTCTATTTATATTTAGGATTTCCAGTTTTTCACAATTGTATTTTTTCTTTCATTTATTTGTTTAGTCCAATAGTTGGTTTTGTTTGGGGAAATTTAGTGATTTTACATGTAATTAGGGCTTTCTAATCATTGGGGGTAGTTTGATATTTGTTTATTTGAGGGTATTTTGCTATTTTTCATGTTTTTAAGTCATGATGTAACCCCTCCATACGAGATTGACACTTAATCAATGAAAAGAACAACTTTTGCATTGTGCAAACTTGCCTCAATCGCAGGAAGCATGGTGATAAACCAAGGAACCCTCGTGAGAAAATAGAGAAGGCAAGAAGCCACGGGAAAAGGTGAGAATCCTATTCCAAGATCCAGGTTTTTATTTATCTTTCTTCTACCTCTCTTTTTCCCTTTCTTCTCTCTTTGCTGCCTCTCAAACCCAGCCGAACTGCTGTCCCAGAATCATCCTATTGCTGTCTCAGATCTGTCCTAGAACCGTCCTAGTGTTGTCCCAGATCTGTCCCAGAAAAATCCTTATTTACCGTTCCAACCTGTCCCAGATCCCATCCAGACTTGCCCCGATCTGTCCTAGATCCCATCCAGACTCGTCCCAAGCCCTTCCTAAGTCCCTTACAGCCCTCTTACTGCAGCCACGAGTCCTCTTGGACCCTTCCTTAGTGCCATACAGTCACCTCTACCTGTCCTTAACTACCATACAGCCATTACCTATCCTCTTTTATCATTAAAACCCGTTTTTTTCATCCCTGATACTTCCATACCCTGCTGCCTCCACATTGCTTTTGACATCACCTTGATTCTAAACAGTCTGAATTAGTTTCTTTTGGTGATTGATCTACTTATTTGTGGATTTAGTTAAACCCCTTCTATTTTGAGTTGTGACTTGGTATGGAGTATTACATAATTGTTCACATTAAATTGAATATTGGCGACAAATTTATATTGTTTATTGCAATTATTAATTTTGAGTCTTAATTCCAGCTCCATAAATTTGATTCATATTGATTTCTTCTTACATTATAATTGCATTTAGGCATTTAGGGTTATATTGATTTCTTGTAACATTATAATTGCATTTAGGCATTTAGGGTTACCCTATCCCCTGTCCTGCGTCAGGGTCTCTCACTTAACCAATTGAAGCTACAAGGGGTTTAAGGCAAGGGGATCCATTATCTGCTTTTATTTTCACGTTGGTGGGGGAGGGTTTGAACAAACTGATAAAGAAAGCTAAGGAGTTGTAGATAATTAAAGGTTTCTCGGTGTCGGCTAATGGGCCGATAGTCACTCACAATTTGCAGATGACACATTGGTTTTTTGAGAGGCTTTGAGGGAGGTGGTATTGGGGTTTAAAGCCATTCTTAGATGTTTTGAATTAGTATTTGGTCTCAGGATTAACATGGGTAGGAGCACCATGATTGGGGAAGGTGTTGAGAAGGAGTTGCTTAACAACTTAGCTTTAGAGGTGGGCTGTGGGACTGGAAAGCTACCTCTCACTTATTTGGGTTACCAATAGGAGCCAATCCGAGATCAAAGAGATTTTGGAACACAATAGTTGAGAAGTAGAACGAGATTGGCAAGCTGTGAAGAAATTATTTATCCCTAGGGGGGCGCCTTACTGTTTACTGAAATTTGTGCTCGCTAATCTCTCCTTTTACTTCATGTCTCTTTTTGAGATGTGGATTAGATAGATTGGCTCCAAAGGGGTCTTTTGTTGGGGGACAAGGAGGACAAAAAAAGAATAAAATTGGTTAAATGGTCAGAAGTGACGTAACCTAGATCAAGAGGGGGTTTGGGAGTAATTCCTTTAGTAGTGAGGAATTAATGTATCGGAAGCGGGGAAGAAATCGAAATAAGTCACTCCTGACGAAAGATTGGAACTCACACACACATAAGTTGATTCACACGTGTGGAGAGGGCTTTAAGTCATGCACGTGGGAAGGGTTGTCTTAACTAGGGCATGCGAATGGATCTTGAAAGGAAAGGAATGGCTGGCGGCGGAAGCTGTAGGAAGAAGAAAGGTAGCAGCGAAGGGAAAGGAGATGAAGGGAAGATGGAAGATGTTTGCTGTACCTGGATCCGAGGAAGAGAACAACAGCAAGAGGCGAAGATGGAAGAGGCGAATCTTCTGTGAGAAGAGGGAGGCTTCGAGCAGTTGCGGCGGTGACACGAAGGGAAGGTGGAAATGACGATGAACTTGGGATAAAGCCCAAGCTTTACAGCAGTGGCACGGTGATATCTCCTCTGGGATGAAGCCTAGAATCGGCGATGGTGTGGAGTTATGGTTGGATCTTGCCAACGATGGAGATAGGGTCTGCAACTTAGGCAGAGATGACAAAAGATAAAATAGGTAAAAACCTTTGTAATAATTCTGATTTAATTCATAATTCTAAAAGGGTAACTCCCTCTCTTACATCTATTGTATTTATAAGAAAAAAACTAGAAATCAAAATAGAAAAATGACTCCTAAATCAAATAGGAAAGCCACCGATCTGGCTTCCATGTGACACAATAATTCTAAATTAAAAATAATGCGAAAATAGTAAATGCTATGAGAGATGGGTCTCCCGTGTCCTACATCAGGAATCATGCTGCTTGAGCAAATGGAGTTGGAAGTTTGGAAGGGAACATGATGCGCAATGGAGGAAGGTGTTGGCTGCAAGATATGGACTAGATGATATAGGAGGTTGGAGGTTGGAAGAGATAACGTGGAAAAAGAGGCCTCCGCAGTGGTAAAAGCATGGTGGAGGATAGGTAATGACTATAGCTTGATGAATAAATTGTTTAGTAATAGGCTAAGGTTGTTAGAGGGAAAAGAGGATAGAGCTCTTTTCTAGGAAGATTTGTGGATTAGGGATAGATCCTTAAAAATGATTTACCCAAGGCTTTTCAGAGTCGCTATTGATAGGAAGGAAAGAGTTCGAGATTGCTACCAGGGATAGTATGGTGAGGCACAACTTTCAGTATGAACCTTAAGGTATTAGAGCAAAGGATTTTTGAAGAACTGTTAGCTTTGTTAGGTGACTTGTCCATCTTCGTAGACTTAGAGGATGAACGTCTATGGATAGTGGACTTGTTTGGACTCTTCACAATCGAATCGGATTTTAATTTAACCCTCAAAGCTAGAAATGGGGTGACACAGATTGAGTAGGATAAGACATTACTCAATCGCTTATTGGAAGCTCCAATACAATTGAATGTCCGAGTCGTGTAAATGAAGAACTAATGCGGGTTTAACGCACCCGTAGAATTAAATGATAACACCCAACTCAATTAAGCGTTGAAATTAATTGAATCAAACTAATTGATACCTTAACAAGAAGCAAGTTTTAAAAAATTGTCCAATCAATTTTATCAAAATAAACCTCCCACAACTATCAAATCAAACTCGAACCTTGATTTCTCGAAACTCAAATTGAAGAAGTTGAAATTTGGCCCATTTGATCTTAATTGGGCCTGGCCCATATAATGGTCGACAACACCGAGTCGGGCCCCGTATTTGTCGATTTTCTCAAGCACCCGCCCGGATCAAAAATAAAATTTCATCTTTCAACTCGGGGCCCGAACTTGCTAAATTGCTCATGCACCTGCTTGAATCAAAAATAAAATTTTGTTCACATCCACCGATGCCTGCATCATGGGGTGTCCCAACATGGAGCCTATGCTTGGTTAGGTGCAGCTCCTCTAAGGGTACAAACCTTTCTTTGGTGCTCCCTTAAGGGTAAATCTTAACAAGGGAGGGTTTGAGACGTAGGGGTTTGTTGCGTAGGGATGAAGATCTCTCTTGTGTTTTTTGTGGTAATGCAGAGGAAGATATAGATCATTTGTTTATCAATAGTCGGGTAGCGTTGGATATGTGGTCTAGATTTGTGGAGTAGATGGATATCACATGGGTTTTTAGTAACACTTGTGTTGGTCTGTTGGTATTTGTTTTGTTTTTAATAAAAGTTTTTCTATTACCACTCAAAAATAAAGTAACACTTGTGTTGAGGTTTTAGAGAGCTCCGCATTAGAAATCAAGGGTCTAGGAAGAAATTAGCATGGTATACCATCCTTGCTGCAATTCTGGGGTTACTCTGGAACGGAAAAAACCTTAGAATCTTCGAGAACAAACCAAGTGAAATTAAGGAGGTGTTTGAGAATGCAAAATGGAGTAGCTAGGGGCAAACCAAGACTAGTTGGTATTGGAGGGGTGTTGCTTAGTCAGGAGGGTTCACTTCTCAGTTTCATTAGGGGTGAGAGATTCAAATGAGCTGAGCTATTAGGTATTAAAAGGGCCATAGAGATTTGGACGAATTTTGGTCAAGGGAAACTAATCGTGGAAGGAGATCTGACAAATGCAATCAAATGAGTATTCGGAGTATTCGGACAAAAGAAGCCACCTTGGAAACTTATACCCATAGTGAGGAAGATCCAGGAGATGTGCTCCACTCGAGATGTATCCTTTGAGCATATTCATTGATTGACAAATGATGTGGCAGATTCTCTAGCAAAACTTGGGGTAGATAGAGATCATGATGTACTTCCGTTTATTGATTTTTAGGTTTTTTTTTGGGATGTCTATGTTGGCTTTCTTTTATAACTTCCCCGACTTAAGCTTGTTTTCTTTCTGGTTTTGGTATAAGCCCCATATACAGCTCTTGACGTAACTTTTGTTTTCTATCAATGATATAAATTTCTGTTGTCACTGTTAAAAAAAGGGTTCCTTGAACATGACTGAGTTCGAGTCAATTTTTAAACCATGATCCAAACCTATCTACTAAATATGTAACCTGATCTATTTTTTAAATTAGTATGAAAATTGTAATTATGATACCTAATGATAAATGCATAAAGGAACCAACTAACCTAGAACAATTTGCAGGCACAAGATTGTGGTTTCAAATATTGATAATCCCATATCAGTTTCTTGAGAAGCACAGTATGTACCAGCCAATATAGCAATATGTACTAAACTATGTTTGCATCAGGAAAATATTTTCTGAGGTGATCGCTCTGTGTGGGGGATCCTCCTAAGTAGGGGTTTATCCCTAGGGAAAAAAAGGAGAGTAAAATGCACACACGATTTACGAACAGGTTAAATTTCAAGGATCCAACGAAGTAAAATGATGTCAGTAGTGCTAGCCCACCAAAAATATATGGAGGTAACCCTTGCTGACTCCGTCAGGTATTGGTTACATATCTATTGAGACAAGACCAGTACAATCTAACATGAGGCGGATACAGAGGTAATTAATAGGGTCTCTAATACACATAAAATCTGATAAAATAAACATTAGTAGATACTCTCTCCAAACCCATCAGTAGTCCAATGGAGTCCAGACATGTCATGTCTGGTTAATATTTTGAAACAAACTTAAATCATTGAGTTTTTTGGGCCTACAAATTTTCAATGGGGTTGAATTTTTTTCCCACTTGTGCACATATAGACCCACTCCACCCTCATTTATGAGTTGTGATTAGACACAAGCGGCGTTTCTTATTTAGATGAAGTCTGATCTTGAGATGAGAAAGTTGTGCATTTGAGAGTGTGGGGGAGGGAGGGTGGGGTGTCCAAGTCTGCTTGGCCATGTAGGCTGGTCCAATTAAAAATGAGAGCTTGGTGGTTGAAACTTCATCCTATACGCTGAAACTCTGTAGTAGTGGTTGACTTTGTTAGGTCTTCAATGTGCATGTCAATCATAGTTGATGGTGGAAAGGGTAGGGGATCCCATGGACTACGGTTCTCCACCAAGTTTCAGCTGCAGTGGACATCTTAGAGTGTGATGTGAGTGGCAGAAATCTACTGCTAATTAGTATACTTATTTTGGTGTGTTGATCCAACAAAATTGATATCTATTGGATGGATGTCAGCTTGGGACAAAGAAATTAATGGTGGATTAGAATGTATGAAGGAGGGGGATCGATCATATGATAATCAATATGAAAAGTTGTTCCTCACACAAGGAGAGACCACCTATTGAAGGCCCCTAGCCTAGTTATTAGGACATAATTTTTTTCAAATACAGCATGTTTCAATGTTTGATCACTAGGATCCTTTAGTGGAGGTTATTTCACACTCCAAGTGTCTCCAAACCCCACCTCCTACCAACTAAGTCAACATAAGTACACTTGAAAAGTGAGTCCTAGTAGGGCACTGTCGTAAGCAATGGAGGGGTGGAATAGGGTGCAAATAAAAGGGATTGGCAAAAAGGGAATAGGTGTTTCATCCCACCTGTTTGCATGGTGGATGGTCAGATGTGACAATCAAAATGTTGATTGCATATCACAGACATTAAAGAATCTCATTTGCTAGCATCT
The DNA here is from genome assembly GCA_013350335.1 of Chimonanthus salicifolius. NCBI lineage: Eukaryota > Viridiplantae > Streptophyta > Magnoliopsida > Laurales > Calycanthaceae > Chimonanthus > Chimonanthus salicifolius. The sequence continues at coordinate 28,128,822 of CM023541.1, read as the reverse complement.
CCAAAAGCATTTAGGAAATGAAAAAGTAAAAAGGTAGGTGCCTACTGTTACCTTGATAAAAGTTTCAACAATTTGTAACTTTGGCTTCACATTTGTGGAAACAAAATGTTGCAAACCATTGATTAAAACCTGTCAAAACAATCAGTACATCTTTTAGTCTTGACAGAAACAAAAAGAACACAATCAATATCATTAGATGATTTGTGTTTAAGTAGGTTTAGGAAACCTGAAGGTCCAATGACATTAGAGCTCGTCCTTCATCAGTACACCTCTTTACTCTTGATAGACCTTCAATAAGAGTTTCAGCAACATTTTCAAGTCCATATTCTAGAAGCAAGTCTTGGATCTGGTGATGCAGACATGTTTAATCATGGATTAAAAACCAAGCATATATGCATGACAAAAACCAAGCACACATGCAAATAGTATTAAAAGGATGATCACCTGCACAACAGCGCACATGGTATTACCCCACACACCTAGGCATTGGGCCCACAAATGGAGTGGTGATGTTCTGTTGGAGAGGTATTTGTTTGAGTATGAGGCCTACTAAAAATTATCCTGATTGGATCAAACAAGCATGTTTTTGAAGGCCACAAAGTTAAAGACAAAAAATATTTAAACTGTTCAAATTTTGAAAATGGTAAAAAACATGGCCTCATTAATCAAATCAAGGTGATTTTTGGTGGACTATAAATTCAAGTAAAGACCTTTCCAATGGACCCATCACCTCCCTATTTGGTGGGCCCCATGCCCAGGTGTGCAGGGTAATATTGCGCACAACAGTGTTCAGGTGATCATTTCACATAATATTGAATACACTCACTACTCACCCAAAAAAAAAAAAAAGGGAAGCAATGCTCAATCATTCAATATCTCAACAAATAGTATTCATTAAAAACCAAGCTGGTACTGATTTTTCTCGTGATAATATCATAAAATGACAATATAGTTTACGTATAGTGATTTTGATTTTTCTCGTGAGTGCTTTGTCATATTGATATGAATGAGATATTTCATGGGTCGGAAAAGGGGAGAAAAATCAGAAGTATACAAGGTCATACATACACATTTTGACAATAAGGAGGGCAAACTTATAAATGTCGTCATCTTTGCAAAAGAGCAAAAAAACCACATCATGAGGCAATAACAAGATAAAAAAGTAAGGGTCATATAAACTTTTAAGATTGAAGAGCTCTATTAACTATGACAGACTACCTTACAGATTTCATATGAAGGCCTCATGCATCCCATCCCAATCCCCTCCAACATAAAAAAAAAAGTTGGGGTTGGGGGGTTGGGTGGGGAGTGGGTGGGCGGGAATGTTGCGCAAAAGCTCGAGAAGTCATCCTCGGACCTTGGTAGACTTCAGGTTCTTGGAAGGTGGCGCCCCAATCTCTTCAAGCATTCAAGAAGGGTCTGGCTCCAATGCATTGGCTATCCTATTCAAGAATGGATAGAGAGATTGATAACTCGAAAATGGCCAATAATCGTGCAATTTTTGGATAAATCGCAGATCGTGCGATTCCAACTCGGACAATCGTTCAATCCAGAAAAGAAAGAAAAAAAAAAAAAGAGTCACCCCTATGAATCGGAAACAGAGAGGCGAAAGAAGAGAAAAAACAAAAGAAGAAAAGGCGTGAAAGAGAAGAAATAAGCGAAGACGACGTACATTTTTTTCCTTTACAGTCCTTTCTCCTACTTTTCTTCGTTTTTCTCTTCTTTTTCTTCGTCTTTCTCCTCGTTAGGTGCCATAGCTGTGAGATAGTTTAGGGTTTCATTGCTTTAGTGTTTTAAGTGCCACAAATATACTTGGGTTTCGTTGGTCGTTTATTCTTATTTCACGGGCGGTGTCAACTTATTCATTCAATTCGCAGTACATTCATGTGGTTTTTGCGTTAAAGTTTCGTATTTTTTGGAAGCTATTTCACGTGGTATTCTTTCATGACTTTTTATTTTATTTTATTTTTTGAGTGATGTTCTTCTATCTCCTTTTTTTTATTTCTCATTTTAATTAAATATTTTTGCTCTTTTTTTACATATGTTTATTTTTCTCTCAAAATAGTCCTTTATTTAATACAAAATTATCAAATTATCAGTACTTAATAGTATAAATAGTAATTTTAGTATGAATAATAATTATAGTAATTATAGAGTCAAATTATAGTAATTATATCTTATTATTATATGTCATTTTACATGTAATTATAGTATAAATAATAAATTTAGTATGAATAATAATTATAATAATTATAGTATCAAATAATAGTAATTATATCTTATTATTCTATGTCATTTTATATGCAATTATAGTATAAATAATAATTTTAGAAAAAAATATTATGAATTTTACGATTCTACAATTCACGATTCACACCCTGGACCGATTCACGATACTATTTGAGTTTGACAACATTGGTCTTGAAACTCTCGGTGGAGGTTGGTACCCTTGATTAGCCTTCGTCAGAGGTTTCCCTATCCCTCAACATAGAAACTTTTGTCGTTTCCGTAAAAAGATTAACTCAGTAAGAATTTTTCACAGGGATGTTTTTTGCTGGAATCCTCATAAAAAAAGCAAGCTCTTCCATCATAGAGGGAGATGGGCTAACCATTGTTAAATGGAACAAGTGCAAGGCATGCAAGAACTGGGATGCTTGCGAATGGTGTTGCTTAGGCCAACGCAACAAGAGAGGATAGGTGACGCAGGACAAGGTATAGGATAACCCTAAATGCCTAAAGTGGTTCCCTAAAGATTAAAAGTGGATGAAAATAATGAACCCTAAGACTAATATGGACTGAAATTAAATTCAAATTAATATATGCAATTAATAAATATAAAGTTACCACACATAATCATGCAAATATTAAGAATGTAATATGTGAATGCAAATAAAGGGTTCAAAATTAAATGAATTAAATCGCACATGGGCTGAAAACTTAGGTCCATGCGATACTAATCAATTTGCACTAAATGGGATACGGATGGAATTAAAGAAAAGACTTCGGTTAGGGTAAAACACGATCATAACTGGAGGGGGGTAGATACGAAAAGAATGGAAATAGGGAGAGCGGCTTGCGGTAGCCAGAGAAGGGGAAGATTGGTGGAGGCGGAAGCAGATATAGCAGTTGGTTCCAAAGGGGTCACAACATGCAAGGAAAGGGGCCTTGGAGGGAAACGAAAACACAGGGAGGAGTAGTAGGGAGTGGCGACACAAGTAGTGGCTTTGGAGGGGAATGACGATGGCTGTATGGGATGGGAAATGATGCGATGGTGGCAAGGGACTTAGGAAGGCCTGCGGACGTGTTGTAGAGGGACGGCAAAGGATTTGGGACAAAGAAGAGGGGGCGAAAATATGTGTGAGGGAAACTAGTGGGTCACGAAGGTAAGGGAGCTTGGATCTGGCTGTTTTGGAGATGGCGAAAAGGAATGGGTTCTCAAGATGTCACGACAGTGCAGATGGTGGTTTATGGAGACAAAAAGAAAAGGAAAAGAGAGAGAAGAAGAGAGATAGATAGTACCTGAAGAAGAAGGATGGCCTCATGCCATTGGAATCACTCCAAAGATCAATCGCATAAGGTTTGCGAAAATCTCAAACTTTTATTCATTCAATCGTATGTAAAAGTAGCTTACAAGAGAGGGCCTTATATAGTTTCATCTTACCCCAAAAAAGAAACTAAAAAATTACATTAATATCCTTTTCTAAAAATAAACTAAAATATCTAGTTAAAAAAAGACATGGAAAGGAAACACGAAAACACTGTGCGACTAGTATGCTCCGCATCAATAGGGCTGCAGCATTTGGAGAAAATGGAAATCCCTTTGATGCTTTCGCTGTCCCAAAAGAGGGATTTGAATTTCGAAATATAAAAGGGGAAAGGCTACAATTCTCAGCACATGTAAGGAAGTTTTCAAATTCAATGTGGACAGGAATTTTGATTTCAGAAGAAGCCTTGAGGACTTTGAACAGGAAAGCCTAGAAAGCTGCAATGCCTTTTGAAGGACTTTACCTTATCCATTGAAGAGGAAGACAAACTAATTTGGACAGGAGAATCCTCTGGAGCCTTTTCAGTTAGATCAATGGTAGGGAGGGTAAGCCACTCGAGTAGCGACGGTTCATTCCCTGGACTAGCATGGAAGAACCTAGCCCCTCCAAGAGTACATGCCTTTTGTGTGGTGCACACTACAAAGAAAGACCCTGACTAGACCAACCTTGAAAATGAGAGGCTTACTGAATTCAAATGATGACCTTCAATGCCCCTTATGCAACCAAGCAGAGGAAGAGGAGGATCATCTCTTCTTGAAATGCCCCTGTTGAGGATCATCTGTGGAAAAAATTTACTTAATCTCATGGGGGTACTGTGGCTACTTGATAATACCTGCATCAGGGTTATGTGTTCATGGCCCATCCCACGCCTTAACTCCAAAAGGAAAATGGCCTGGAATACAATTCCTGCAGCAATCTTGTGGACCATTTAGAAGGAGAGGAATGCGAAAGTATTTCAATCTAAGGAGCAGAGGATTGAGGAATTATTCTAGAAAGCCAAATGGAGATTATGCACATGGCTCTTGTCAGGAAAAGACTCCATCGGATCCAAGATTTTGGACTTTATCAGTCTTGGGAGGGTTCAATGATGGGAGCCCCTTAGAAGACCAACAAATCAACCACCTAGACACCACCACAATAGGGACATTTCAAATTCAATGTGGACGGGGCAGCGAGGGGAAAACCGGGATCAACAGGAATTGGGAGCATTCTATGCGACCATAACAGGGAGCCGTTAGTTGTATTCCTAGAGTCGATTGGCAAAAAAGAATCAAATGAGGCGGAATTGCTTAGCATTAGAAAGGCCTTGACTATTTTGATTTTTTTAGAGTTGGGCAACTTGGTCATTGAAAGTGACTCGACAAATGCAATCAAATGGTTATTGGGAGTGAAAAAAACCACGTGGCAGTTGGCTACAATGGTGAGGGAGATGAATGCTTTACTTAAGGGTCAGAAAATCTCGTTCATCAAAGTTAGTAGATCGGCAAATGGTGTTGTAGACTTCTTCGCAAAACAAGGAGTTTTCAAATTCAATGTGGACAAGGCAACAAAAGGTAAACTGGGGTAGGTAGGGATAGGCGAAGTTCTACATGATTCGACCGGTACCTCGTCCATAGTTTTTTCTACGTCTGTGGGTTTGAGAGATTAAAATGAGGCAGAACTTCTAGGAATTAGGAAAGTTTTGACTTTTTGAATTTCCTTTGGTTAGGGGAAATTAATTGTTGAAGGAGATTCGACGAATACGACTAAGTGGGCTAAGGGGTTGAAGAAACTTCCTTGGAAATTGAAACAATCTTTAAGGAGATCATGGCATTATATTTGAGTCATGAGGTCTCTTTTGTGCTAGTTAAGAGATCAACCAATGGTGTGGTGGACTTCTTTGCAAAGAATGGGGTGGATTCGATGAATGAGGACGTTTTCTTCCATTAATTTTTGGGATGGAGGTTGGGAAGCACTATGGGGTTCCCTACTTCAAAAACGATTGTATTTATAACTTTGTTTTTGGAACATTATGATTTTTTTTTAACAGTATGATTTTTGTGTTATTTTTTCCTTTCTGTTTGGGTTTAAGATTCTTAGACCCTTTGTATATAATGTAATGCTATTTCCTCTATTAATATATTTTTCATCTTGTTACTGCCCCCCCAAAAAAAAAGAATATATAGGAGCATAAAGCTAACATCCTTCAACACAATGCATCGTGCTCTTCATCTTCTAATATAAAGACAACAACCATTTCTTTCAATCAATGTTATGAAAATTGAAATTGTATAAAAAATTGTTCAAGTTAACAAATTGATTCTAATCATAAATCGTATTGTAAATTGTAAGATTTTTGATGAACTTCTTGATGCAGATCAGCCCAGCTGGGCCTGGGCCCAGTTTCGAGCTAGGCCCAGCCAACTTAAGTTTCATAGGGTTTTATAACCCTCATGCAGCGGCAGATTGGAGAAGAATAAGATGGGAATGAAAGAAAGCTTGAAGCCTTAGCCTCCATGATGTGCATGGTGATGATTTTCCTTGGTGTGAAGCCAACATCTTCTCCTTCTCCTCTCCACAACTTCTTCAGGTACTCTTCTATCTTCTCTCTTCTTCTCTCTTCTTCCCTTCCTATTTTCTTTTCTTGTCTCTTTCTTCTACTTCTTTTTTTCTTGTCTCGCTTCTTTTCTTCTCTCTTCTCTTTCCTTTCTTTGGCTGTGAATACCCAAACCTCATCCCTAGCTTTGCCGCTGTCCAAAAGAATCCATCCTACCAGCTTCGTCCCCTCCAAAATCCCTCCTTAAGTGTTGCCACTACCCCATCAGTCCCATATCTTGATGCAGCAACCTCTCTAGGCCCAGATTTGACTGTCGCCCTACTTGTAGCCCCCTTTGTCCTGTGTCAAATTAATTAATTGCAAGTATTAATTGATTGTTTAATTTTAGCTCATTTAGAATTAGGACATATCGGATTTTTTCCCCAAATTGGGTTGCATTAGGCATTTTAGGGTTCTTTAATTTGGTGTCCAATTTCAAATTTGGCATTTAGTGTTACCCCATCCCCTTTTCCTGCATCAAATTAGTATTAGAGCTAAGTTAGGGTGTTTCCTTAAACATCTACAGTCTTAGATTTGCATTTAGTGAAAATTAATTAATTAATTAATTAAAACATTAAAAAAAATAATTGCATTGCATTTTTACTTGGATCATTGCATAGGATTTAGTCTATCCCATATCCGGGAGTCTAGGCGTATCGTAGCGCGTGTGTGTGCATGCCCACCCGTGTGATCTACGGACCACCGTAACCCATCTTGAGCGTCGAGTAGAGGAAGAACTCCGTGAGCCCAACTTGGAAGACATCGATGAGGATGAGTATAAGGACTTTGAGAATGGCTTGGCTTTTGTGCAAGGAGACTCATACTCTCTTGGGGAGGGTAATACCCCGTGTGTGATGGTGGTGCATTGATGTGCCCAGCACAACCAACAAAGAGTGACGATTGGCGAAGGAGTAATATTTTCTACACCTTTGCTAAAAGCGGTAACAAGACCTGTAAGGTTATCATTGATAGTAGGAGTTGTACAAATGTCATTGCTTCGTCGACAGTTTCCCGATTAGGACCCATCGCCCATCCTCATCCATATCGGGTTGCATGAGGTGGACTTGTCATCTATTCCCGTGACTCAATAGTTGTAATGACCCGACCCGAGGTAACGGGTCAGTAGTAGTGCGTAAAATTAAGTTAGAAAATCATTATAGCTTAAATTGATTTGTTAGTTTAATTTGATAAATTTATTTGGGAAAAACACAATTGAATTTAGGGATTGAATAATAGACCCTGATTTCACACACATTCTCCTCAATAAGAATTTACAAATTTATCCCCTTCGAATTAAAATTAAGAAAAAAATAAATAAATTGTCAACTTAGATTTTTAAATTCCCCTAAGTTAGAATTTTAATTAGAATTATTTTCTAAAGAATTTTAAATCCAATGAATAAGTTCCAACTTTAATTAACTAAATTTAATCGATGGTTGACAAATTAATCAAAGGGAATCCGACCCTAAGACCCGAGATTTCTAAGTCGTGTGGGTCCTTAAGACCCACACCTCTATTCATTGATCCCCCAACTTTCCCCTTATTTCCCAAAATCCCACATTTCATGATGGCAACCCAAGAGCTCTCCGCCGCACCTACGAAGGGTGTTCCAAATTCGATTTCTTCTCCCTTTCCTTTCTCGTTTGGGACTCAAATCCCTTCCTTCAAAAACGGAAACGAATCCTACCACTCCACCGTATACTTTCCGTTTTTAACTCCTCAAATCCGAATCCTACTCGGAAGAAACCAGCCGACCTTATTCCCTACAAATCCATGCAATGGCTGCCGGATTCTCCTCCTACCTTCGAGCTCCATCGGTATCTCTCTCTCTCTCTCTCTCTCTCTCTCTCTTGAGTTCTTGTTCCTCCTTGCCTCTTCGAAGACCAAGTTCCGGTTCGAGCAGCAGAGTTTCGGACCACCGTGTGACCAGCTCTTTGTCGTCTTTGTTCCCAAATTACAGCAAGTAACAGGTATGTCCCTCTAATTTCTTGTATGTTCTTCTTCTCCCATGGGTTTCTTGTTCTCTTCTCCCCGTTGTAAATATCGAGCCAGTCAACCAGCCTGAAACTGTCAGTAATCGGGACTGATCTTAGTCCCGTTGCTGCCAGCCACCTTGCTCAATTTATTTATCTCGGCCTTGACTAGTGCTTGGTTGTAGGATTGAATTAGGGGGTGACCCAGATCTGTTCCACCATAGATCTATTCCTTCTTCCAAACAAATGCATACAACCAGATGCCCTGTTATTTACATTTACCTGTGTGAATAGACCACGAGAGACTAGCCAAACTATTGATGTAGCTGGTGATATCTGGGACTGATTTTTCAGTCTTTAGATCGTTGATTTTTTGGGGATAGCTGGTTATCTTGCCCATGTTTATTTAATTATTCCCCTCTTTCCCTTCCTCTATCAGTTTTCTATCTACCTCTACTTAAGTTAATAAAGCCATGTTGAAATTTTGTTTGGCTAGAACTCCAGCCGAGATGGGCAATCACCCACCCAAAACTGGGTGCCACTAGGATTGTGGAACAATCCTTATTTGGGTCTGAACTAGGGTCCAAAATTCAGTTCAAAACACTATCAAATTGGGCCTTTAACTTGGGCCAAAACTGTTATCTTTTATGGGTCTATTCAAGAATAACCAAATTCCAACTATTGAGAGAGGAGACTGATTTTCGGTCCCAAGTTCGGCCAAATAATTGGACTGATACCAGTCCCAAATTTCATACGTATTGGACATGCTGTGGACCAAGAAACCCTTCCTGGTCGAGCCAGCAGAACCAGGTTCGAACTCCTTTAAATTAGACTTGCAAGCCAGCCCAGATTATTAGTAGTAGGGACTGATTTCTAATCCTAGATCGATCAGATAATAAGACTGATTTCAGTCCGAGAACTTCATAAAAACAGGACCTTAGTGAGCCAGTAAACCATTTAAACAAGATTAATTTAAAGAGAGTTAACTAATAAACAAATGCTATTTGCTTAGAACATTGAATTTGATATGCAACAACCTTGCATTAAAAAGGGCGTATTTTTGAAGCTTTGGATTCCTTGCTAGCACATACATTTCACGCGATTCTAGGTGAGGGAAATAATTCACTACATACTTTTTGGACATGATTCTTTATATTATGTGTTTAAGCAATGAAAATATTGCAATGTGTTGTATGTTTGGAATATAATCGTTGGATCTAAATAGACTGAGTGTATGTTAATAATGGTAGAAATCCGGTGTTTACTCACAGTAGTGCAAGGGAGATATTAGCTAAGCATTCTATTAGCCGTGAGGAGACTCAGTCCGTCCGGATTGTGGAATCTAACCATTAATGTTGTTGAAAGATCCAATGATTTTATATTCGTAAATTGATGATTATTTGTATGGTATTGTTGAATTTCAATTTTGATTGGATATGTTTGAATGTTGGTTTTTATAATTCAAATATTTATGATGCTTGGACTATTGCTACATTTATTTCAAGGTATATGCATGCTATGGCAAGTGAGATATTGATTGTGATGTAATAATCTGCTTAGAATGGAAGTTATAATTTATAAGCATGTTATGATTAATTAAAATATGTTGGTTGGCACTGAGCATAGCATTCTCATATTCATAGCATTGGGTATGAGGGTGCGATCCATAATTGTCACGAAGACCACGACGGTGGTTGTGTTGTTAGCCTCACTTTAAGTGGGAAGACCATGACGGTGGAAGAGATGTGATATCCGTGACAAGTCAGGAGGGCTGTTATTTGGTGGTAGGTTGTGTTATCCTCACTTTAGGTGGGAAGGCCACTAAGGCGATGTTGTGTTATCCTCACTTTAGGTGGGAATGCCACTAAGGCGATATTGTGCTATCCTCGATTCGTCGGGGAGGCCACCAAATATCAATAGATGTAAATAATGGGTTGGAATATGGCATTTTGCATTGAGCATTACATTTTTGCAAAGGCATGAGCATGAAATAAATTGTTATTTATGTTTATTTGAAATATCATGTGAGAAAGTAGGGATATCATATGCTATGTTTGTGTTATTGTTTTCTTCACTGGGCATGGAGCTAATCCTTTACATTGCAGGCAATCCCTTGGACTTGGGTCTGGAAGATAATCAGAACTGAGCTTAGAAGGCGAGGAGTCGATGAAGAATACTTGGAAATGCATAGTTTATTGAAGAATTTAGCATTTAGATTATAGGTTGGTTTCTTATTTGATTTGAGACTTTGAGGAATTTGTTTATTCGTTTATTTTTAGTTTGTGGAAACTTGGATAATAAATTCAAGTATGGATTAAATTTGAGAACACTATGATTTAATTGATATGGGAATGTGAGTAAGTTGGTGCGTTTAGAAATCCTTATGTGATTGATATTTCATCTCTTTAAGTTATTTGGAAAGATGAATGAAATGTCATGTTTTTAAGCAAGTTGTGGATGTGAGGAGTTTGGTGGCTTGTGAATGTAGTTATGTTTGTTTGAAAGAAAAAAATATAGCCACGGATTTATGATGTAAGGACTCGTTTAGGGCAGCAGGTGATCTAAAATTGTGTAGTCAGATCACGCCCATTTAGGTGTTGGAAGGCGGGGCTGTGATAATGGTGTCAGGTACCTGTCCAATTTTCATTCTATAAAGACACTGTATGGTGCAATGTGATACCTATGGAAGTAGGATAACATTATTTTGGGGAGGCCATGGTTGTATGACATGGATGCCACACTATTCAGTAGGTAGAAAGTGTGCTCATTCATCTTTGAGGGTAAAAGGATTAAGTTGAACCCTCTCCCTCTCAAAATACCAAAGAATGAGGCAGAGAAGCCAAGCAAGGGCACAACCATCAGTAGCTCAAAACCAAAACCCTGCATATTCTCAGTCCTACGGAGTTTGAGAAAGAGGCTAAAGAGGAGGACATTGTATTTGCATTGGTCACAAGAGAAACATCCTCCGAGCCTACTGTTGATCGCCTATGGGAAGGTTGAGTCAATTATGAGAGAGTTTCAGGATGTCTTCCCTGATGATTTACCGGATGGGCTCCCTCCCATGCGTGATATTCAGCACACTATCGACTTTGAATAGGAGCAACTGTTCTAACTGAATATGTGGAGATCGTTGAAATGAACAATCTAAGGGTGAGACTGATCAGGAAACTGAATATGTGGAGATCGTTGAAATTGACGAAACCCCAGTGATGATGAAGAGAACAAAGAATCTTCTCTTGCCTTGGTTAGGTGTGTTTACATACCATCCTCATCCATAGACCCTACTCCAGTGCCAGTGTCGCCCAAGTTTAGTGAGTCTGTTTATGCATCTGCACTGCCAGTGATGATGAAAAATATACGTTTGCTACAGATTCTCATTATAAATCCAAGGGATTTGATGTGGATGATCATGTGGGAGACCTCAAACCATGTCGAGCTCCAATACCTTTACCTCCAATCCTCATCTCACATCAGCATGACCCCTGAACCACAGTTGCCGTTCCTGATCCATCCCATGACCCAATGTTTTACCCTGCAGCTTCACCCTACATCCTGCCTCACCTTGACCCTCACACTGTCCTGTTGTCCCCACCATCTAGCCGACCCTCACAACTTGGAGCTCCCCTCAATCCAGACCATCACCTTGTCCCACTCCATAACCCACGAATCTACACTTATACAGCCTTCACCGATCCGTTCTTCTTTGCCTTCCTTGTTTCCCAAAAGAGAGAAGATAGATTTCATCCTGGACGAGGAAGAATTTTCTACATTTTCAAGAGGTTCCAGTGGCGTCTCATCAAGTAGAAGCACCGACCAAGGACAGACACCACAAGATTGATAGAGGATGAGTCACATCGACTTGATCCGGACTTATTGGAGCGACTTTGGAGTTTCCACTCTTCACCGGAGTTGCCTTCCTTCCACCCAAGGAGATATGATAGTGGAGATAGATCAGGTTTCTACATATATCATCGACGACGGGATAGAGTTGATCTAGTGGTCCCCTGGTGGTTCAATGATAGTTCAGTTGGATGTCAACTGAAAGCCTCACATGCGCATATATGATTTGAAGACCACACTCGAGGAAGATGCACGTGTGGGTTGATTTGTCTCATGTGTGCAAGCTACAGATTGAAGACCTCACACTGGGGTGGCACACATGAGATTTGGTTTGCTTTCTTCTCGTTCATTAAAACTCGAGGTTTCCACACATTCCGGAGGTTACAGGAAGTATCTTGTGACGAGGAAGCCCAGGCCCATGATAGATGTCACGTGGTTGCCTGAGTGTGAGCTACAACAACCTGATCTATATCTCCTAGAGCGACATCAGAGTTTTGTCTCATCGGAGGCGTATTTTACTCACATCTTGCTGTTGATGCCATCGAGAGTTGATCGTGACGACACTTTTGGATTCAGAGTATACCATCGATGGCAGAGGAGAGCCACTACTGCACTACCATTGTGGCTCGATGTCAGCCCAACTAGATGACGTCTGTCGGCCTCACGTGTGCACAAACATCATTTGAAGACCCCACACTGGGAAGGCACACGTGTGGTTCGATCTGTCTCACGTGCGCGTAGTTACACTTTGAAGACCCCACATTGGGAAGGCGCACGTGTGATTTGATTTGCTTTCTTCTCATCTAAGAACTCGAGGTCGAATTTTTCTTAGATGGGGGGATTGATGTAGAGCAGCCCAACTAGGCCTGGGCCCAGTTTCGAGCCAGGCCCAGCCAACTTAAGTTTCATAGGGTTTTGTAAACCTCATGCAGCGGTAGATTGGAGGAGAAGAATAGATGGAAATGAAAGAAAGCTGTGAAGCCAACATCTTCTCCTCTCCAGATTTTCTTTAGGTATTCCTCTTCTACTTCTCTCCTTCTTCTTCTTCTACTTCTTCTCTTTTCTCTTCTTCTCCCCCTTTTCTTTTTTTCCATCCTCAAAGAACCATACTGCTGCCATGACCCTCTTTAGCCTATCCCGTACTTCCGTAGGCCTCCCAGATTCCTCCCAGTCTTGTCGCCTCCCACCAGTCACCCATCTAGCTGCCGCCCCTTTCTTCAACCTCAATATTGCTGCTGCTCATTGCTGGAAGCCCAGATCCGCTGCTGGCCTATTCCTAGAACCCAGATCTGATGTTAACCCACCTTCCCATCCCATCCTTAGCCTTCCTTTTGCTGTCGTCACTCCCATAGATCCTTCTGCCAGCCCCTCCTAGCCTCTTCCTTGCTACCGGACCCCTCTAATACCCCAGATCCACCCCTTTCTTACCCCTCCTCCTGCTGCTACAGTCTTCCTACAGTCCCTAACTGCTGTCTTAAGCCCTCTTTTGGACCTCCTCTCTCCATTGACAGTCCATACAGCCCATCCACTTGCCTTCGCCACCCCCACACACCTGTCCCCTTTTGCTGCCACAGTCCTTTATCGGCCTTTACAGCGCTGTCCCAATCTGATTTTCCCCATCTATGTGCTGCCATAGGTCTTCCTTAGCATTCCCTTACATCTGTCCCGCATTTCTAGCCCCGATCTTAGTTTGTCCAATCCTTTCCTAAGCCTTTTGCCACTTCCGATATCCTTCATAACCCTTATTCTGCTGCCATATTCTGTTTTTTATCACCATTTTATTTACCAAACAACCAAAATCAGTCCCATTTTGATGTAGAACCAGCCTACAACTAGGCAGGAATAAGAAAGATGAAAGAGAGAGAACAAAAGGCTATGCCTCAATAAATTTTATTAATCCATCGTGTGTTGCATCTCTCCCATACAATACGTCGATACATGTATTTATAATAGAACAATCCAAACGAAAATAGAAAAAGACTTCAAGACTAATTAGGAAAGCCACCGACCTGGCTTCCTTCTAAAACAAGGATTCTCTAATATTCTAAAATGAAAATAATAAATCCTAATCTACTCAAACTTGCTAATTAAGAAATAAATAAATAAGTAAATAAAAATAAATAGAAGTGGATCCTTGGGGATCTTCCGTGTCCTACATCACATTTGGTGATAGATCTACATACATGCAAGACTTGATAAGCCTCTTTGTTTTGAGGGCCTCCTACTTTGACTTGTAATTAAGTTTGGATTATCATATAATTGTCTACATTAGATCTCCAAGAATTACTTTGATTATATGTGGTGAATTTATATTTTGAATTGCAATATTAGTTTGGTGATTAATTTCAGCTCATTTAGAATTAGGACATATCAGATTTTTTCCCCAAATTGGGTTGCATTAGGCATTTTAGGATTCTTTAATTTGGTGTCCAATATCAAATTAGGCATTTAGGGTTACCCCATCCCCTTTTCCTGCATCACTTCTAAAAAGGAAAATAGTTTAAACTAAAAGGTAAAAAGCTAAGATTTTCAAAATCCAAGCATCTTGAATACAAACCATCTACATAAATGGCAAATAAATTATGATAGTATCATATGCATTGCTTGATTGTCATATATGTTAATATCCTTAAGATTACAAAAGCATCATGTGTGTAGACTTGCATGCGATCATATATGGCTTATGGGATCAATGTGGTGAAAATTGACTTGATCATGAAAGAGAGATCAAATTTTAGTAAAACTCACATACCAACTGTAAAAAGTTCCCAATATTTGTAACTCTAAAAAATCAAAATTTAGGCATACAACTCCATCGACTTTTGTGAAAATCAAATCAAATTGTAGGACTTTAAAAACTATGCCTTCGATGAGCTTGTCCTATCATCATTACTAACTTTTCGCATCTTACTACCAATAATAAAATATTCTCGTATGATGACAACATATGACATAGGGGAGTTATAATGAAGAACCACTCAAGACTAAGAGTGGAAATTTTTTAAATAGAAAATGGTATGGTTGCACATGTAGATTCCACAAGGAGCAAGCTTTGATTTGACTAGGAGAAACTCTAGTCCTTTTTTATTGGAATTGGAAATTGAGATTGTTACCTCTTTATGAATGCCAGAGTTAGCAAGCCTTGATTTGTAGTGCTTAAACTCTCCCAATAAAAGATCAACATACCTATTGAAGTGTGAAATAATGTTAGCTTGTCAAATTAATGCAGATGTCATCCCAACATGAGAAGCACCCACAATGAGAGCACATATCAAACCTTCAAATATGTGTTCTATTAAAAAGATAATGGTGCAATGTGCTTTTGCCTTTCTTTAAATATACATTAACAAGTCATGTTCATAACTATGAAAAAAGAAATCTACAGATAAATTATAATCAATATTCCATTAAATCTGAATAACAAGGTGCTTTGCATTAATAAAGTTTGTACTTTATCATCATCATCTGTTGTAGAGTAGTTTGAACGAATGGAGGTTATATATAAGGAAAGTGGGTGTAATTTTTACCATAGGACACGAGAGTATTGTACTAGGATACTTGACTTTCTACTTTTGTATAATAGTGGATCTATTTAGAAGCTCCTTTGCAGCCTTTGTAATTACAGAGAGGAATTACGAGAATTTTCTTGGATTTCTCTTATTGAATCATTTTCCTCTATTCTCTATCATTTCTCATTCTTCCTTGTTCCACATCATCATTATCATGACCACCATCAAAGCCTTTTCCCCAACAACAAAACTAGCACTTGGGCAAAGGAGTAAAAAAAAAGAAGAACAAAGCATACCACCATTCAAGAAATAAAGGTGCCAAGTTTCACTTACACATCCTTGCTAAAATATGCACTATTAAACTCCCAATACATAGCTCCCTTGACAAGGCTCCTATGTTCTTGAAAAGAAGTAAGCTAACTACAGTTTTGCCAAGGCTTTATCTCTAAAATTGCAGAGACACCTATTGACTTCAACTATCAAGATCAAGTGGCTCGACTTTGAGTTTTGGGTGAAATTTGGTCCAGATATAGATCATCGAATAATTTTCAATCTCCCCAGTTGTTTTTTTGTTAACATTCACAGATCTTTTAGATGACAAGGTGCAACCCATGTGAGCTTATGATTAATTATGCCTAAGCAATTTTCACCTAAGAGACACCCAAACAAGGTGACTTAAAAAGTAAGAGAACTTTAAATAGGGAGTTCTCCACGAGAACTTGCAAGGTGAAATTTCTCCTACTCCAAGAGAATCTCTTGTTTTAGGCTCTCATCCAAACACAATCAAGGAGATTAAGAGCTTTAACAATGAGAAATGCCCATATAGAGATTAAGTTTCCTTTCAGGATGAATAAAGATAAATGCTAATCCAGATGCAGATTCATTAGCAAAAGCAAAGTTGGGTATAAATATGTTGTATTGAGCAAACACCATGCCCTAATATTTTAGACAATGAGGTCCCCCTCCCTCCTTTTTTCAATGTGCTAGTATACATCTTACAACATTTATCTCTCATACTGTGTAACCTTTTGTAGTTTTCACTCGAGGGTCTCAACATAGAAAACTACTGCTTTACTTATGTACAGAAGGAACATAAAATAATTAGACCACATTTTCGAATTTACAATTAAGAGAAACATTAGGACTCATATTCGTTGATGCTCTCTAAATAAAAGCCTTTGATGGTCAGTAAATGTACCCATTGTGCTCTAGTCCAAGCTCTTTTACCTCCCATTTTGCATTAGCAATCCGATCAACATACCTGGAATCACATTCACATATCAAATATACGAAGCAAATACATGCATAAATAAATAGGACAAAGTTCAATACGTTAAAAACACGAGTTGAAGTTATAAAACAAAGAAACATTGATCTAGAACAACAACCACAATCTATGGTGCAGATACAACTTTTTTCTCTGGAAAGCAGGGATACTACTACTACATCTATTGAGTTTCATTCTATCTGAGTTGACTTTATGAACAACGGATCAAGCTGATACCATAATACCAAGACAAAATTCCAAGAATGCAGAACATTCCAAACTATACAATAGGATAGAGTTTTTTTTTTTTTGAGTGATAACAAGATCAAATTTCATTACTAAGAAAGAGAGAGTACAAAATCAAGAAAAACATACATAAAAATATAAGGATTTTAGGAGATGTAAACCCCAAGAAAAAGTAACATGATCATCAGTACACTCAACACACGATAGCATGTCCCAAAAGAATGACTGCAATAGCACAAAACCAAACAACCCAACCCATAAATACAACACTGAACTGGATCATAGATAGAAGACGCCATGAAGTGGTGAATCAATTCCGCATTTTACAAAAAAAATTGCTACTCTGTTGGCCAATCTGCTGAGTTGTGAGAAAGGTACCTCTCGACCAATGAGTACAGCCTTTATCTCCTTAACAAGTGTCATTAATCTCCAGGGTGGTCTCGTTACTCATTTAGATGCATTTGTCGAGTCACTTTCAAGAAACAATTTTACTAGCCCTAGGGAAGTAGATATAGTAAGTTCTCCTGATACTAAGAAGCTCCGCTTCATTTGATTCTTTCCACTCAACCAGTTCGAAGAAGACGACTGATGAGTTTCCAGTGTGATCCCGCAGAACCCCACCTATTCTTGTCGGCCTTGATTTTCCCCTAGCTGCCCTGTTTACATTGAATTTAAAAGCGACTTGTTGTGGGGGCGACCAAGTGCTCACCTTTTTAGTCCTTGGACCTCTCGACAAAGAACTCTCCCATGATTGATAAAAATCCGTAATTTTTTACCCCTTGAAGTCCCTCTCAGATAAGAGCCAAACATAAAGCCTCCACTTGGCCTTTTGAAAGATCTCTGTAACGTCTGATGCCTTGGATTGGAAGATCCTTTCATTCCTCTCTTTCCAAATGGTTCAAAGGATTGCAGCGGGAAATTGGGAATTGTGTCCCAGGTTGCCTTGGTCTTGGGATTAAGGCAAGAAATAGGCCACGATCCCATCTTTCCCTCACAAGTCTTATCTAAGATCCACGAAATTCCCATCATATTGACAAAGTTGTCCATAACTGACCTGAGATAGAGCAGCGTAGGAAGAGATGATTTGCATCTTCCTTTGTAAGGCCACAAGGGGCATTGGAGATCGCCCTCCGGGTTAAGTAACCCTCTCCTCCTTAAGGCCAATCTGATGAGCATTTTTCCTTTGAGGACCCTCCAAACAAAGGCATGTACTCTCGAAGGAGCCAAGCTCTTCTAGACCAAACAAGGAAGAGGGGCCTCGGTACCCATATAAGTGGCTTTCTCCACAGCCTGTTTCACCGAGAAGGCGCCGGAAAAGTGATGCGGAGCACCTCCTATAAGTTGTTGCCTTGTTTTCTTTTGTTTTAGTAGTTTCTTTTCTTTTGTTTTTTATTTTTAGTTACTTTCTTTTTAATGCAAGGGTATTTGGTCATAAGTTTTTTGTAAGCTTATATAAGCTATTCCTCTTCTCTTTGTAAACACACGATTCAATGAAATAAAACTTTGAGGCTTTCGCAAAATCTGTAGTGCACGTGTTTTGAGCGAGAGGCTTGGCGTGAGGCTATAGTGTGACGCCACTTTCTTCTTCTCCAGGCATTCATCTTCTACTTCTCTCTTTTCTTCTTCCTCTCTTCTTATTCCTCATCCTCTTTGTTTTCCTTTTGATTTCACAAACCAAACAGCCCTTTCCAGTTACCATAAGCCCAAAACTCCCCTCTTTCCCATCCTACCATCGCCAGAACCATCCCCAAATCTCTTTACCGTTTTCGTTTCCCTCCCCTAACCCAATCTGGGTTTTCGTCCAGCCCCAAACTCCTAATTGCAGCCTTCGTCCCCTCTTCCCAAAGCCTCTACAGTCACCGTTACCCTATTTCGGACCTTCTAATTTCACTGAGAACCCACACAACTCTGATCCTTTGCCCTCTATACCTGCTGTAAGCCTCTTTAGACCCTTATTTTCTCCAGATACAGCCTAAAAAGCTCACCACCATCTGTCCTAAACCTCCATGCAGTTCCTAAACTACAGCTGTCCGGTTTTCCATAGCCTTTCTTAACCCTCCTTTACATCTGTCCTGTGCTTCCAGTCCCTATCTTAGCCTTTCCAACCTGTTTTCCTCTCTCTCTTACTGCTGTCCCATAAACCAGTACTTTTCTTAACCTCATTAACCCCTCTTACTGCTGTCATAGCCAGATTTGTCACAAGTTTGAAGCCTAATAGCCAGATTTAGCCCTATTTGATGTTGGTTCTATGTGTTTGTGAGATCTGTTAAGCCCTGTGTTCTGAAAGGTCTTTATTTTGAGCTATAACCTGATTTGGATTGTGATATGCTTGCTTACATTGAACCTCAAGAATTTATGTGATTATTTGTGGCTTATTTATATTATTCATTGCAATTATTCATTTACTTTTAATTTCAGCCTCTTATTTTTGCTTCATATTGATTTTTTATTACATCATAATTGTATTTAGGCATTTAGGGTTACTATTTTGTCTTGTCCTGCGTCAAAAAGTCATCTAACCAAATTAATTCATCTTCCTCCTCTCTGGATAGTGGACAATCTCCCAATAGGGTTAAGAGCCCCTCTAAACTCTCATGTTCGAAGTCGCTTAGATCCTTTCTAAAGTCGAAGTGCCAAAGAACCCGGTTTTGCTAAAATCTATAGTGATCTCTAACCAAAGCCTCCTTGTTGCGTGCCACCATATATAATTGGGAAAGATTTCTTTCAGGGGTCTCTCTCCAAGCCACACATTTATCCAAAAAAAGGGTTCTATTTCCATTTCCCACAAGCAATCTCAAACTTTTCTTTGAAAGTGTGGCCTACCGGGCCTGCTCCCCTCCATATCCTCTACCACGCTTTTACAAGTTGTGATCATGTCCTCTCAACATTGTCTCCAAGCGTCAAACCCCCTTTGTCTCCTAGTCCATATTTGGTGGTCAAGACTTTAGTCCACAACACTCCCCTTTCTTTCCCAACCTTCAATTCCACTTGCACAAAAGCACTTGATTCCTGATTTGAAGAGGAACTATTCAAAGACTTCTGAACGACTTGGGCTTTGATGTAGAGGCAGTGGTGTGGGAAATAGAGAATTAGTCAATCCCGACGAATATCCGGCCACACACACTTTGAATTGGATCGCACGTGTGTAGTATGACTTATGAGATGATATTCTGGCACATGGGTGTTATGCACGTGACTTATAAGTTGGGTTCGATTAGGGTAAGGATACGAATGGGGTAAAAAGAAAGAGGGAAAAAGGTGGCTGTTTGGAGTGGTAGAAGGGGCGACGGATAGCAGTGATGGAAAAGAGGGGAAAGGAGAGGGGATTCGCAGGAAGAAGGTGGAAGAAGGGAAAGAGGGACGGTTGCTTGTACCTGGGCTTGAGGAAGAAGAGACGAATCTACTTGCAGTGAAATAGAGAGATCGAGCAGCCACGGCGAAACAGTAGCAGAGGCGGAAGTTTGTGGGAGAGGCGGAAGGCGAGAACAACGATAGAATAGACTTGGGATAAAGCCCAAGCAATCGCAGCAGCACAATGGAGGTATCTCCTCTGGGATGAAGCCCAGAGTCAGTGATGTCGAGAGGCCTGCAACAGGGACAGGAGAATACAGAATCGTCTGCATCTTGGCAGAGGTAGGAGAAGATAACACAAAAGATAACTAGTAATTTCTTATTCAATTCATAATCTCGAATGGATGTGTTTTTCTGTTACATCCATCGGTATTTATAAGAAAACAAATAACTAAAATAGACTAGGACTCTAAGTTTGGAAGGCCACGAAGGTGGTTTCCAACTCTACCACAATTACTAAACATATCTTGGATTCCTAAATAAAGTAGGAAAACCACTGACCTGGCTTTATTACGAGGACTCGAAAAAAATAAAAATGCAAAAATACGAAATACTAAAAATAGGGTCTGTATGCGTGTCCTACATCAGGCTTAGTCACATCGGGCCAAGATATCAAGTGAACGTTCTTCTTATCCTGTCTGTCACCCCATAGGAACCTCCTAGGGCTTTCCTCCAGTTTCCTCGAGATTCCTATCGGTATTTGAAAAATGGACACATAATAAATGGGAAGGTTCACAAGAATGGACCTAATGAGAGTAAGCCTTCCGGTTAAGGATAAATATCTCCCTCCCAACCCTTCTAACCTTTTCTCCACCTTTTAAAGCCATTACAAGTGTCCAAAAATGCATGAAAATCAAGGTCAAATGGTAATTAGCATTGAAGCCTGAGCATATATGAAGATCATTGTAATTTTAGTTAACACAAAAACATAGACGTACATGGAAGAAGATAGCTTCAATAATTACACTCATACAACCAACAAGTGAATAAAGCCAATGTAATACTACACTTTGAATGAAGAGCTAAAGGTAGTATCCACATTTAGTTTTGACCCCCTTCCATCACAAATCCTACCAAACCAGCTTGAAGACAAAAGTCACAAAAGATGTAGATCTCACCTTAAACAGCGTCGGTACTAACGTTACCATTCCAAAATAACTGGCTAAAATCATATAAAGAAATTTAATAGAACATGAAGACTTTAACCAAGTAATGAAACCATGATAATTCAGTTGAAGCTTGCCAAAACCCCTACAATATGACACCACTCTGAAGAAACAAGCAATAAGTGATTTGACTTTTTTGTTATTCTATACATCACGGTCTTAAGATCTACATCCTTTTCTCAGAGTGTATGATCATTCTGCAAATCATCATATATATAATATATATACTGGGCCCCACTACCCCCTCTTTTTTCACACCCTTTTACCCACATGAATTGGATCCTACCCAATAGGTGGGCCCCAATACACCCTTATCCCTTTTTTTTCGCTTCTTCACATCCTTTTTACCGCCATGAATTGGATCCCTACCCAATCTGAACCCATTTGGAGTTGATTTGACTATTAGATTGAAATGCATCCAAAACTGACCCATGTTAATGGTTGATTTTTAGACCCTTGAGAATCATGGCCTTTTAAATCAAATGGACCCTTTCTTCATTTATAGTTAGAAACATCTGGAAATACCTTTCAAATGGACCCCACCTATGTTGGCCCCACACCCCCTGGCACAATAATGTGCATCCGCATGTGTGTGAGAGAAAGAGAGAGATGATCAAGTGCAACCACTCACAAGGTAACTCTGTGTGCTTTTTCCTAATTTTTCCTTTTTCCATTTGTGCTATTAAAAAGAGAACCGTACATGTTGAAAGTAGACTTTTTTTTTGAAAGGTCACATTGAAAGTAGACTTAGATAAGCCACAAGTAGACCATTAGCTTGAAATTCAATTTATAGCCACTTTATCTGAACGGTCAAGATCACCGAAAGTCAGTCTTTGACTGGTAATTTTGACCGTTAAGATCAAGTGGCAAGAAATTGAGTATTGTCTGAAATTTGGTCCATTTGTAGGTTATCAAATCTATTTTGAATCTGTATGGTTTCTTTTAGATGATTTTTACAAAAATTATGAAAAAGATAAATGGACCAGGGTGTGAACCATAAAACCAGTATTGCTAAATGTAGATAACATGATTCAATAGTTTTAACCTTTTTTAGCTGTTTATTTTCAAATTAAAAAATAAAAATGTGTGCACATGGTGCATTTCAAGGTATATATATAATTTTTTTTTTGAAGACCAAGGTGTCTAGGCGTCTCACCTAACTAATCCTTGGGGCATGTGTTAACCTCCCAATCCGCATATGCTAGATACATAACAAAGGGGAGTGACCCTTTTTGTATTGAGGGGAAAGGTATATATTTTCTAAATAGCTGCACCCAGTAAATTAACATGATAAACTATGAGAAAACAAAATGATTGATTGAAAATCCATGCAAACAGAATGAACTACTCAAACACGCCACATGTTACAATATTTGTAGATGGCATCCACTGTAACTGCAAATAATGCATTTCTTTTCAAAAAACAAACAAATTAAACTACAGTGTCATGATTTTACCCATTGATATTGAGAAGTGACCTAGCAGTAGTCCTGTGAATGTGGTCTGTAAGATCCAGTACAGAATCCACCTGTGAGAAACCAGGAAATTTATCAAGAATTTCCAACTGAACATGAAATGCTGAAGAAAGAGACAATTATCTATGAGAATACCATTACTGGAGACAAAGAAATCACAATGTATCTTGGAAAGTATGAAAGAACAACAGTTAAATGACCATTAGGATGTGATACTCAACAAAATGCAATTTTTTTTTGCCAACCAACACGTCTTTATTAGTTAACTGGTATAGAAAAAGGAACATACCACATTTACGTAGAAATCTTCAATTATAGCTGCATTATTTTGCAAAAGCATTGATTGAAGATGAACTCTAGACCTGTGCAATGTCTGAGCAACAAGAGAGACAGCCTCAACAGCCACACATCTTTCCTGCAACAGAGAAACAATACTACTTGCAATGACACATATGGTAATCTGTTAAAGAAAAAACATTCAATACACCACAAAATAAACTCTCCTAGTGAAAAACTCAGAAAATACCAGAGACAGAGACAAAGCATGCTCCCTCTGCTATGCTGAAAAAAATATGACATCATATGCCATATGCAAACCATAAGTTTGTTATTTTTGTTGGTCATTCTAACCCATTGCCTTTACTCAACTGTCCTCTTTCCCCTTCAACCTATATCTCATTCAGGCATTCAATGTGGACGAATATGTCTAAACTATGATGCAGTGCTGCTGGCATACACAAGCATCTACATATCTTAAGAAAATAAATTTCACCAATGAAGAATGCTTTTTCTTTTTATTTTTTTGTGAAAAGTATCAATAAATAATGCTTTACTCCAATACTTATAACTTCATTTGCTATATATAAATTCTACATGAATAATGTCACTTGTTCAATGTGAAAATGAATACCTTCAATCCAAATGAAGTAGCTGGCGCCTGGCCAAAACTTGTGCTAACAGGACTAGTAGGTGTCACATCCATTTGTGTGAACGATGAGTTCAATGACGTAGGTGAAGAACATGAGTTTGTAATCATTTGTGGCTTTATCCATTGATCACAATCTTGAGCTATCCTTGACAATGCTGTCCTGAGCCGATCTACCACCACACAAACAAAATGGCATTTAAATGCAGGAACCTTTTCTATGTGGACAAGAAAAGCATAAGAAAGCAGAGCCAATATCCACAGCAAAATAAAAAGAATGAAACAAAGCTGCACATACGAGTGAGACAATCTATCACACTTCTTCCGCTAATGTATGCATCTCGCTGACCAAATGTCTCAAACACAAAATGGAAGAAAACTTCAAACAACTGACAGATGCCCTGGAATGAAAAAGAAAAAGTTACAACCATAATCAGGGAAGGAATTAATGTGAAACAGAGAAAAATATGCAACGTGAACTGCTGTAGTATGACACACCTTGAAAAAGTCAACATTGACTATTTCTAACTTTTGCATAAGCCTTGCATATTTATCCATCAGCCTGCCACATTAAGTATGCTTCAGTGAACTTACTCACAGTGATATATTCAAGGATCCCAAATACTAAGGTATAGAATCCTCACCTTAGAAGACAGAGTGTGGATCCTGTATGTGCTGTAATATCCTCATTGGTCCAATGAGCAGAATGATTTTTTGCAATAATGGGTTTAGATATACGACTTGGAAGCTGACTATCCTCATCAATAAAGTCAGCAAGGAGATCTTCATTTTCATCTTCCAAAACAGACTTATTTCCGTTCACATGATTTCTATCAATGTCTAGAGATACTCTTTCACTATCTAAAAGATCAATGTCTTTTCCATCAGGTTGGCCAGAGAACTTAGGACCATTTAGCAGGGCAGGGTTTGAACAATCTTTAGTTCCACAGGTCAGCTTAGATGAAAATGGATTGCCAATCGTAAGCCAATAAGAAAACCTAGTCCTTTGGTTGCCAGTATCAACTGAGTCAGATGATTTCTTAGAATGAAGTTCTGACATCTTGACACGATCAATATCAATTGGAGCAATTAGGGGTGCACCATCACCAACAAGACCAGCCAAACTAATCACTTGAATTGTGTCTGATGACATTTTCAGCCACGTTTCCTTCTCCAAAAGCATCTTAAGTGCCTGTATAAAGTATAAAGTAGGTACATATTATTGATTACCAGTTTCAAATCTTGAATGCCTAAATATTCTGGTCATGCCTTTATCTTGCAAGTACTTATACAGGACCAATGAGTGGCATTCAAGTTCCTGCAACAAATCACAATATTTAGCCACATTATCTTGAATGCCTAATTTCCATCTTTCCTAACAAAGATCGTGCTCCAGCGGAACTTGCCCAAGCCCAACTCAGGCCTACAAAAAAGCCAAAGATGGGAGGGCTTGGACTGGTTTGACATGTGCTTGGACCCAAGTATGACACCCAATATAATGGCAACCTGAGCCAGCCCTCATTGGGTCGAGTTTGCTTGTTGGGGGACATTAGCCAAAGTAGGAGGGTTTGTACTGGTTTTCCCATACTTACTCTTCAGCCACACAAAAAGACAACAGTAGGCCTCTCTTCCTTGATGACAAAGTCAATGATGATGATGATTAGCGGTATGAGCCTAGATGGAAACCCTAGCACAGCTGGTAAGTGCTCATTGATGGGAAAATGGTTTTGGATAAGAGTCCTATGGGTGTCAGATATGCAGTCAACCCATAGAAAAAAAGAAACACATGAAATCTGCAATTGCCAACCCCAGATTGATGGGGTAATGACTTTGATGATGACAATTATAGATGGAACCCAAGCCTGGCCAGAGTTTTGACTTTAGATGGCCCTACATAAATAGTATCAAGGTTGAAATGGCCCAAATCATGGGCCAACATCCCCAAATAGTAACATGTAGTTAGGTCAGATTCATGATGGTGCCTTAAAAATTTGGGTGGCTTTGGCTTGGGCACCTAACATGACTTGACCATATCTGCCCAAGTCATGCCCCTACCTGAATAGGGCCTGCTGCATTATGGTTGACACAATACATTGAGCAAAAGAAGGAAAATAGGTATCACAGAAACTGTCAAATTGGCATACCAAAATATTTTGCCGGTGAAAAGCCGATAAATAATTTTCACAAACAATCTTCAATCTCTGCCTGAACTCAACAGCTTCCACTCCACAAAAGGCTTCTCCAGCCAGGATGAATATGTTCAGGTCTTCATAATTCCTTACAAATTGATGTGTGCTTGATGAGCAAACTGCAGAACTTGAAAGCAAAACTGATACACGGCTTGTTGTAAGTTGCCAAAGATTCTTTTTGCCTCTCTGTAACGTTTCTGCAACAAATGCTATGGCATCGTTCCTCAACTGATGAAATGGGGAACCACTACTTGAAGTAGCATTGGCATCATCACCTGTCGACAAAAAGTTCCATTACCGGCGAAGGAATTTCTGAAGATTTCAGGGAGCAAGTGAGAGATTTGAAAAAAAAAAAAAATCGAGCAAAATCCACTCTGATAGCAAACCTGTTGCTGTGTGAGCAGATTCATTTACTGAGTGATTCTCAGATTCAGAATTCCTTGCAATTCTTGATGTTGAATCAACAGAGAGACCAACTTCCAAACTAGAGGTTTCACTTTCCTTCTGCTTTAGGCTTGATGACTGAGATTCTAAATCCTGAAACAAATATATGAAAGTTCCGTGAGAAGTATGTATCTGTGAATGTGTATGTGTATCAGCTGAGAACCATACAACATCTTAACTCTGTCCAGACAGCTAGTAGGAGCCCATATGGGGCCTCCTTTCCTCAGATCCCCTCCCCCTCCCGTCCGTTTTGACCATTATAGTTATGCTCACTGTTTGATATGAAACTCCATTCTTATCTAAAAAATTATTTAGCTTTATACTGCAGCTGCCATCCAGATTTTTGGGGTCATATCTAGAGTTATCCATGCATAGACCTTCCTGTCATGATGACAGCTGGGCCTATGTAGAGTTCGTATTTGCAGCTGGAAATTGATATATATTGTAGGGGATGCCTCCCGCATAAGGGACAGCCCTGGTGGGACACACCTCCAGCAGTTTCCTCTCATCTTTTACAAGGCCCCACCATGTTCAATTAACACCCGCCCGCCACTGCATCAAAATCCAACACTTTCTGGCCCAACATTAATGTTGATCTTGGGGCCAAGAGAACCAGATGTAGAAGAATTCAATCCAGCTGTTTTCAGAAGGCATATGGTGAAGCATAGATTTTACAATACCACCTATTCTGTGAATTACCATGCGGCCAAGCAAAGACAATGCGTGATGCATAGGTGAAATAGTATCATATCCAACAAAATTTCCGCAAATGAAATCCTTGAAAAACAAGAAAGGATTTTTTAACCAAGGCAACTTTTTGTGCAGACTTCATGTATACCCTTTATGGGGCCCATTCTGCAACTACAGGGAAGATTTATTTATTGGATGGTTTCTTTCTTCTCTCCTTTAGGTGCAGTGTGGTGGATAGGGGTTTTGGTAGGGTGGGGGAATGGGAAGGGACCTCATCCAATATGGTCTGCAGTTGAAACTTCACTAATATATGGATATATATTGCAGCAGATTATTTATAGGCAATGGAAACCAAACTACAGCAGTTCCTAAGTCTCAGAACTGTTGACAAGAATATGTGACAAGACAGGACATAAAAGAGTAACATAATAAGCTCGTTAATTCAATAAAAAATTAGAAAAGACGTAATAAAAGAATACCACAGTAAAGAATGAAGACTGTACGGGTATGCTTGGTAGGTCATTCAGGATAGAATGAGACTGGTTTTCATTCATAATAGATACAATACCTCCTTTTCAAGGAAAATAAAAGTGGCACAAAACACAAGAATTAAAGTCGTTCCAAGTTTATTTTGTCAGAATCATTCTTTCCACCAAACACTACTCTTCAAGAAAAAACCTTATTCTCAACGATTCTTTATCATTCTAAATACCAAATAGGACCCAAGGAAGCAGTAAGCAATGTAACACAATGAATCATATGAAACTAAATGTGGTCAGTACTATTGAAAATTATGGGGGCAAACAGCATTTGTTAACTCACACCAAAAAGAAAATTTTGAGAATAAACTGCCTTGCAAGTTATTACCACCTACATAAAAAGGCAAACAAATGAAACATCAACTTTCCCCTTGACAGTCACAGGTACAGAGAGAGAAGCACTTGACCTTCAAAGCCTGCATTCATGTAGACAAGTTTCTTTAACAAGTCAAACGAGGCGTGGCCTAGAAGCACTACGAAGCAGTCGAGG
The DNA here is from genome assembly GCA_013350335.1 of Chimonanthus salicifolius. Lineage (NCBI taxonomy): Eukaryota > Viridiplantae > Streptophyta > Magnoliopsida > Laurales > Calycanthaceae > Chimonanthus > Chimonanthus salicifolius. The sequence goes on along the minus strand of CM023541.1, from coordinate 28,100,598 downwards.
GTGGGATGTCTATTGAAATCAACAAAGGTGCAATCTAAACCGGGAACACATAATTAGAACTGTAAAGAATTATCTTGTTTATGTCAATTCTCTCTTGAACTTTTACTTCCACAACGTAATTAATCTAGAACTTTCTGTCTTCCTAACTTCTCTCCTTTTATTGTCTTTCCAAGCCTTTGAAAAAGAAGTTGTTAGTGCTCTCTTCAACCATTTCCGTTTCAAATGTTAGGTTGAATTATGTTGCTGTTTATCAAGCTGAAACCACTAGTTGTGACTCCTTGCTTAATAGGTAAACTATGTAACAAAGTGATGAAATTTCTCTAGTAAAATGGCATTTGAAAAAGTTCCCCAAGTGCTTCCATCATAGTTGTTAAAATCTTACGATATACTATTCGTATCTTACGATTCATACGATATGATAAGAGGAACGATTCGTATCTATCAACAAATCTTACGATAAGTATAAATAATAGAATTATGGGGTTATTAGGAATGTGAAAGCATGAAACATTTCGTTTTAATGGTTTTTAAGGCTAGAGTTGATGAGCATTTAAGACCTTTCGATTTTTTGAAGGTTTTTTTTAGTTCATTATTGACTTTTCATAGTATAGTTGGATTATATACTGATCTTATACTTTTTACAGTTAGAGCATTGAAATTGGAGCTCCAATGAACTGATTATATAGAATTCACTTCATATTGAAAGAAAGTTGGAGAATTGCTCATATTATTACATTTTAGATATATTTTACGTTACTTCATATATTAAATATTTTCTAGGGAAAACACTTATGAATCTTAAGATTCTACGATTTACGATAAACGATTTGTGATTCAAGATGTATTAATGATTTACGATACGATTCGATTTTCACAACATTGGCTTCCATGCTTGCTTGACCTAGCAGCCTTATCTTCTTCCTATTCTCTAAGAATATTCATTTGAAATTGTATAAAGTCATTTCCTATCAGTATACAAAAGGTTGTAAATCCTTATGTTTGACATTCAATTCTCCTCCAAACTCCAAAAGCTTGATAGCATATTGATCCTTCCCAAGCCTTCCCTACTTGTTCTAACCTTAACCAACTTCCAACATCTAGAACTGACTTGATTGCTTCCATGGCGGCTTGCAGTAAAGAACTTAAAAGGTGTAGTTTGAATACTGCATGCAAGTATGCCTTGCGGACTCTATCCTTTCTTTCTTATGACTTCTCTTTCTATCTCATTTCTTTCTTGTTGTTACATTGCGCCTACACTTTTTTCCTTCCTTTATTGCTTGAAGTCTCTCTTTCTTTCTTGGTTACAATTCTGTTATTCTTATGTCAATTCTCTTATTGATTGTAGTTACCTTCTTTATTCTTTCTTCCATTATTACTTGTCTTATTTAAATCATTTCTTTCTTTAAGTTCCACTACTTGGTTAAGAAAATGAAACAATCATTCTAGTTTTTAAAACACGGGATTTTTCGCTTAAAGTAGATTTTCCTTCATACCCGACCCCTAAAAGATGCAAAGGAGTAGTAGTTTGCTACTATAGTTGATAGAAAAGTTTCAATATGAGATCTACTTCCTTAAAAAAAATGGGTTTGGCCAAAAAAACGGGTTTTATAAAATTGTGCGGTTGAAATGTTAGTTTAGTTCATGAAGGGAAATCCAGTTTAGGCAAATTTTCCCGGGTTTCGTCAAACTGTCAAGCATATTTTCCATACAGTGGAAAATGTGGAATGTCTTTGTGGAAGACGAAGTTAATTGTTGAGAGATATTTTGCTAATGTGATTGCATGGGCAAAAGATAGGAGGAAACCTCCACTGAAGCTGATGTCAAATTATTAAGAGATTTGAAGGCTATGCATTGGGAAGGATATTTAGTTTATACAAGTTAAAAGACTACGAAAGAGGTACCAGATTTTTGGCTAAAGCAAGAGCTGAAACATTTGGTCCTTCTATTGGGTGGTTATGATTCTATGATGGATTTATGTATTGGCTTCATGTGATTTTGTTGTAGTTATGTGTTCTTGTATTTACTTTAGTACAGATCTCAAATGTGCTTACCATTGACATACCTCCTTCATCCGACTATACCAAGAAATCAGCACCACCACTAGTTGAGCATCTAATAGGCCTAAAGCATCTCTCTTTCCTTACTAAGCTTAATATTTTCTCTTGTGATTGATAGTAATTTCTAGAGGGGTCTAGGGATTTCTCTAGTGAGAGTTAGAAATCAGGCCTTGTGGAAATGGATCTAGAGGTTTATTAGAGAAAGGGAGCGTTATAGGAAGGGTCTTAATAGCTCTACATACGGAGAGAGGGAAAGAGAGAAAGGGGGGCGGTTGGTTAGAGGGGAACTCTGGGGAGTAGGCAACAAAGGAAGGTTCAACAGTTGTGCATTTGATTTGCACGATAGAATGAGGGGAGGGTTGATGTTTAGAGAGAGGCATAAGTTTCTCATAACAACTTTTAGGTTTTCTCTGATGAAATTGTTTTGAAGTATATATCTTTTCTGTGACATCATACAAACATCATATCAAATGACAATTATTGCACATTATTGATGAATATAAGCAATTTCGGAGGCCATCAATACACATGTATTTGGTGTACCTGCCTATATGCTAAATACCAACCAATATTTTGGACCACAGTCCACTAGAATCATATCCAATAAAATTAGAAAGTCATTATGGATTACCAAAATAAAATTCCTGTATTGGTTGTAGCCACATATGATTGCAATTTGAGTTAATTCGGATTTTCCCAAAACAAAACTGTAAGAGGAAATAAAATATCTCTAGCATGAAAGAAACACCAAACTTATATCTAATAAACTACGCCTAAACATTAAAGCTATAAAGATGTCAATGCAGGATTTATATTCTCAACAACCGTCCAAAGATCTTCATTTTTCACTTTGAACTTTTGGTTTAAAAAAAAGATGGAAGTGAAACCCCTACCCACCAATGTGGGAAGAAGTCCCACATCGGTAGTAGAGGAGGAAAATTTGGGGAATTTAAGTGGGTGGCCTCCCTTGTACTCATGTGACGCGTTTTGGGCCGGGCCAGGTGGGTCCAGGCCCAAATGCAAAACCGTGCGGGCTCGCTTGTGTGCGAGGCCCAGAGCGGACAATATCACACTGAGTCAAGCCCTAAGCCCTGTATTCGGGTCGGGTCGTTACAAATGGTATTAGAGAATGGTTCAACTCTGTCTGAGGGTGTGGGCTTGGTTGTTGTGTGTGGAGAGCCGGGGACGGCTCTGGCTTTAAGGGGGGTAGATTGTAATACCCTGCTCCAAAAAGTCCCACATTGCTAGTGGCATTGGAAGTTCCATGGCATATAAGTAGTAACCTTCCTCCTTCTAGCACAAGGCCTTTTGGGAGCAATAGTGGGTTGGCTCGCCAAAGCAAAGCCGTGCGGGTCCGTGTGTAGGCCCAAAGCGGACAATATTGTGCTAGCGGGACGGGTCGCTACAAATGGTATCAGAGCCGAAGTTCAACACTCAGACTGTGTGGGCCTTCCTCCTTCCCTGATGTTGTAGAGTCGGGGGTGGCCCGAGGCTTTAGGGGGGGGGGGGGGGGGGGGGGTGATTGTGAAACCTCTGCCACCGATGTGGGAAGAGTCCCACATCGGTAGTGGAGGCAAAGAGGGGAGTGCTTATATGTGAGGCCAAGCCTCTTAACTCGTGTGACGCGTTTTGGGCCAGGTCAGGTGGGCCCGGGCCCAAATGCAAAACCGTGCAGGCTCGCTGGTGTGCGAGGCCCAGAGCGGACAATATCACACTGAGTCAAGCCCTAAGCCCTGTTTTCGGGTCGGGTTGTTACAATAATCTAGCATGACTTGCTAATCATAATACAAACTTAAAATCAACTATGCATATGTAAAAATCAGAAAATAACACTATTTTGACATTTATTGTCTATCATACCAAATGGCAAATGAAGTAACCATGAAATTTGAGGAAACAAAGATTAAAATTCCACTTACATCTCTTTTGGATTGAAAGCTCATGATCGCATAATACGAACACATCAACTTAAATAAAATATCCAGCGTCTGCAACAAACATTGTCTGAATCTTGATTCAGGTATTTGAAGACAAAGATCGCTATAGGTAAGCCTGGAAACATGATAAGTATTACTCATGGAACACTTGAAAATTTGTAGGTTTTTTAAAGTACACTAATCACTAGAATATTTAAACTAACCCAATTTATTTTGAGGGCTCTCCAGAAAAAATAGTATATAGTTAATAAAAAAGAATAATAGGTGATGTGCATAGAAGATGAAAGATAATTTTCTTCATGAATAATGATGGTACATTTTTTCAATATGATGTATATTAGAAAATTATGCAAAATATATGTTAATCATGAGCACATAATATTATCAACTACAAGACTGCAACCATGGAAAAAAACTCTGGAGGCTGATGGTTTGGAGGTGGAACTTTTGGTAATTAGAGGGGCTATTCAGTTACAGTTAACTGTGGGGTGTGCAATTTGATTGTAGAAGGAGACACTAGGAATGCTTAGCTTGGGCAAGTGGTAGAATGAAGCCCCCTTGGAGGCTGGCTCATGTAGTGAGGGACATTAAGAAGATTTTCTGATGCGGAGCACTGCTGGATTAGCATTAGCTCTTATTTTATCCAGTTATTTAGTTTATTTGTCATGAGTTGGATTTCATTTATTTTCATATTCCATTGTTAGAATTTGTAATTTTTGGGTTTAATTAAGGGTATTTCGGGCATTCTGATGTAAAGGGGCATTTTGGTCTTTCTTTACTTCATTTTGTATGAATACTCTTAACCCTCATTAGGGTAAGATAGATAAATAGAAGACACAAATTTTGCTGTGGAAGAAAAGGACTCCATGCAGTCATGCACAGATAGTGGTGAGAAATCACAGAACCTCAGCCAGAAGGGGGGAAGGCGAGAAGCCAACGGAATGAGTGAGAAGCCTCTTCTAAAATCTAGGTACTTATCCTTCTCTCTCTAATCTCTTCTTTTCTCTCCCCGTTCTCTTTTTTTCCTTTTCTACCAAATCCAAGCCATCTGTCGTGACCCACCAAACCATCCCCTTCCTTCCGTGACATCAAACCCAGCCCCTTTTGTTTCCGCCAGACCCATACTCCCTTCCAAACAACTCCCGCAATCTGTTCCTGCATCCACAGTCATCGCCATCTCCTCCCTCTTCCCCTAGACACTTCTGCCCTTTCCTAGGCTTACAAACTGTGTTGCCAACCATCCCAAACCCCCTGTACTGGGTTCGCCAGCCCCTTTTGACCCCTCTGCCCTGTCGCCCACTTCCATTCCTCTTCCTTTTACTGTCCAGCCATTCAACCAATGTCCCTAAGCCTTATCCAGTCCTCCCACAGCCCATACAGGCATCGCCAGTCCTTCATTAACTCACTCCCCTCTTTGCAGCCAGCCATACACCTTCCTAAGTCCATCGCCTACACCCCTAGGGCACACCTCCCTTGCCATTCTCCGTTACAGACCCCCAAATCCTTCTTAGAAACTCATTCCCTACCCATTTAGCTTTGCCACAACCCTCCCCAGCCCACAACTTATTATCACCATCATATAAAACCACCTATTTACTGCCTAATAGCCAGATCCAGCCCTATCTGAAGTTAAGCCTGCACTTTCGTGGATCCCGACAAACCCGTGATTTTGAGAGATCCCCATTTTGAGTAGCAATTAGGCCTGGTAAGTTACATAATTGTTTATATTAGATTTTCAAGAATTACTTTGCTTATTTGTTGCTTATTTATATGATTTAATTGTGATTATTAATTTCAATTTTTAAATTTCAAACCGATTTTAGATTTAGGATTCATCTTTTAATCCTCTCATAACTGCATTAGGAATTTAGGGTCATCCTTTTGTCTTGTCCTACATTTTCAAGGAAAGTCGGTTGAGTTTTGACATGTTAGAAGGTCAGCAAACAAGGTTGCTGATTTTCTAGCGAAAGTTGGTGTAGAGAGGAGAGAGACTTTTGTGGATATCTTGTAATTGAGTGAATGGGATTTTGATTTTTTTTTTCTTTGTTATACCTTTTTTTTTTGGCTGTTGTTGCTTATATTTCTCTGATATGGATTTTTTTTTTTTAATATTATCTTTTAATAGTATAATATTTTCTTGTTTTTGCTTCCAATAAAAAGAACAAATACAAAATCCATGGAGCGCAATCTCAGTGGATTGGAGACGAGGGACGAACAGGTTAGAACTAATAACATACATTGGAAAACAAAACTATACTAGCCCCACCCATATCGGGTAACACCTAAAACATACATGTAAAGTCAACCTCCCACAAGCATAGAACCCAAGCACTAACTCCTACTCTTTCCTCCTCCTTTTTTCTTTGTCCCAAACCTTTTGGTAAGCCACTGAAGGGCAACCTCTGCATGTTCCTTTGTTAACAGTTCGACGAAATTAAATGCATCTTCTATAGATATTCCCCTTTTTCTACTATCTTTTAAACCCTCCTCACCTTTCTTGGCACCTTCAAAATTAATTGATCCCATCATTTAACCAACCATAAATCCCTTTCCATAACCAAACCATGTCCCTTTGTGTGAGCAGACTCCTTAATCTGCTTTTGGCCCAAGTTACTATCTGACACCAAAGGCTCAGAGCCCTTCTCGGTGTTAGATCCATTCAATCAAATTAACCGCTTGACCCAGGCCCAGTTGATTATGAGGAAGTCCAAATCTCTCTCTTGTCCATCACCATCCATGACTAAAGACCTATTCTTATCCTTTGTCTGGTTCTAGATAGGTTTCCCTATCTACTGATAAAATGCAACACAAATCTTGAGTTTCTTGCATTTGCGGGGCAAGATTATTGAGAACCCTACTTGCCTCAATATGAGCTACTTCCTCCACCATATTCCCCTTATCTCCAACCCTAGCTTCGAAATCTCTGCACGCCTTTGGTGAAGCACCTTCCAGCGGAAAAAGAAAGCCCAACTCCCTTGATGCTGTGTGTCAAACACTCCGCATCCCTCACTGCTACTGCCAAGCACCTGGAAATTCAAATTTTGAATCTCAAATTCCAACCCACTCCACTTCAATGGTGCAAAATCTGCCATCCCTTTGCTCGATCGAGAACCCCACGTGTCAATGACAAACAACCGAGTCTTCCAAGAAACCCACCGCCGATCTCCACCAGCAACAACAATTGGCCTGATAGCAATTTGATAACATGAAACTCCAAGTTTAATCACCAAATCCTTTGAAACCTTCGCAATGTTTTCTACGTCTACCAACATTCGAACCTCACTAAGATCCCAAAGCGCCAGGTTGATTGAGTTGACAAGAAAGACATTATCCACCCTTTCTCTAAATTGTCAAAAGATGCTTTCCAGCCACGCCAATAGAGGAATTCCAAGCACTTTAACAGATAATCACTCCCCATCCACCTCACCGTCACCTCTTCCGCGCCGAGGGAAAGGAAGAAGGCCTCCACAAATTCAACAGACTTTAAGACCTTGATACAACCGATGAGAGATCTCTGCAAAAGATACACAGTCAGCCCTTTTGTCCCCCTCCTAGCAACCAAACCTCTTTCCAACAACTCTTTGTAAGTCAAAAGTTCCCTGGCTTTCCATCTTGTTGTTGACATCTAGAAGGTTGCAGCTATCACCATGAGTGCTACCATTGCCCCCTTTCCAAAATCGTGCCCTTTCGACCAGCAGCTTCATGTTACCATAAGTAGATCCATTCAGGGCCACAATAGCTTGAGATGCTAGAGATGTATCTTTCAATCTAACAAATGCAAAAAACTGTACCTCTAATATCCTTTTCTTTGGGATGAACACATCCTTGACCTCTCCGAATTCACTGAAATCCTTAACCACAGTTTCCTTCTCCTTTGTCATCTCCTTTCATGACAATGGATAAATTTAATTACATAGTTCAATCACAGAAAAAATAGAGGATTTGATTTGTGTGTGGCTAGTAAATGGGTGCGTGGTGCATGGAATGTAGGCATCTTAATAGGGTTCTATATGATAGGAGAGTACGAAGTACAAACTAAATTAACATGGTGATCGTACAAGATGACAATTAGACTAGTAATGCAATATGGAGCTGATTTTTTTTTTCTTTTTGAATAATGCTTTATAGAGCTGCATGTCGTTCAATGAAAAAAAAAGTACAAGCGACAGAGATTCATGTGCTTGGCTCAGGAACCAGAGGTCTCAGGTTTGAATCCCGTAGTCACCCGATGCCCGTGGCTTGCGGCTGGCTGCATGCATCCAAAGTTTTACCCAACGCCCTCATCCTCGGGGAGAGGTGGGGGTCTTGAGGTTCTTCGTCATCAAATAAAGAATAAAAGTATAAACTCATGTGCTAAGATAGGTAAGTTGGGTAACACTAAAAGATGGAATAAGAAATGGCTGCATCAGAAGAACGTTAAAGACAGTACCAATATATGACAAGATGAGAGAAGGTTGTCTTAGATGGTTGGCCATGTCATAGGCAACCAGTTTAGTACAAAATTTTGTAAACTGCTAGGGGTGGGAATTAGGAGAAGCAGGCATTTAAATTATAAGGGGGTAAAGAAAGGCACAGTAAAATATGGAGTGATCGAAGAAATGGTCATTGATAGAATGGAAACGTAGGACTTGAAAAATCAATTGCATATAGATGCAAAAGTGATTGATGACAACGAATAATACTATACAGAACAACCAATACAAAATCAGATGGTGATGGGTTTTAAGAAATAGTATCTAAAAAGGTAATCTTTAGTTTCCTCCCATGGAGTCTAGCATTATAGACCACATCTACTACTATTGCCCAAAGTGTAACATGTTTGGCTGTTCTCATCATCACATCCATTGAATCTTTCATGCCAATCTCCTTGGCAAATACTTTACATAGAGATCAAACAAATGAGTACAAAGGAGGATATCATTGCTGATTATATATCTTTATCATATTGGTGCTTCAAGCTTCATGACATCCACCCACCACATGACAAATTATCTTGCTGATGTTAAGAATATAAGACAGAATGTTCACCTAGTTCCATGATGATCATTTTTATGGCAGTTGTCACTCACTTATTTGTTGTTACTCAAAAAAAAAAAAAAAAGGCACTTGCACTAAATAATGGGAGAAACTTCATTTCATTATGAGAATAAAGTTTGCTGCATCTGCACATCAATGAAAATTGGACACTCAATTTGCTTTCTAGAGTTGACATCCAATATACAAAATTAGGCATTTGGATCTGAAACTAAAGTAAGAAAGATGACCTGTAATACCCTGCCCCAAAAAGTTCCACATTGCTAGTGGCATTGGAAGTTCTCTGGTATATAAGTAGTGGCCTTCCTCCTTCTAGCACAAAGTCTTTTGGGAGCAACAGTGGGTTGGCTCACCAAAGCAAAGCCGTCCGGGTCCGTGTGTAGGTCCAAAGCGGACAATATTGTGCTAGCGGGACGGGTCGTTACAAATGGTATCAGAGCATGGTTCAACTCTCTGCCTGAGGGTGTGGGCTTGGTTATTGTGTGTGCAGAGCCGGAGACGGCTCTGGCTTTAAAGGGGGTAGATTGTAATGCCCTGCCCCAAAAAGTCCCACATTGCTAGTGACATTGGAAGCTCCCTGGTATATAAGTAGTGGCCTTCCTCCTTCTACCACAAGGCCTTTTGGGAGCAACAGTGGGTTGGCTTGCCAAAGCAAAGCTGTGCGGGTCTGTGTGTAGACCCAAAGCGGACAATATTGTGCTAGCGGGACGGGTCGTTACATGACCTGTTTAAGACAACAAAATGGAATGCAATATTGCCATACTAAAATAGTTCATGAATGCTGGAATGTTAGGATAGTATGATGGTTACAAATGCAAAAATATTGGTTCTGATTATGGTGATTGGGTACAGAAATGTAGCTTGCAACTGGACCAGTTACTCAAGATTAAAGCAACTTTCATTCTAAATATGCAAACTACAACACGTGGATAGAGACACAGATATGGGAAACGAGGATACAACACCTTAAGTGTGCAACATGATTCTGTCTCATGGTCAAAACTGGTTCTATGACGAACATGATTCATGATCGAAACATATAAAAACAATTCAATCAGTAAAAATTTAAGCATGTCTGCAAAGAATAAGAAATATACAGAAGCAGCAGACTGACCTATTTCGCAGTTTATTATGTAGTCCTGGCTCCTGTTGAAAATAAATGTTTAGAAGGAGGTTATTCTAAGACCAACTTAAGTATGGAAAATATCTTTCAAGAAAAATCTTTAAGGAAAACAAAGTGGACATTTTTTTAGAAACAGAGATAGAAATAGTATTATTAAAGAAAATGAAAGTGCATCATCTAGATCCTCCGTATAAGAGAGCCATACAAGAAATGTCATGAACAAAACAGAACTACAAACGAAGCAAAGATATGCATCAATAGAGCATGCATAACAAAAAAAGGAAAAACCCCGTCCCCATACACCCTATATGAGGCATACACAATCCTCCTATTACAAAAACTCTAGAACTGCCTCCTGCTTCTCCACCCCAACTTTTGCCAACAAGTCCACTTCTTATTAGCTGAATGCCTGACATGTCTAAAAAGAATAATCCCATTTCTACTCTCCTTTCTGATGTCCCTAACAATGTGAATCAACCTCTAAGGGAGACACTTCCTACTCTACTAGCCCAAGTGATAACATTAATAGAATCACAATCAATAATTTGATTGCCATTCCCATGTTTGTTCCAAAGATACAATACTCTCCTAATCACTAGCACGTCCACCTCATTAGATTAAACTAACCCTACTATTTCAACAAAAAATATTCATCTCTCCTCTGTCATCATGAATCACACCACCTATGCCTGTCAGGCAAGGCTTGCCTCAAGCAAACATTATTTTTCTAAAACCCAAGATTCCTTGATGACGCTTTTACTCCCATTAACACTCAAACACCCCTCCCAAGATAAAAAAAAAAAAAAAAAATCCACTATAGAAAAACCTTCAAATTCTTTGCACAAGGATAGGCAACTAACTAAACTTCATCTAGCCCGCCTGCCCCTACCTTCCTTTCAAAAATCCTCTGATTTTTTTTTTTTTATACCAACCACAAAACAGCCACCAAGATCAAGTTCCAAACTACCCCCCACCACACCACCCATTCCACCCTCTCCCCCCTAAATAAAGTCGCCACATATACATATATAAAGTCTCCTCAGATCAATCGTTCTGGAAATGGGGTGGTAGGCTATTTTGAGAAAAATGGCGTCGTGTTTCAGCTCTATGGAGGAAAGATCTTGTTGTGTTGCTTTCATTATGTATATTGGCATTTTCTTTGTTTTGTTGTATTTTGTGGCTCTTTGTTGTTTTTTTATTTCCTTGTTTTCAGGACCTAATCCTTTTAGCCCCTTTCTTTGTTTTGTAATTGTTCTTCACTTTTAATAAAATCCTTATTGTTACTGCCAAAAAAAAAACTTCTACAGGGGGAACGTTTTTAAGGTGGCCAAATGAGGTTTATTGAGTGGTTAAAACAACAATGTCATTACCCAAAGTGTTTGATAGGAAGTTTAAATCTACATGGGATGTTTTCAAGGTAACAAAATGAGGTTTATTTATTGGTTAAGAGGACATAAAGACCTTGAGGTATTTAGAGTGGATGACTTTGTTAAGGGGTAGGTGGGGGTAAGAATGTACTAATGGGGGTTCAAGTGTATGAAATGTAAGCAGCAATGGGTGGCTACTCCAGTAGGGTGAGTTAAGTTTAGTGTGGATGGAGCAGCTAGAGAGAAGCTAGGTCTGGCAAGGAATGGACGTGTTCACCACGATCAAAGTCGGAACATGGGTTTGTTTTCTCAGGCACTGTTGGGGTGAGGGACTCTAACAAGGAAAAGAAGTTGGCTATCAATAAAGCAATTGAACTATGGGGGTGCAAGGATTGGCGGGAGGTTGGTAATTGAGGAAGATTCTAGCAATGCCATTGGTGGGCTAGTCGTGGGATTTTCCCCAATGGAAGTTAACAATTCTTGTTAGGAACATTCAGAAGCTGTTGAATCAGAAGGTCATTTTCCAACATGTGACGTGATCCACCAATTGGGAGGTGGATTTCTTGGCAAAAGCAAGAGAGTAGAGGTCCACTCTTCTTGTTCACCAGTAGTGACTTTTTGTTCTGTATTTTTTGTCAGGGTTTCTTGTACTTTATGTTATGTTTCTTGCCTTGTATGGTTCTCTTATGCTGTGAGCTCATGTTTCTAACATAGAACCTGTTTTTGAAAAATTAATAAACTTCTATTGTTACCATTTCAAAAATAAACAAATAACAGATCAGCTTCAACTGCCTTTGTACAAGTAGAAGGTGCAAAGCAACTACTTTATCAAACAGTGTTCAGATAAATTCAAGTGCTGCAATTGACCTGACCCTACCATAAGTACAACTATTGATTTAGTGAAATTTGGACCAATGGTAATTTGTCAAAAAGGACTTGCCCCAACAGTTCACAATCACAAAATATGCATCCAGGGAATGTTAAAACATGAGAGAAATTTCCCTCAGGTTTACAGTTAACACAGCAAAAGTAAACATTGCAATACTGGCTTCAAATGCATGATTTATTAGAAAACATACCTGATCAACAATTTCCTTCAAAACAGAATGGGATTCTGAGATAACTTCCTGCATAAAGAAGCTCTGTATTTTTTCAGCAAGGCCAGCAATGTCCCCAATTAGTGCATAAGCATCCACCACCTGCAAAGCATCAAAATAGATGAAACCAACGTTGGGAATCCACAATCTTGAGAGAGAGAGAGAGAGCAATCTAGAGTGGAACTTTGAAATGCAGTATAGCTTCATTTAACTCAAAATCAAGGAAATGAAAAAGCTAACATATCTTCTTTTTTTTAGCGGTAACAAGACAAAATATATTAAAATGAAAATACTCATTTTCATCAACTGAAAAGGGTCTAGGAGTACTAGACCGAAAGAGCAAAAAAACAAAACTACAAACAAAGAAAACGGAATACATGAAAAGGGAATTACAATCCACCGCATCTGTACAAAACGTCCATTTACATGAGAGAACACTCCTGATGCTGAATTGTTGACTCTATTTTTCGTAAAGAGCTCAGTCATGCAATTGTTGTGTGACTGATTTGGGCGAAAGAAACGTTGAGTCCCAAAGAGAGGGCCCAAATCTCCCAAACTATGATAATCAGTCTCCAGGGGGGGGTCGCTTTAACCTCTTAGCCCATTTAATTGCATTTACCGAATCCCCCTCAATCACTAGTAAGCCATGCCCATAGATTGACCATAAAGTCAAAGCTTTCCAAATACCGAGGAGTTATTGCCTCATTTGAGTCTCTAATACCTACCGACTCTGTGAAAACCAAAGTCGTGACCCCAGTATGATTCCAAAGAACACCGCCTATCCCAATCGGACCTGGCTTTCCCTTAGCAGCTCCCATCTACGTTGAATTTCATGACATCCCAATTAGGGGGGAAACCAAGGAACATGTCTCACTTTCCTAGCAACCTCACTCATACAACCATCCCCGACGTAAAAAAATCGATTGGTTTTAGCCCCTCGAACTCCTTACCAAATAGAAGCCACACATAGCCTCCATTTTGCCCTTTGGAAAATTACGTTGACCACGATTGATTTTCCATCGAAGATCCTAGAATTTCTCTTTCCAAATGGTCCAAAAGTACTATAGATGGAACCATGCTCAATGCTGCCTTCACTCTAGGTCCAAGTCTCATCAGAGACCACGAGCCCAAAATTCCAACACAAGCTCTATTTAATACCCAAGGAATATCAAAGAGGTTCGCAAAGAATAGCCACAAATTCTGTGCAAGAGGCAATTAACAAAAAAATGGTCTAGAGCTTCTCATGAAATTTTTGTGGAGACAAGGAGAAGAAAAAGAAGGTTCATTTGGCCGCATGGTTAGAGGTACTCAAACCCATATCCAAGGGAGGGTACTAAAATAAGAACTTTCAAGCCAGTTCAAAGAAGCTCATTAAAAAACTAAAATCTATCCTCCTTAGAACTGAAAGACGTCTAAGACAGAGCCATCAACTCTATTTTTAACAAAATAATCTGCCACCCCATTTGTTGTGCAACTGATCTGAGTAAAGGATACCTCAAGATCCGAAAGAAGTGCCCTAATCTCCTTGATTGTGGTAATTTTCCTACATGGGGGTCACTTCAAGCCCCTCACCCATTTAATGTCATTTGCCGAATATCCCTCAATAACTAGTTTTCCAACCCCTAAACCCACCTAAATGTTCAAGGCTCTCCTAATACTGAGAAGTTTAGCCTCATTCGAATCCTTGATCCCTACTAACTCTGTGAAAACCAATGTTTTATGGCCTTGATGATTTCTAAGGACACCCCTAATCCCCGCCGGTCCAAGTTTGCCCCTAGGGGCTCCATCCACATTAAATTTCATTACTCCACTATGGGGAGAGGACCAATCAACCGACTTCTTTTGCTTCTGATGCGTGCCACTCATACAACCCCCCATGAAGAAAGAAGATCACTAACTCTAAGATCCTAAAATTCCTAGTCGGAGAGGAGCGAAGTACACAGTCTCAATTTGTTTTTTTGAAAAAGCTCACTAACCTCTATGGACTTTCCTTCAAAAAATTTAGAATTCCTTCCCTTCCTTTGTTATGGACTCTAACGAGGCGGAATTATGCAACTAAGAAGAGAACATTTCAAGAAAGGCACTAAATTGACCGTGAGAATGGTCAGACAAGGTAGGGTATCAACAATTGGTGGAGAAGCCATACCATCCAATAAAGTTTCTACTTGGAGTCTGAGTTGCTAATGGAACCTCCTAAGTTTGCAGGCTATGGCCATCCTCATGCATATTTTCAAAAGACAAGGTTGAGATCAAGATATTCATATCCAGAGCTTAAACTCTAGCTTCAAGACTGATGGACAGGAGATAATGAAAGATGGGACCATCTGAAATCGAGACTGCAGGAGCACCATTACCAGCACAAGAATAATTTACAGATTCTGTGATAGGTGGTGCACCATCACTAGTACGCACCAATGGAACTTCAGCAGTTACTGCACCACGGGCACCAGTATCAGACAAGAAGTAGAACAGCAGTGTGTGCAAGGGAAGAGCAAGAAGCAACAATAGCAGCAACTGAATCAGATACAAGGATGACAGAATTTTCAAAGCCTAGAGCAACTAGTGTCGTCACTGCCATGACAAGAAAATTAGGAGCCAAAGGCTAAAAATTTGGCTTGAGAGAGAGTTTTCCAAGGAGGAGATTAGAGAAGCCCTATAGAAGACGCAGGACGACAAAGCCCCAGGTCCGGATGGGTTCAATTTTTCTTTCTTCAAATCATGTTGGGAGACAATTGGCCATGACTTTATGAGGGTCTTTGAGGAGTTTCATAGAGATGGGATCATTAACAAAAGGCTGAAAAAATCATTTATTACTCTTAGCCCAAAGAGAGAAGGTCCCTCTGAAATATCGCAATGCCGATCAGCCTTGTTCCAGTATCTAAAAACTGATTGCTAAAGTCTTGGCCGATAGACTAAAAAGAGTCTTACCAGATATCATAGGAGAATCACAAGGGGCTTTTGTGGAGGATGGACAAATTTTGGACGGAGTCTTGGTTGCTAATGAAATGGTCCATATGAGAAAGAGGGACACAAAACCGGGCGTGTTGTTCAAGATCGATATGGAAAAGCCATGTGATTTTGTGGACTGGTCTTTTGTTGGATACCTTTTCGATAGAATGGGCTTTGGACAGCGGTGGAAAAGGTGGATGAAGGTGTGCATTGAGGACACAGCATACTCTATTTTGGTTAATGGCCACAGAACTCATCTTAGCCACAAGGGGCTTAAGGCAACGAGACCCATTGTCTCCTTTCATCTTTACACTAGTTGGAGAAAGTTTGAACAAATTAGTCATGAAGATCAAGAAGCTTGGGATCATTAGGTACTTTGAATCATTGTCAAGTGACCTCGTTGTGACTCAGCTACAGTTCGCAGATGACACTCTTTTCTTTTGCGAACCAAAAAAGGAAGAAATTAGGGGTTTCAAAGCAATCTTGAGGTGGTTTGAGTTAGTGACTAGTCTGAGGATAAATTTGGGGAAAAGCAATCTGATTGGAATCGACATGGAGGATGACCTTCTGAAGGAGTTGGCAGAGGAGGTGGGATGTGGAATGGGCAAATTACCATTCACTTATCTGGGACTACCAGTGGATGGAAATCCAAGGCTCGAAAGCTTTTGGGCATCCATTATTGAGAGGATAGAAAGGAGATTGGAGGGGTGGAATCGAAAATATCTCACTTGGGGGTAGTTTGACCTTAATTAAATCAGTGCTCTCTAACCACCCCATCTATTATCTATCCATCTTCAAAATGCCAGTTGGGGTCGGTAAAAAAAATTGAGCATATATTTAGAAATTTCTTATGGAGAGATAAGGAGGCAAAAAGAAAGATTCATCTGGTAAAATGGGAGGAAGTGGTCAAGCCTAAATCAAAGAGAGGGCTTGGTGTTGTCCCTATTCGAGTGAGAAACCAAGCTCTTCTGTGCAAATGGAGTTGGCGGTTTGGGAAGGAAAAGAATGCCCTTTGGACAAGGATTATTACGGCCAGATATGGACGAGAGAATGGGTGTGGCTGGGCACTAGGTGAAAATGCTGGAAAATATGGTTCACCTTTAGTCAAAGCCTGGTGGAGGTTAAGCCAAGGAGGATCCATGGTCGGTAGGTTGTTTAAAAGCAACATCAGATCACTAGTTGGGAGAGGCGACAAGACTTTTTTCCGGAACGACACATGGTTGGGGGATAACCGACTAAAGGATAGATTTCCTAGATTGTTCAGGATAGCGATGAACAAGTCGGCCCTAGTTCAAGATTGTTTTAGAATCGATGGCAATCATTGGTCTTGGAATGTGGATTTCAGGTGACAAAAAAGGGCTTTCGAGGTTGAAAGCAAAGACGATTTGATGGCCCAACTAGGATAATTTTCATTGTCCCTTGGGGAAACGGACGAGCTTGTATGGTCGGGTGATTCATCGGGCATCTTCTCAGTTAAATCCATGGTGGATTTGGTCCTGAATCAGCAAGCCTCTGATGCCTCGATCCCAATCTTTGCTTGGAAAGGTCTTGCCCCACCTAGGGTTCAGTCCTTTATGTGGTGCGCTCTCAGGGGAAAAGTGTTAACGAGGATGGACCTCAAAAGGTGAGGTCTTCTGAGAGCGGAGGAGGTGCTTAGTTGCCCTCTTTGCAGCCGCCCAGAGGAGGACGTTGACCACCTATTTATTAGTTTCCCTTACGCGAAACACTTATGGCTCAACTTTCTGAAACTCTTTGATACATCTTGGGCTTTCAACAAAACATGCATGGGGGTAGTAGGGTCATGGCTTTTGTCGAGGCCAAGTCCTAGAAGGAAGATGGCTTGGTATACGGTTCCCGACACAGTTTTATGGACCATCTAGGAAGAAAGGAACTCTAGAATATTTGAAAGGAAATCCACTAAAGTTAATGATGTCTTCCAAAGTGCTAAATGGAGGTTGTGCATGTGGTTGTTATCGGGTAAGGAATTCAAAGGGCGCAGACCTTCCGACTTCATGGTATCTTGGGATGGGTGTCTAAGCCTCTAAGGGGTAGCTCTAGGAGTTGCAAACCCATAGTCTCATGGTGCCCACCTCAACAAGAGACCATGAAATACAATGCTGATGGGGCGTCGAGGGGTAAACCAGGTTCAACAAGGATAAGTGGAGTCCTAAGAAATCATAGTGGTGCCTCATCATTGGTTTTTACTAAGTCAGTAGGGGTGAAGGATTCAAATGAGGAGGAACTCCTTAGTATTAGGAGAGCTTTGACCTTACGGGGAGTTGTTGGACATGGTTCACTAGTAATTGAAGGGGATTCGGCAAACGCGATTAAGTGGACTAAGGGTCTTAAAGGACCTCCCTGGAGGATGATCACCATAGCAAGGGAAATTAGGGCCTAGTCGTGTGAATGGATGTCTCCTTTGCTCATGTCAACCACTCAGCAAATGACATGGCAGATTTCCTTGTCAAAAATGGGATTTTCAATTCAACTTCAGGGGCTTTTCGTATATGAGAGTTGGGACCTTGGGGATTGCACTTTGTTGTTTTTGATTCTTGTTGGCTGTAATTTCTTTACCACTTTACAGTTTTGCTCTAATTCTTGATGGTTCTGTAACTGCAGATACGGTTCTAGTAGCTTATCTGGCTCCTAATTTTTATTTTTATTTTTGAGAAGAGGGCACAAGACAGCAGCAAGTGTGCAGGCAAAAGCAGAAATAATGTTTGCAGCACCAGAGGAAAGAATTGTGGTCTTAACAACTTCTACAGTGGCAGCATTCATTAGAGGAAAAAGGACAGAGGTACCAACAGAAGGCACAACACCCCTAGTAGCAGAACCACCACCATGCATGGCAGGTCCGTCACCAGGAACAGAAGCAAGAGAATGATCAGCGGCAACAGTGCTATCAGCTGCAACTGCAAGAGAAAAAAAAAGAAATAGAAAACCTACCCTCTAAGCCCTCTTCAACCCTATCTTAACTAGCCCACCTAGCTCCTTCATTACCCCTCTCTGCCCCAAAAATCCTAGAGCAAAGTCTGCTGCTTCCTCCTCCTGCCCTTGGTGAGAACAAGTTGGAGAAATATCGCACCAAGTCTTGCTCTATATCTCTGGGGTCCTCCAGACTCCCCATTACATTAAAACCTAAACTGGATTCACTCCTCTTGCAAGTAACCATAGCACCCTCAATTTTTTCTCTATTCCAGCTCCTAATAACCCCCAAAGTTCTTTTTTATCCCTTGCCTCAGAAAATTCCACCTCCATTAATCACAATCTTCCTCCACCTCTTCCCAAGGACCTGATCGTTCTAACGCTTGTGCCTTCCTCTCCTTGACAGCCCCTCCAACAAACCTCAACCAAGATCTGATCTCTCCCTTTGACATTTTGGGGTTGCTACGGAGGGAGAAACCGGACCAACCCCTTACATTTAAACCCTTCCACCATTCTTCCATCTTATCTCTGAAGGCCAGAACCTCCAACCATTCATTCTTGAAATGAAATAGCCTCGGACTCGAATCCTCCATGACAATGTTAACTGGTGAATGATCGAATACAGTCTCCAGCACCTTGACCTGACTTCCATTGTTGAAATTCTCCTCCAAATACATATAGAGCAAAAATCTGCCAATTCTACTCATACTCAGTCTTTCTTGGTTGTCTGACCAAGTAAACCTGCCCCCCTTCAAGGTATAATCTATGAAAGCCCATGTCCTGATGAACACACCAAAACTACCCATATTATGAGTAACCGACTTCTCTTCTTTTGTTCAGAAGCGTTACTACACTGAAGTTGCCCCCGATACACCAGGCCCCATTCCATCTCTCCCTGATAGCATTCAATTCTTGCCAAAAGGGCCCCCGCCCCCTGGCTGATTGTCGTGATTAGGTCCAAACATTGGTAAAGCCCACCTCAATATCTTCTTCAAAGACGGTACCTTTGATTGAAATCGAGCTATCATCTATCCAAGTTTCTTGCAGCTCAAACTCAGCTGAGCTCCATATTACCATTGAGCCATCAGACCTCCCATTGATGGCTTAAACACCCAGCTAGTCCCTTCTCCCCCAATCTCCCTTACATCTAACATACTGCATCTCTCCATCATGGTTTCTTTTCTTCTTCTTTTTTATCTTTTTTTTTTTTTTTTGACCCATCACTAGAAAGAAGATATATTAAAAGATAAAAAGATTACAAAAACAGAATATAAGAGGCTTTTTACCCCCCAAATCAAGAAAAGACCAAACCAGACCACAGTACATACAACCAAACCTGAAGGACAGCCGAAAAGTATACAACTGAGAACCTCCTATCATAACAAGCCCAGTATAATACAAAAACATAGGGAATCACAAGATACAAGCAGCGATGAAATCACTGAAAGACAACTCCTCCACATTCTCTGTTCCCACCCAATCTTAGCCATGAAATTTGCCACCCCGTTCACTGATCGATGAACCAGAACGAAGGCGACGTCCAAAGATGAGCATAAAACCCTAATTTTCCTTACCACTGAAAGACGTTTCCATGGAGATCTTTTCCTGCCATTAGCCCACTTAATTGCATTTGCAGAGTCCCCTTCAATGATCAGCTTACCCAGACCATGATCCACCCAAAGAACCAAAGTTTTCCTAATTCCCAATAACTCAGCTTCATTCGAATCCCTAACCCCAACTGGTTTGAAAAAGAACATGGATATCACTCCATTCTAATTCCTAAATGCTCCACCAATCCTAGCATGTCCGGGATTGCCCCTAGCTGCTCCGTCAACAATAAATCTTGATCAACCTGAAGGAGAAGGTTACCATCACTCCCTAATCTGATTCTGCCTAAATCTTCTTCACATGCATCTTCCCAAGATTTAAAGCAAACCAATAATGAGAAGTCTGCAAAGTCCTTGAACCCATTCAAATATGTCCTGTACCTCACTACATTTATTCTCGAACAACCTCAAATTTGTTTCCTTCCACAAAAACCATAAAACAGCAGCAGGAATGGTGTTCCAAGCCACTTTTCTACAAGCCCCTAACTTCCAACTCTCCAGAATGTTTAATACAAAGTCCCTTAAAATCCAAGAGACGCCCATCAAATCTGAAAACCAAGACCATAGGATTTGAGCCATTGGACACTATCAGTGTTTTCCTTATGAAAACCACATAAAATGCAAGACATGTCGCTATCTTGATTCAAGAGATGCCTATGAGAAAGGCCTAGCCTAGAAAGAATTTCACCATTAAGAGAAGCGACACCCAACCAAGCCTCACAACCAACCCTAGGACCACTTCCATCTCTAAGAGCCAACCTAACCTCGGCCTTCACAGAAAATGCTCCCAATGGGTTTCCCATCCAAATGCAGTCATCCTCCTCATCCACAAAAGTGGACGAATCACCCAATAAGGCCAACATCTCCTCAAAACTCCTTTGTAACACAAATTCCTACTAAAATCAAAATTCCATCTAGTTACACCTCCCTCAAATGAATAGCAATTTTTCAACTTTACCAACTTGTCCATGGAAATCCTATAAAGTCTATGGAAAGCAAACTTCAAAAACCCATCACCCACCAAGAGATCCTCCCAAATAAAAGTTTAGTCCCCTCTACCAACATTCTCAAATTCCTATTATAAATACTCCCTAACTTACCTAGCCCCTACCAATTCTCCACCAAGCCTTGACAACAAGTGATCCTTCTCAACTCTGTCACCAACTTCCAACCCGTACCTCACGACCAACACTTTCCTCCGTAAGGCATCCTTTTCCCTTCCAAACCTGCAACTCCATTTACAAAGTAAAGCTTGATTCCTAATACCCAAAGGCAACATGCTGAAACCCCCTGCAATGCAAGGTCCAGTTACCTCGAACAAGCTAACTAGGTGAACCCACTTCCTATACTCCTCATCCCACATAAAAAGTTCCTTTGCAATTTCTCCAACTTTTCTTTGACCCCTTTCAGCAACTCGAATAACGACATGAAGTAAAGGGGGGGAGATTGGCCATGACGGATTTGATAATGGTTCCACCAAGAGAGAGGTAATTTCTCATCCAGCTTGCCAATCTCTTTTCTTTTATGACCGAGGTGTCTAGGGCCTCTTATAGAACCCGACTAGTCCTCGGGGCATGTGCAAGCCTCCCTACCCACACACACCAAGTAAAACTGCAGGGAGTGGCCCTTTGGGGTAGAATGGAATGTGAACCCAAGATTCTCACTTCCTGAGGCAGGTTCCTAGCCAACACACCAACCCCTTGGGTTTATCCATCTTACCACGCTCTTTTCCACTTTTTCAATAATTGGTGCCAAGAAACGTTTCCACCCTCAGAGCAAAACTATTGAGAAAATTCTTTTCCACTCCAACCCCAATCAGAGCAGTCTTCCCTAAATTGATTCCAAGACCATAAACTAGTTCAAAACACATCAAATTAATTGAATCCCTATAACTCCTCCCTAGATGCATCACAAAGCTGTGAGTGAGTTACTATCGAGCCATCCTCCAATACCTTAAAACCCTTCACAGTACCTAGATCTTTTGCTCTATCCACCAACTTATTCAACCCCTTGCCCACCAAGGTGAATATAAAAGGAGATAATGGATCATCTTGCCTACGATCCCTATGAGTGTATGTTGGATCAATAGATGAGCCATTGACTAGAACTGAATAAGATGACCCTTCCACAAACACCATCATCCACTTCTTAATCTGATCACGAAAACACATTTTGTCAAAAAAAAAACCCAAATCCTCAATCCACAAAATCATAAGCTTTCTCCATGTTAATTTTGAATAAAATCCCCAGTCTTTCTCTTTTTTCCTAATATGAATCAACTCGTTAGTGATCAAAGCCTTCCTAACACTCCATGTGTTGATCAACCTTTTGGAGAATTGACAACTAAGGGTACACTTGAATACAATGATTATCAGGTACTCTCTTACGTGGGTTTCACTTTGGCCCATAATAATAGGTTTGTTGAAAAGGTCTATATTTTAATATTAGGCTTACAAATAATCATATCAATCAATCCATACTTTTTATGGGAGTTTGATCGGAAAAGATGGTGCAATGGTGGCAAGATAGATTTTCAGTGTTTGTGGGAAATATACCGGAATGGGAGGCAAGAGATCTTGTTCGAGTCTTTGGAGTTGCAGGTGGTGTTTTTTATAGTTTTGTGCCTACTGATAGGAGAACTGGGAAAAGAAAGAACTTCACTTTCCTGCTATTCAAAATGAAGAAGAAAATGACAAATGTCATTAAATTGAAGTTATTAAAAGCAAAGTGGCTTGGTGGATGGTGGGTTCAAGTAATTTTCAGGGAGTTGTGGTATCAGATATTTGTCGAGCTTGGAATTCAATAGATTTCTTCTTGCCTCAGACAGCTTCAGGCAAATCAGTGGCTTGGTCGCCTCCTGTGGCGGGTCCTCTTAAACTTTACTTTGATGGGAGTTGTATACAAGAGGCTGGGTTAGCTGGTTGTGGAAGGATTATTCAAAACAGTTTTGGGCTCTATACTATCCTTTGCGGGTCCTCTTCATAATGGGTCTGTATTGGATGTGGAACTATATGCTTTGTGGAGAGGTGTGTTGGCGTTTGAAGAATTAGGAGCTGTTGGGAGTATCTTAGAAGGTGATTCTAAGATCGCCGTCAGTTGGGCAGCAGGGTCTCCTTGCCCTTGGTGCTATCTTGATAAGATTGATAGGATTCGTCATTGCATGATATCTTTTGGGTATTCAGTATCTTGGGTCCCTCGCTCGGCCAATTCAGAGGCTAATGAGTTGGCTTGTCAGGGTGTTTCGCTTTCTTCGAAGATTGTGAATATCTTGATGTAATTTTGGGAGTGTTTTTTCTTGTTTTCATCCTTTTGGGTTGCTTGCGGCCCGTGCTTGCTCCCTTTGCTTTCTTTTATTAATTAATGAAGTTACTTTTCAAAAAAAAAATAAGTGGTTTGGAGCCCAAAGTTTCACAGAGATTTGGAAGATATCCAGGTGGAAGGGGGGTTGGCTTTGATGGATCTGTTGAATACAACTTTTGTTGCGAGAAGTGGTTCTAATAGACGCTTTGGAAAATTGATCCTCATGGGATTTTCTCAGAGAAATTCTTTTGCAGAAAATAGTCGAGTGTTGGTGAGGCTCCTTGTGTTCAACCTAAAATTTCGAAGGATGTCTCACCGTTTAATGTGAAGGTTTTCGGCTGGCTTGCTAGGTTACGAAAGATTCTGACTATTGATAATTTGAGATTGAGGAGAATGCTCAATGTGAATGCTTGTCTGATGCAGAGAAAGTGAATTGTCACGCCCCGACCCTCCGGGCCCACTGACGTGAGATTTTTTTTTTTTTTTCTAATACAATATTGAGCCTTTGCGGAAATCCTCTTATAGACTTTAACATCTCTTATGAATAAGTTTGGATCTAACATTTGGCAGCCTCGGACCCACCCATATCTAGCCGGTAAAAATCCCAGGCAGATGGAGGGGCCACCATGGGCCCGCTTAAAACCCAAAACCTCGACAGATTTCAACTCGACGCATAATATGTGGATACACTACTAACCAACATGTAATCTATAACTTAACCGCTTAGGGAGTCCAAAATAGAAAATGTCACACATGATCTACCTAACATTTATGATCAATCGATCCCATCAACCTCAGAATTGCACATCAGAAACGAAGTAGACTTTATTACATCCTACAGTGTTTCAAACGAACATTATAAAGGGTTTATTACATTGCATGTTCATACGTACAATATCTACTAACTTAAACATAAAATCCCAACATTTGGGTAGATAGCTAAAGGGACTCCACCCTAAACTACAGCTGATGATCCTCCTGTCCTTCGTCCTCCGGGTTTCCTGTTTCGTAAGGAGTGTGAGTTTTACAAACTCAATGAAGAGAAAACAACAGCAAGTTCTGGATAACAAGGCATATTATCAACATAATAGACATGTTATCAAACAACAGTTTATACACTCAGAAATCATGTAGAATAATGTTAACACATTTATCTACCATGAAATGTCCTTCATTTCTCAAAAAGATACCCCCGCCAAACGACGTCTACGGTTCTCCCCTAACCGCGAGTAATACGTTTCCTACACCGCCGGCAAATTCATGCTCAGTGCTTCACACAGCCCGTATTTTAAATACACCTCGAACCAGTGCCCTCCACGAGCTAGGTACTTCATACATTAGTGTGAGGTAATTTGATATGCACAGTACATCAATCAATATGCACATCAATACATGGATTTAAACATAATTGTCAACCCACATAATATCTCTCATACATATGATCATAATAACCTCACTCAGTTAACATAAATTCCTAAGCCCTCCCGCATGGAATCATAATACAAATATCAGCAATAAGTACATAATATGCTGAAAAACTAAACACAGATTGCATATTCCTATCGAAATCACTGTTGGATACCTGATCTATCATCAGATCACCCATATCACAATACCAAGTAGTCTCTAGGAATAAGTGGGTTCCGTACTCCGTTTTATGATGACTAGATCTCGACATCCCGAAACACTCTCAAGTTCACGTTTCATATGTTGAAACTTATAATCACCTCCTTACGTGTGAACAGTGTCGGTATCGCATTCTAATCCTATCACATCATTTCCATCAATAAAGATGACCACGGATATCCACTTATTGCCGTAAGGCTAATGGTGAAAGAAACATTTGTATTGAATGCAAAATGAGATGCATTTTAGTAAACACATAGTGTGGTTGAATCTCCTCACCTTCGGTCGGCGAGTGTTTTTCAGTAATCTGTTTAAAATGAAAAACGGCGTAAATACAACGTATAATAACACTATATAGCCATAATTTATACTCCTAAGCGTTTGGAATATCATGACAACACGTTTAGAGAGTTTTTTTGAAATTTTGTAAAAATTACGATTTTGCCCCTGAGCGTAATACGGGCTAAAAATAAACCTCCAAGTGGACTAAAACAAGTATTTCTAAGCTAAAATAACATAAATTTCATTTTTGAATTTTTTTCAAAAATTACGTTTTTGCCCCCCAAAAATATCCAAAATTACCAAAATGCCCCTGGATACTATTCATCGAAAAATACTGTTCACAGGCACTATTCATCCGAAAATACTGTTCACCGAAAATTACTGTTCACGGACACTATTCATCCGTAAAAAATACTGTTCACGAAAAATACTATTCACAAGCACTATTCATCCGTGAAAAATATTGTTCACGAAAATACTATTCACGGGTACTGTTCATCCGTAAAAATACTGTTCACGGAAAATACTATTCACAAGCACTATTCATCCGTGAAAAATACTGTTCACGAAAATTACTGTTCATGAATACTATTCACCCGTAAATACTGTTCACCGAAAAATACTGTTCACGGGGCACTGTTCACCCGTAAATTTCCAAATTACCAAAATGCCCTTTAGGGCCTGCACAGTGCGCCGCAAATCACTATTCACGGACAGATTTTTCTATTTTTTTGTATTTTCTTCGCTGATTTTTATAGAGAAAACTGTAAATCATTTTCTGATGAAATTAAATATCTAGCTTCCTCTTAATGAGGTCTACAAACTAAAAATATTAACTTAAAATAAACACTTACAGAAATCTTCTGAAGAATTTAAGACAACCACTTGAGGAATAGTGAACGTCTGGCAGCAGAGAGGAAAAAATGGAAAATCTGATAAAACTTCGTAAATTTGTGATTTTAACTTGAACTCACTGCACCTATTTATAGTGTTTTGAAAAACACTATTGAAAACTGCTGGATGATCCCTGACCGTTTGTTGTGTCGGCAAAGGGTTAAAAAAATCTTATCTCTTAAGACTGTCGGTAGAAAGAGAAAGATAAGATGAAAAAATCTTATCTCAGGTAACAGTAAAAATTATTGTTACCTTACCCTTTTTCTGTTCGTCTATATTAGACCTTAACTTGTAAAAATCCGACACCGCAGGTGTGTTAAGAACACAGGGTTTACCTACGATGGAACGTTCACTTTTTGTTTTGACACCAAAAATAGGTTATTTTTCACAAAGTCAATATTTTAATAAAATAAACGGCTTATAATCACCGTGATTTTGACACTTCGAAACTAGTGTTAAAAATACCCTTTTCGACATTCTACATATGTCAAAGAGTTTGATAAAATACAGATCGAATGTGATCTGAGTTTGCTAATTTTCGGAATACGGGGTATCTAAAAAATCGGGGTTTTTAGATAAGAATACACGTTTCGAGGAATACTCGTGAAATTCTGAAAATACCACTGAGTAGCGTACTCAAAAGCTTAATATGTGTGTGAATTTCAAGGTCTGAATATATCAGAAGAGTGGTCTTTCACACTCAAGGGGTCTATAAAATATTATTCATGATTTTATATGTAAAACAAAAGACATTTAAGTAATGTCTAAAATGCCCTCCGAACTTCGTCGGGCTAAATCACTAAGCAAATGACCTCTGATCGGGTCACATACTCCTTTTTCGGGAAGCTCTTTCCGTACCCTATCATATTAACCGGTCACAAAGCCGAGTTAATAATTCTAAAAAAATTTGTTATTTCTAATTTAAAGGGTCGGGTTATTACATGAATCATCTCTTACTTCATTGCAGATTCTCATATCAGAATTGGTTGCATTTCTTTCAGTTGCTTGGTGTTGCTTTTTGTGTTCCAAAAGCTTGGTGCAATTTTTTTAATGAAGAAGTGCTAGTGATGGGAAGTTCTTCCCGACGAACTCTCTAGAATGCAACCCTGTTGAGTATTGTATGGTCTATTTAGTTGGAATGGAACACGAGGATCTTTCAAGGAACCGAACCTTCGGTATTGAGTTTGTTAGATGTTATTAAGGATTGGGTAGCTTGGTGGTTGATGGGGTCGGAGAAGTTTCGGGGAATAAGCATGCAGACATTTGTAGGAATTGGGCTTTGGTAGTTTTCAGTAGTAACTCATGTGGCTTCCAGGATGCACATTACTTGGTCGCCTCCAGACTCTGGTCTTCTCAAGCTTAATTTTGATGGTAGTCATATACGTGAGTTGGGGCTAGCAAGATAGGGGGGAGTAATTCGTAATGACATAGGTTCTACTTTGATCTTTTCGTTGGCCCGGTCCCTAATGGATCAATCATTGAGGTGGAGTTGTTTGATTTATGGAAAGGTATTCTGGAGTTGGAAGAATTAAGGGAGGAAGGAAGTATGATTGAAGGTGATTCAAAGGTTGTTGTTGGTCATATCTCCTCTCCAACTAGCAGTCTGAGTTTGTCCTTATACATGTTTACCACAAGCATTCTACCCTAGCTCAAATTCCACCAGGCTCTGACCACCACAGAACCATAATTCTCCACATTTTCACCTGATCCCCACCCATTAGTATTTTTGTTCCATATTTAGCACTCAAGACTCAAACCTACAGGGCATCCCTCTCTCTTCTGAAATGCCAACGCCATTTGCATTGGAGGGCTTGATTCGTAACATGTAACGGGACGATTCCAAGGCCCCTCTTTGACTTGGGCTTAGTGACTTCCGACCAAGTCACTGAATGCACTTGTTTTTATGACCAAGGCGTCCAGACCTCTTAGAGCACCCGACTAATCCTCGGGGCATGTGCAAGCCTCCCTACCCACACACACCAGGGTGTGGCCCTTTGGGGTGAAGTGGGAATCGAACTCAGGACTCTCGCTTCCTGAGGTGGTTCCTGGCCATCACTCCAACCCCTTTGGGTTTAAGCCACTAAATGCACTTTCTTTTTTGTCTCTTGGTCTCCCCAAAGAAATCTCCTGAATAATTGTTCAAATTTTTTGGCAACTCCTCTCGGCATGTCAAAAAATGACAAGTAGTAAGTTGAGAGATTAACTAACACAGATCTGATAAGGGTCAACCATCCTCCCATAGATAGGTATTTCCTACCCCATCTAGCTAGTCTCCTCTCAACCCTTTCTGCTACTCGTCCAAAATCGCTTGAGTCTTGGATTTCCTCCAATATGTAGACCTAGGTAGATAAAGGGAAATTTCCCAATACCCCAACCCATCTCTTCCGCCCATTCCATAAGAAGCTCTTCTTCCACATCAATATCGATTAGGGTACTTTTGCTAAGGTTGATTCTAAGGTCAGAAACTAACTCGAAGCACCTACGCATCGGTCTATAACCTATGACTTCAGTTCTATTAGGTTCACAAAAGAGTAAGGTGTCGTCTACAAACTAAAGATGTATGACGACTGCTCCGAATAATGACGCTTCAAAACCTTTAACGATTCCTAACTCTCTGGCTTTTTCCACAAGTTTATTCAAACTTTCACCCATGAGTGCGAAGATAAAAAGAGAAAGTGGGTCTCCCTATCTAAGGCCTCTATTAGCTGTAATTGGCAAAGACAGATATCCATTTACTAGTACAGAATATGTAGCTTCCAACACACAGGCTTTCAT
Organism: Chimonanthus salicifolius; assembly: GCA_013350335.1. Lineage (NCBI taxonomy): Eukaryota > Viridiplantae > Streptophyta > Magnoliopsida > Laurales > Calycanthaceae > Chimonanthus > Chimonanthus salicifolius. Next base: position 28,071,625 of record CM023541.1, on the reverse strand, counting down.
CCATTGCCTTCAGTGTTGCCCAAAACCCATCCTTTCACAAAAGATACCCCACAAAGGTCCAATCCACAAAGTCATATGCCTTCTCCATATGAATCTTAAAAAGCATCCCCAGTTTCTTATCCTTGCGCCTCACATGGACCTTCATTGGCTATCATTACACCCATCAAAATTTGTTTGTTCTCCACAAACGGCCTCTATGATTCTCCAATCACCTCTAGTAGCACCTTTTTCAACAGGTCTACCAACACCTTTTCTAAAAGTTTGTCAAACTACCTATGAGACTAATTGGCCTAAAATGTGAGAGCTCAACAAGGCCTTCCCTCTTTGGTATGGCGTTAATGAAAGATTTCTTCAAACCTCTGATATGATGCCATCTTGGTAAATTCCTTGAAAAACCTAAGGAAATTAGGTCCTACCGCATCCCAACAGAATTAGAATAAAGTGACGTTGAAGTCATCGGGACCTGATGCTTTGTCTCCTTCTAGACTATCTAAAGCCACCCTAATCTTCTCTAATGAGAATTCTCTCTCCAACCACACTACTCTCTCCTCACTGACCATGCTAAATTGGATCCCATCCATCTTTAGTCGGAGGAAACCTCAGTTCAATCAAAGAGACAGAACTAAGCTCATTGAAAGGAGATTGTTGACCCAAAGGTGTCGGACCAAAGGCAAATCCTAGATGGAGAAATGACAAATGCAAAACGTAGGGATTGGGAGAGGGAGCTTGCCCTCTGAAGGGAATACAAAAGTAAGGAAAAGAAGGGGAATTCAAGAAATAAAGTACTTGATCTGAGTGTGTAAGATTGTGCACACAGTCCGCTGAGAATAGTGTCACTTGTAACTTTGTACCATACATGTATGTTTCTTTTAGGTTTTGGGTCCCTTTGACTTCCGCTTCTCATTTTTGTAGAGCATCAGGATACATCTCTTATACTATACCTTTTGCTCTTCTTAATGAACACTTTTGTGAATCTATCAAAATTAATAATAATAATAATAATAATAATATATTTAAAAAGTTTAATTTACAATGAATCTTAGAAAGGAAAATCCTACAAAGTACCAGCCAAAATATAAATATATTGTATTGCAAATAAGAACATGGGAGGTTTTAGTGATGGAGTCTCATAAGAACTCAAGGGCAAAGAAATATGTATTGATATGAGAAAAAATGAATCATGTGAACAACTGATCAAAACAGCAACATGGACCAAACCCAACGAACAAAATAGTGTCATAGGAAATACTGACAGTTACATAGCTCTCCTCTTTGAAATCCTGGCAAACTCCTAATAAAAGTGAGTCTAGCTTTTGAAGAGTCTTCGCTAGCCAAACCTGCAGATGCACTAAGAATAAGAAGCACACAAGTACTCTTAACAAGATCAATGAAGTTGTGGCAACATGCACACAAGGGAAAAGAAATGGAAAAGAGCAGGCATATTTATATTTAGTTCACAGCCATGTAAAAGAAACTTGCAAATATTCTTGTGTGCAGCTAGTTAAAGATGAAAGTGCACAGGAGCTAGAAGAAAACTTTCTTAAGAAGAGAAAAAATCTTTAGTGTGGCAAACTAGCAATTGGAGGAAGATAGGGCATCAGGGCCTAATGATTATCTTATTTAACTTTTCCAATCATCTACGTGAGCTGGTTAAAGATGATACTGTCACCTTGATGAGGGAATTCGATGATAGAGGGAGTTATTTCTAAGGATTTGGGAGCTTCCTTTATCATGTTGATTCCAGAGAAATTGGGGATTGGGAGCTGATTACAGACCAATAAGTTTGAATGATGACCCCTATAAGATTTTGGACAAGGTTTTGGTGCAAACATGTAAGGAAAGTGTTGTCAATGGTAATTAGGGGCCCAACTTAGGCAAGCTGGGATGGACCCTAAGTAATTCAAGCAAGACTAGATTGCAATTACAAGGCTCATGCTTAGATCGGGCCCATCTACGGCTAAATAATTTGAAGCTTGGGTCCTAAAAATACATAAGATTTTGACCATTAGTCTATGGCAATGAACTATAGTAGTTCATTGTCAATTGCACACAAGATTTTGATAGGATATCATCTGAATCAAAAAAAAAAAAAAATTCCAACATAAATAACATCATTGTAGCTGCTAGCCGCTAATTCTATCACATCTATCTCATCAATTAAGTTCTCAAGCTATCATTTCACTTTAAGTAATTCATTATATAAACGTTAAAATAAATAAAATTCCAAAATAAACAACCTAAAGGATTTGAGCTCTACCACTCAAAACAATAAAATTAATACCTCAGAGTAATGTAACAGAGTTTGATGAAAGGAGAGGAGAAAGATGGGTTGAAAAGCGGGGAGTGACGAGAATTCATAAATGATTAGGTAAGCTTCAGATGAGTGGGCAAGATTTAGAGCTGTGAAGAGATTAGAGATTATAATTTTTAATTAATCTCAATTTATTATTTACTATTACATACAGGTCTTTGAGTTAAGCTCAAGCTTTTGGGTTGGGTCAAGCCCTAAGGATGCAAGGCGTAGGCTCGACCTAAATTTAAATCAGGCCCTAATAAGTGAGCCTAAATCTGCTTCATTAGATTCAATAATTCCTGAGGACTCAGAGAAAACTAACACCATTTTTCCCCTATCGTCATGAACAACACCTCCAATCCCTGTTGGACCAAGCTTCCCTCTCTTTGCACCATCCACATTGAATTTGTGGAAGCCTCGTTTGGGCTTCTCCAACGTAACTTCCCTCCTCATCTTCTTCTTTCCACCCCTCATACAACCCTACCAAGAGAGAGAAATCCTCCAAAGAACATCTGCCAAATTTCTCACATAGTGATAGCCACCCTACTAAGTTCCACTTTGCCTTCTCAAAGACGTCCTACGGCTCAACTATTTTTCCTTTGAACACCCTATTATTCCTTTCCTTCCATACATTCCAAAAAATTACCACCAGAACCAGTCTCCAAGCTACACCCAGAGAGAGAAATCCTCCAAAGAACATCTGCCAAATTTCTCACATAGTGATAGCCACCCTACTAAGTTCCACTTTGCCTTCTCAAAGACGTCCTACGGCTCAACTATTTTTCCTTTGAACACCCTATTATTCCTTTCCTTCCATACATTCCAAAAAATTACCACCAGAACCAGTCTCCAAGCTACACCCTCCTTCCTATGAAAGGACCCCCCCGCGATTCCAATATAACGTTCCCCACCTTCTCATTTAGGACCCAAGAACAACCCATTAAACTTAGGAACCTATCCGACACAGCCCTAGTGAAATCGCACCTACACATCAAATGATCGACCATTTCCTCAAGACGCATAATTCTAAAGCTCCCTCTAGTAATAACCCCTTGCCCTTCAAGCTACAATTCATGGGAATTCTAACCATCATAGTTGCCCAAGTGAAAATTTGAATTCTATGTGGGATTTTACTGTTCCAAGCCAGATTGCAAGGTGGGGTAGTGACCATGATGGTCGGAATAAACCACCTTGATAATGCGCTTTAACCGAAAACACCCCTGGGGGTTCATCATACCAAACCAACCAATCCTCTTCATCTAAGCACACTTGTCTCTCTCCCAATACATTTTTTAACAAGGTATATTATTCTTCCTCAAACTCTATAGTTCCCTGCGAAAACTGACTGACCGCCTAGATTGCCCCCTATTTCCTCACATTTATAGAATGCTTTCCAGCCTATATGTTCGTTTTAAATAATGGACATCCGAAAGGTTTCTTTAATGTCATTAGGGGGTGAGAAAAGCGAGTAATATTAAGCAACAAAGGATAGTGCTCTTCTTCATGGTTCCCATATTGAGCAAATATGAACATTTCTCATATTGAACAAGTTGATAATACAATTTTGTTTCTTAATGTAGATGAAGAGGACTTACATTATGTTGTGGCCTTTCTTTGACAGCTGGGAATTTGTTAGAATTGAAGATAAGCTTTCAAAAGAGTTAGTTGATGGGGGTCAATCTTAGCCATCAATGATCTACGATGATGGTTACAATCCTAGGTTGAAAGATTTTCAACTTCAAAGTCTATAGACTCAAAAGAAAAAATCCTAGGTTGCAGAGCATCCAATTTTCCCTGAACGTACTAGGTGTGCATTGAGTTGGATTAAAAGCACGGAATGTACTTAAACCGTAACCATCTTCGAATAAAGTATTTTCTATAGTAGCACCATGAATAGGGTATAGCAGAGAAATGCCCAATAATCCGGCAACCCCCATCATATGAAATGGGTTCAACGTCCAATTATGAAACCCTTGGAAGACGAGGATGAATTAAAATATAGCTACTACACCAAAACTAGGCACAACGAACCAACCAAACTGACCTGGTGGATAAATTAAGAATACATATAAAAAAAAAAACAGCAATGGGTGGGCCAAGCCTAACCTAAGCTCATATGTAAAAAAAAAAGAGTCTGAAAATTTTGGGTTTGGGGTGACCTAGGCTTGGGACGGGCTTATCTTCAGGCCTAAAATATCAAGGCCCAAATTAGAATTCGAGTTGAGTTCGTGTAGTACATGAAAGCACGAGTTTGGTCCGAAAGCCTAAACTCAAGCCACAAATTATAACATATAATTTTAATTAACAATGTGTATAGATAGGAAATTTATGTACGAAAATGGAACCGTAGCACTAGCAACGCTATGTGCCATGATTTCGTTAAGTGTGGCACTCACAAAATCCGTAGGACCAGAAGGAGTGATTCTGTAAAGGGGGTCCGGAGGGGGGATATAAGCCTACGTATGGGATACAAACATACGCAGTTGAATAAGAGTAGATCTCGTGTTTAGTGCAGTGTGTCCCTGGTGTCTTTGTCAAATCTCGTATTTTTTGAGTTCGAAAGAGTTAAATATACCAGCCTCAGTGCAGCAACCAAGAAGAACCTAACCGTTTATATAACATGCATTTTTATAAATTATAACAAAATTCCATTTTAGGCCCCAAAAAAGCCCGAGCCCAGGTAAGCATGTATGTACATTTTGGGCTTGAAATTGGGCTCAAGTCCCACAAATACAACCCGAACCACAATCAAATTTGACCAATTTAGGTTAACCTAGGCCCAAGGTGTAATGACCCGACCCGGGGTAACGGGTCAGATGTGATGGGTAAAATTAATTTAGAACAGTATCGTAGTTTAAATTGATTTTATTAGTTTAATTTGATAATTTTATTTAGGGTAAATACAATTGAAATTAGGGATTGAATATTAGACTCCGATTTCACACACTTTCTCCCCAATAAGAATTTACAAATTTATCCCCTTCGAATTAAATTAAGGGAATGGAAAATAAATTATCAACTTATATTTTAATTCCCCTAAGTTAGAATCTCAATTGGAAATATTCAATTAAGAATGTGAAATCAATAAATAGGTTCCAATTTTAGGTATCTAGAATTTAATCGATGATTGACAAAATTAATAAAAGAGAAATAAAGGACAATTTATTAAAATCAATAATTCAAAGGGACCCACCTTCCCTAGTCGAAATTAATTGTCCAAAATTCCTTCACCTTGGAATTTGTTTAGTGAGATTTTTATCTTATAGATAAAAATGTATAAATATAGTTTTTTTTAATTTTATTTTAGAGAATAGAAATTACCCCTTTTGACACCCCCATTCTCGACCCTTTTTAATAAAGCTTTCTTGTTACTATTTTTCCCAAATAAAATCCCATACACGGATGGGATTCTAGTTGCCAGTGGGACTCATCTCCCTTCCGTCTCTTTCACTAAAGCCATATATCTCGATGGACAAAATCCCCAAAATCCCTCACTTCCCTTTTCTTCTCCTTTCCTTATTCATTTGGGATTCTAAATCCCTACTTCCCTTTTCGAAAGCAGAGACCACAAAATCCCTAATCTTCAAACCCCTTCCTCTTCCTCTCTTGCCCTTGTTTTTCCGTCTCCTTCGGTAAGCAAATCTGGGATTTCCTCACCGATTCCTTTTCCTTTTTAAACCCAACCAAGGGCAGCCAGATCTTGTTCCATATTCTCGAACTCCTTAGAGTGGAAGCAACCCGAACCCGAGCAAGAACGATATCCAGCCAGTGTTGAGCAGTGGCCGATCCTCCCAAACGGTAAGTCTTCTGATCTTGTTATTGCTTTAATCCTACTCCTTGCTTCCAACATCAAAACAATAAATAGTTTACAAAATCAGGGAAATCAACCCATGAATCCATGATACTTAGGACTGTTTGGACCAGAAAACCATCGTTTCTTGAATAAGATTTGAACCTCAGACTTCGTTTATGTATAAGATGATGTTCAGTATTTACTCAAAAGGGATTTCTGACTGAATGGAAGTCTTTACTTTTTATTTTCCTTGACCTGTTATGAGTTACCAGAATCCTTCCCTTCAACTGAACCTTGTGGGTGAATGGTACTTGCTTTGGATAGTATTTGTCTAGTTATTAAGCCTCTCTCTAGCCACCATGTGTTGAAGTACAATGTTACTTATTAATATCAATTTACTTTAGGGATTTCAAAAGTATTTCATAAAACAAAAACCCTCCCAGATTCAACCCTTTTTGTGGGATTTTGACTTTAGTGCTTACCTTGTTTTAATTGGGTTTGGGAGGGGTAATAACTTATTAAGTCAAATATACATTGAGTTATTATTATCTTCCATAAAGGCAGCCAACCTCTAAACTGCCCCAAGTTAGGACAATTTTCATAACAAAATAAAATAATACAGTCCTAATTATTTATTATGTTAGGTTGGCAGCAAATCTGGAAACCTTTACTATTTTACCTCAGTTAATTTGATTTAAACAGTGACTCAGATCTGTCCCCAATTTCTTATCCGAGAACAGTAACCACTCAGTCCTTCCCTAAAACATCCTAAGTTGGAGACTGATTTCTAACCTCCAGATCGGCCAATTAATAGGACTGATTTTCAGCCCCAAAAAAAAAAAAAAAAACACTGATATTGAGGACAGTTTGGAACCAGAATTTCACTCAAAACTGGTTAGTGAAACTTGTCCTCTTCCTATCTAAAACTGGATGTTTAAATCAGCCTTGTTAATGTCCAGTTCGAATCTGAGATACGAAACCATCTCATACATAGCCTCTTAACCTTGCATGTTTCAACATGCATTAGGTGAGGGCAGCACCCATCATCCATGGTTAATAATCCTCATACACCGATCTAATCCATACTATATGGAAATAGTAATCGGAACCTTTAAAACATATTTGCAGCAGATTTTGGTATTCAAGAATAATTATCACTTGGAAGCTGCGTGGACTTCTCACTCGCAATACGAAAACTTCTAGGTGAGGGAAACCATTCACTACATACCATGTATTCATATAGTCTTCTATTTGTTGTTGTGTAATGAAAAATAATGCATTGTTTGTATGTTATGAATATAATTGTTGGATCTAGAAAGGACTGGATGCATGTTAATGATGGTTATAATCCGGTGCTCACTCACAATAATGTAAGCGAGATTTTGGCTAAATATTCTATTGGCCGTGAGGAGATCCAGTTCGCCCGGATTGTGAAATCTAACCATTAATGTATTAAAAGATCCAATGATTTTATACTCGTAGATTAATGATTAATTGCATGGTATTGTTGAATTTCAATCTTGATTGTACATGTTTGAATGTTGGTCTATATGATTCAAATCATTATTATGCTTGGATTATTGCTATGGTTATTTCAAGGCATATGCATGCTATAGCAAGTGATTCGTCGATCATGACGCAATAATCTGCTTAGAATGGAAGTTATACTTCTATAAATATGTCATGATTAATTCAGCATATTGATTGGCATTGAGCATAGCATTTTCATATTCATAGAATTGGGTATGAGGGTGAGATCAATGATTGTCACGAAGACCACGACGGTGGTAGTATTGTTAGCCTCACTTTATGTGGGAAGACCATTATGGTAGATGAGCTGTGATATCCGTGACAAATTATGAGGGCTGTTATTTGGTGGTAGGTTGTGTTATCCTCACTTTATGTGGGAAGGCCATTAAGGCGATGTTATGTTATCCTCGATTCGTCGGGAAGGCCACCAAATATCAGTAATTGTAATAATGGGTTGGAATATGGCATTTGGCATAGAGCATTACATTTTGCAAAGGCATGGGCATGTAATAAATTGTTATTCTTGCTTATTTAAAATATCATTGAGGAAGTAGTAATATTATACGTTATGTTTGTGTTATTGTTTTCTTCACTGGGCATGGAGCTCATCCCTTACATTACAGGCAATCCCTTGGACTTGGGTCTGAACGATAATCACAACTGAGCTTAGAAGGCGAGGAGTCGATGAAGAATTCGTAGAAATGCTTAGTTAGTGCAGAATTTATTATTTAGATTATAAGTTGGTTGTTTATTTGATTTGAAACTTTGAGAAAGTTGTTTATTCTTTTATTTTTAATTTGTGGAAACTTGGATAATGAATTCAAGTATGGATTAATTTTGAAAACGCTTTAATGTGATTGTTATGGGAATGTGAGTAAGTGATGCGTTTCGGAATCCTTATGTGAGTGATATTTATCCCTTTGAGTTATTTGGGAAGCTCAAATGAGATGTTAAGTCTTCTAGCAGGTTGTAGACTTCAGGAATCTTGGTGGCTTGTGAATGTAATTATGTTTGTTTGAATTTAGCCATCGATTTTGAATGAAAGACCCGTGTAGGGCAGCAGGTGATTTAAATTTGTACAGTCAGATCACGCACGTCCAGATGTTGGAAGGCGGGGAGTGACACCAGGCCCTTGAATTGCAATTTAGGCCAGGTTCAGGCAGGCCCAAAACCTGGCCCGGGCTCTCCTTTGCTTTTGTGTTGGTAAACCTAAGAAGTCTCTTAGGGACCCAATGGTAGAGAAATTGTCGGCTTGGGAAGCTAGATATCTTTGGGCTGCAAAACCAATAATACTTAAAATGGTCCCAACAAGCTTCCTATACACCTTTTTGCAGTATTCAGATGTCCAGCTACAAGAATAAAAATAATCAAAAAGGATCCAATGCAGATTTCTTTGGAATCATGTAAAGAAAGGATATACTATTTAGTTGCTTGAAATCAGGGATGTAAACCCATCAAGGAAAGTGATCTAGGAATTCAGTTATTAGGAAACTTTAATAAGGCTATGACAGAAAAATAGTTGTGGAGGCTGGGGAAGGTGGAGATAATTTTGGAGGAAAGTGCTTCTTAAAAAATATACGTTGGGAGATTTTTTTTCTTTGTGAATGATAATATAGGTTGGAGATTATTCAAGAAAGGAAAAAGAAGCAAATGTTAAAGTGAATTTGTTTCCTCATCCTAGATCTTCTAGCTTAAACCAGTTTGATGATTTTATTCATATAGAGTGCACTCTAGCTCAAACATCAGATTTTGGCATGATAAATAGATAGGTGAATGTTGTCAAAATCATACAAGTCGCGAGTCCACTCATAAGATTCAACTCGTATCGACAGGTAAAACGATACAAATCGCATGAAAAATCGCAAATGAGTAGAAATCGTACGATTCTGGGGTTGACTCACAAACCGTACGACTGAACCCCACAAATCATAGTCACGTACGATTCGAATGGAAGAACGAAATATGACTAGAACGGAAGAAAGAAAGAGGTACCTGCGAAAGGAAAAGACATGTTTTCTATCTTCACGCCTTTTTCTCTTCTTCATCTTCCTCTTTCCTCGTTTTTCTTCTTTTCCTTCTTCTTCTTCTTCATTTTCTGCTGTACGTCTTCAGTTTCGCCGTTGTTCTCTACTTTTTTTGGTTTTTTCCTTCTTTTTTTCATTCCCTTCTCTGCCGTCGCCGAGTTTCTATGTTTCTTCTTTTTTCATTAGTAACACCCACCTTTACCTTAAGCTTTACCTAAGTAATGTTCACTGCCTTTACCTAAGCTATGTTCGCAGGTCCTCGTGCGAGGACCTGGAAGCCATGATAAGTTCGCACGGCCTTTACCGTAACCCGTAAGTTATGTCAGCATCAAACTAATTTCTTATTAGTTTTCAGCATCAAACTAATCCCTTTTTTTATTCAATCTTTTGTATCTATTTTAAAAAATAAATATTATATATATATATAGATATATAGATATATATTACTAATTTCTTATTAGTTTTCAGCATCAAACTAATCCCTTTTTTTATTCAATCTTCTATATCTATTTTAAAAAATAAATATTTCTAACTTTTTTAGAAAAATATTTGATGGATATTATTAATTAGTTATTTAAAATTTAAATGTTGTTAATTTATTTATTGATTTCTTAAATTTATTTGTACTTCATATTAAATCTAAATCTCATATTAATATAATTTTGTCTTTTTTTGTGGATGATTATTTATGATGGATGATAAATGTCAAATTGTGGATGTGGCTTTAGAAATTTGTGTGGATTGAAAAATCATCTTATTATTCTATGTCATACTATATGTAATTATACTATAAATAATAATTTTAGAAAATATATTATGAATCTTACGATTCTACAATTTACAATTCACACCCATAGACACGATACGATTCGAATTTGACAACATTGGGTGACTATTCTAAAGAGATGCTTCCCTTGTCTATTTCAGCTGTCAACTGATGGAGATGCAATTGCATGAGATTCCTTTGAATGGAGGAATGGAAAGGTGACCTCGAAACCACGCTTCAAAAGAATTTTTGAAGATTGGAAGTGTTCTCAAAGGCACTATAGAAAGTTCTGACTTTTTAGTTTACTTTGGTCCGTTTGGCATGAAATAAATAGCAAGGTGTTTTGAGGGAAGATTAAAGGACTGGATAGTGTTATTTATTATTATTATTTTTATTGCTGAAAAACTTAAGAAGTATCGGGGGGAAACATATGTTTTTAGATTTCAAGATGTTAGGATTTTAGAGATTATGAGATGCCGGTTGCCTGGTGTTCATCCATAAGCATGAGAAGTAAAGAGGTTTATGAGCCGGTCTCCTCCCCAACGAAGACTTAAGTTGAATTTTGATGGGAGCAGTGACAAAAACATTAGATAAGTGGGCTATGGTGGTGTGGCACATAATTCTAAAGGAGAAAAGATTGTGTTTGAATGCTCCTTTGCCCTTCTGATTTTCAAAGAATGCTGAACTTTATGCTTTGCAGAGAGGAGTCAAGACGTTTAAGGTCATTGGTCAAAAATGATGATGTGCTTATAAGGTGATTCCTTTGTGGTTACTCAAAGAGCAAAAGGCAAACCTCTTCCTTGGTCATTGCTAGACAAAGTAGAAGAGGTTCAGTGCTAATGCAAGACAGAGGATTTGTTATTTCCCATTTTCTCAGATCTGCAAACGTTCTTCAAGAGTTCATCAATACATTAAAACTGAGAAAGAAAAAACACAAAAACCCAACCTCTACACCACGGCTCATTTCTTGTATGGCAGTAAGCTCTGAAAAACTATCCAGAACCTGCAAATATTCTGACAATACTTGAAAGGCCTGTTGAACATACAGAGGGATGTATAAATCAAAAAATAGCATCAATTATAGTATGCCTATAAAAGAAGGCTCTCTAGAAACAAAGGGAAATTTTGAGGAACTCAAATGCCAGATAGAAACCAGCAAGATAAAGAAGGAACACACCTTGAAGTAGTTCCCATCCTCAACATGAGTTTCAAGTGCCATTCGCATGTCAACTGCGTGGCGAAGCTCTGTTAGAACAGGAAGCATATCCTACAAGGAGCAACAAATGACAGCACACAACTTGTTAAATGTTGTCGCTTAATCCCCACAGCTTGCTTTCAAAAGAACAATATCTTCATGAAAACTCTGGTCCAATAATCATAAGATGTAAGAGCAGTAAAAGAATATAAAAAAAAAAAATTCATCACTAAAGCCTTTAACCCATATACCTGGAATCTGCATTCCAAGTTATACTTCCGATGAAACCCATCAAGAATCATGTGCTCACCCAACAGTCTATCATGTACTGTCTTACTACCTCAATCCATGACTTAAAAATATTGCCGTTGTCCTAGGATCTTATACTTGTAATGCTTCAAACTCATTGTACTAAGTTGTTTTTGGTGTACTACAAATGTGCCCAAACCACATTACACAACAATTACTCGTCTTTTCTTCTATCAGAGCACCTTTTGGGCTTCTCTGATGCGATCAGCTTTTCATTTTTGTCTTTCAGAAAGTAAAATAATATCTTAAAAGATAAGATAAATAAACTAGAATCTCCGCACGAGAGTCATACTGGAGCCAAAAAGGATAAAAATAAACAAGCAAAGAATTGCAAAGCAACAATAAAACAAGAATAAACACCCTGAAACCCATAGACCCAATTACAGTTACTCAACAATCACCTCATGCATCAACTCATCCAAAAGAATCGCCTCATGTTTCTTGACACTATGAACCTATAATGCACTCAACTTTAATTCTACCTTCAATCGTCAAACCACACATCCTTTTTAACATTTTCATATGCATCACCACTACACATCTTTACCTCATCACCCAACATTCAACTCCATTTAGCACTAGGTCCAACTCTAGTCTAATAAAGACAACTCTTAAATCCACATGATACTCTTCTATCATGTAACACTCCATTAGCTTGCCTAAACTAAACCCACCTGGTGCCAATGTTATTCGCTATCTCCAAATCAGATTCTCCATTTTATTCTACAACTGTATCAAAGTATCTGAATTTCTCAACATGTGCAACTAACTTATTCCAATTTTAATTAGTCCACCCTATACTCTCAAGTCCACTAAACTTGAACTACATATATTCTAATCTTTTGTAATATATGTATTTTGAAATAGACATAATAAAAAATATTAAATAATGAAAGAGGAACAAGAAGATAATGCCAAGAAGCTTCGTATAAGAGAGACAGACTAAAGCAAGTCAGAAAGAAAATAAACACAGGTAGATAAGTAGAGACTAGAGATTCAAATGAAGCTGAACTTCTTAGCATTAAGAGAGTGTTGGCCATTTGGGTGGGTTTTGGAGGTGGAAAATTAGTTATCAAGGAAGATTCACCAAATGCAATCAAATGGTTGAAAGGTTTGAAGCGACCCCCCTAGGGATTGATTACCATGGTTAGGGAGATCAGGGCACTCATCACGAGACTTGAGGTTTCCTTTGTCCAAATCAGTCGTTCAGCAAATGGGGTGGTGGACTTTTTTGCCAAGAATGGAGTAGAGGCTCCTGTTTTTGGAGTCTTTCACATTGAAGAAAAAAATTGCTAAATACTAGATTGCACAGGAAGGACCTCTTTCGTTTGCTTTGACTTTTAGATTTATATGATGTACTTTACCTTTGTTGGTTCTTGTATTGGCGGGATCTACATCTTGTAGACGCCTACATACTCTTGTACTGAATTTTTCTTTAATGTATTTCTCCAACCGCTCAAAGAAAATGGTAGACAAAAATAAACAGAAGAAAACACTAACCCCCTAAACCCAATTACAAGAACTCTATGACAGCCTCTTGCTTCTAATCACCAGCCCTCACCGAAAAGCCTGCAACCCTATTAGTTGATCGCCTAACCTGTCTGATATGCACTGTTCTATCCCTGCACATTCTCCTAACGTCCCTGATGAATGTACCAATCTCCAAGGAGGTCTGTTCCTACCACCAGCCCAAGATAAAGCGTTAATGGAATCCCTATTAACAATCAAGTTTCCACCCCCATGCATATCCAATAGGTGAAGAGATCTTCTAATCCCTAACAATTCCACCTCATTAGACTCCTCTACCCCCACCTACTCGGATAATAACAAGATGATTCCCCTTTGTCATTGTGAACCACTCTCCATACATTTAATTCAACTAATTTTCAAATTGTTTTCTTAAAACTTTATTTAGTTTATTGTTTTTTTAGTCTCACTAATTAAGACTGCTCTAAGAGAAATTAAAAAAGAAATGATCGTATAAACAGGTTTCTTTAGGTTAGAGCATGACTCAAGACAAAGCAACACATTATCTCCATTCCTTTAAGTTATGATACCTTAAGAGTCTCCACATGATGCTTCAATTGGCTGTAGGCAATGAGCTCATACATGGTTTCCATGCGGAACACTCTGACATGGATATCATACATGTTCAATATGCTGATGACACCATTCTGTTTTCAAATGCAGATGTTAAAGAGCTCCGGTGTGTTGCAGCAATTCTTCTATGGTTCCAATCTGTTCAAGCCTTAAGATCAACTTCCAAAAGAACGAACTTTGGGAGTGAATATTCAGCATCAAACTTCTATAGGGTGGGCGTATGTGCTTGGTTGCAAGGTCTCTCACTTCCCAACTACTTAGTTGAGGCTTTCATTATGCATGGGAAAGCCCAGGAAATATCTCAGGGACATAGTCATACAAGAGTTCAAGAGCAGATAGTTTGGAAAGGTACCCATTTTTTGATTGGTGGCAGAATTATTCTAATTAACTCTGTCTTGGCCAGCCTCCCTATACATTTCTTTGTTGTATTCTGTTGTCCTGCATGTCACGGGTCTAGACTCCATGACAAGACGAACACATGTGAAGACCATCTTCGGTGTCAAAATCATGCGGCCAAACCCAGGTGATGAAGACTTCGGATGCGTAGAAATTCCCGAAATGTTCGAGAATGGCCCGGAATGTGTGAGACGAATCCGGAGCAATGCGGAAGGTTCCAGATGGTACAAGAAAACTCTCCAAGGTGCTAGAGTTATGTGGAGTTCTCTAGAGTCTTGTAGAGGAGTGTAGAAGTCTATAGAATGTTGTAGAATTTTATGGGAGTGTGCAAAAGCCCATGGAAGAATGTATGAGTGTAGAGATTCTTAGATATTTCTAGTGTGTCTAGGAGTGTGAAGATATTTTGGAGAGAACAGTTGGATTGTTGCCACTTGACACAACCCTAGCCACATTGGTCCAAGCCTCGAGTATAAATAAAAATGGGGAGTTTATTTGCTCCCAAGCTAGCCAAGAGTTCTAGCATAGAGAGAGTGTGAGAGTTAGAGTGCTTGTAGCCTTGAGTATTGCTTCATATTTTCCTTCGTGTTCAATACAAGTTGAGTTTGTGTTGACAAGTCTTGGTGTTCCATCTCTTTCTCAAGCTTGTGAGTGTGTGCTTGGTTTGATCACCTTGGTCCAAGGAGTGACCAAATCAGTTGTTAGGCTTACTCGCTTGACGACGGATTCATCGAGTGAGTGTCACACGGGCTGAATCAAGGAAGGATTTGCTAACTCCGTGACATGCAGCTATCATTCAGAAGTTGGAAAGCATTTAATACACATTTTTATGGAGAAATAGGCCTGAAAAGAGGAAATTCAATTTGGCTGAATCAGGTTTGTAAGCTAACTGAAGAGGGTGAGGGGTTATGTCCTCTTAAATGTATCGACTCCGCAAGTTAAGCAAATGATTAGGAGATTGGGGGAGCAACATGACCATCTGCGAGGAAATTAATAATTAAAAAGTGCAGATTGGAGAAGAGTGATTGGAGGATCCCTCCAGTTGACCGTCAAGCCTCAGGATTTTGGAGGGGTGTCTATAGTGTGGCTTGTTCCTTCGAAAGCCACATTCGATTCAGAATGCAGGCGGGTGCTGAGGTTCAATTTTGGAAGAATAAGTGGGTTGGTACTAAATTGGTTAGGAGATTCCCTTGGCTCTTCGTATTGGCTGCAGACCAAAAAGCTCTGGGTCAGGACTCCTTAGAGTGGAGGGACAAGAAACCAGTTTGGTAGCCATAGTTTTGAAGGGAAATAGAGGAGTGGTATGTTAGTGACTAGCAGCTGTTACGGGACTTGCTCAGCTCGGTTTTTATCTTGGGAAATGGAAGAGACAGAAGAATATGGGTACCTGACATATGCGGAAGTTTCACAGTGAAGTCTTTCTGCCCCAGTTTATGAAGCAAGGTGAGATTCCAAAATTGCCTCAAGTATTTGGAAGTTTTGTGTCCCTTCACAAGTAAGATTATGGAATGGCTAGCTGATCTGGATAAGATTCTAACAATGGCATCCAAGGTCTAGAAGGATGATTGTAGTGAATGCATGCCCTCTATGTTTGGAAGCTGAGGAAGGACTGAACCACCTGCTTCTGCATTGTCACTTCTCGTTCCAGATATGGAATCATTTCTAGTTAGCTGGTATAGTCAAGTGTGTTTTCAGACCCTTTTTTTAGCAGGGATGAAAACGAATTTTATTAGAAAAAAACAAGGTAATGGTTTTGTATGCCTTCAGACTTACATACAAATACTTAACGAGTGGCTCTCCATGAGTGGGAACAAGTTTTAGAAGGAATTGTTGAATGCTACAGCACTTAGTATGGTCCATCTGGCATGAAAGAAACAATAGGGTGTTTCAAGGAAAAGCAGGTGAAGTTGCTGATTTGATTTCTTCAGTTAACTTCTGCTGATAACAGATTTAAAGGGATGGAGTTTCCAATATTAGGGTGGGTTCCTTCTTGCAGAAGAAACCTAGGAAATGGAGACGAGGCACCCCCCATGGCAAGTCATCTAAAGATGAACTTCAATGCCAGTAGCAACATGGAGTCTGGGAGAGATGGCTATGGTGGGTCATCCATAATCACAGTAAGGTCCAGGCGTTGTCCTTTGCCCACCTTTAACCCCTTTCTTCCAATAAAGCTGAGCTACTTGCTCTTTTGAGAGGAGCTAAAGAGATGGATATAATCAGTGGTCAAGAAGATATCCTGGAGAGAAAAAGGGCAGAAATGTCCTTGGAAAGTATTGGACAAGGGGTTAACCTTGGTGTTCCCTATGGGTAGTGGGCTCACCCGTGGGGGTTTTTCGCTGGGTATCCCGCAGTTTCCCACACGTAAATTCAAAAAAAAAAAAGTATTGGACAAGGTGGAACAGATAAGAAAGATTGGGGATAAGAAAGGTTTCGCCGTTTCCCATGTCCTCAAATCTGCAAAAAGTAAGGTAGATGGGTTACCCAGGGAGGGTACAGGTCTACATGATAAACTTGTAGTTAGAACTTAGTTTGTGAGTGGTTCTTTTGTGGTTGCAGCCTTGTTTCGTGGGCTGCTGTCTCTACTCTCCCTTGTGAGCTGTATTCTTCTGCTTAATCAATAAAATGTTACCATTGTCTCCGTCTCTCAGAAATGCTCTGCTTTGTAGAATTTATCTTTATTTGCCACTATTTGGTGCCGTTGGTGGGAACGTAATAACAGGATCTTCAAAGGTTCCATTGAGATCAGTGCGTCCGTTGCCAAACGTGTTGTTAGCAAGTGTGCATCGTGGGCTGTTTCTCTTCAAGAATTCCAGAATATCTCAATGTATGATTCACTGCATGCCTGGGAAGAATGTGTTAACTTAGCATAAGCTCTTCGTCTTCTAGTTTTCTGGCCTAGTTGGCGCCTTGTGTTATGCAGTGGCTCTTTTCCTATAGTTGTTGTTTTCAGCTTTTGTTTTGCTTATTCTCTATGTATTTGCACCTCTGGTGCTTTTTATCTATTAATATATGAACCATTTCAAAAAAATAATAATAATAATAATAAAATATTACCTTTCAAAAAAAGGGTTGAACCCACCATCAAAATGGCTATGAACTTCAAAATTGAATATAAACCTATAATGGCTAGAGGGAAAAAAAAAAAAGGCAAATGAAAAAGGTTTTGTCAAGAAACCATTCTAAGGAAGAGGGAGTAGAGTTGGAGGACCATATTTATAAACTTACAAGGATTGTAGGCACAGCTGATACAAAATTAAAAGCCTTATTTGGTACGAATTTGCTAATGAAAGAGAAGCAACTTTTCTTCAACTCAAAATATTTTGAGATGTTTATAGTGATATATGAATGAGAATCTAACAGTAGTTCATTCACAGTGGAGATTAAATTATGAAAGGGAAAGAGAAGAGTTTCATCAAATGGGAAGATATCATTTGGACTAGAGAAACTCTTTGAAAGTAGCCATTCCAACAAAATTTACTTCGCAAACTCACAGCAAAAATAGCCTATTGCACAGCACATGCACAGGGACACAAGATTAACATATTTGAACAGGAGAACCAACTAAACTCTCTTGTGCAAAGCCTGTTTGAAGGTTCATTTCATTGCAATCACTAATACACACATCCAAGAACTGTTCATTCACAAATTCCATGTAAATGAGAGCAAGCTTACCTACATCTTGCTCAAAAAGAAGAATTCCTCATTTTCATGCAATTGGACATTTACATTTTTGTACCATAATCCTATACAAATATATAAAAAGCATCAATTTGCATGTTCCAAACTAGAGAAAGAAGACGGTGTCAGAGGATGTTTTTCTTTCTTCTTTTTTTCTCTAATTTTTTTTTTTTTTATTGCAGTAACAAAAAAAAAAAAATTCATTCATAAGAGATAAGAGTACAAGATCAACAAAAAGGCCTAAAGGCAATAGACCTAAAAGAAAGCAAAAAGGAAGAAAAGAACATAAAAAGAAATAAACATAAATACAAAAAAATAGCTTTTGTCCAACATCCCCTCAACCCATCATCATGCAATCAAATGGATGTCCTCAAAAGTCGAAGAAAGAAGACTCCTGAAAAGCCATTCTCAACTCCCAGCTCAGCAAAGTAATCTGCCACACCATTGGTTGTACGGCTAATTTGAACGAAAGATACATCAAGCCATGTCACCAAAGCTCTAATCTCCCTAATTATAGTAATCATTTTCCAAGGAGGACGCCTTTGTCCCAAAGCCCATTTTATTGCATTTGCTGAGTCCCCTTCAATCACAAGTCTACGTTACCCGTGGAGTTTCCAAATGGCCAAAGCTCTCCTAATGCTAAGAATTTCAGGCTCATTTGAATCTCTAATACCAACCAACTCATTAAATATGATCATTGTTCGGCCCTCATGATTCCTCAGTACTCCTCCTATTCATGTTGGCCCTAGTTTCCCCCTTTCAGCACCATCCACATTAAACTTCATAACACCCCAATGTGGTGGAACCCAGCTCTCCTTTGACCTCTTAAACTTCTTCTTTTTTCTCTCTGAGGGATACACTAAGAAGAACCTTAGTAAAGCTATGGATTCTCCAAATCTTCACCATCAGTTGTGGATTTTGCAATTACAGTAGTCCAACCCTTCTCTGTTTGGGTGTTAAAGCCATTGAACTTCAACCACTTAGTTACCACCTTGTTAACTTGTTAGTAATAGAAACAACAACAAAAAAAACCCTAAGATCAATGCTCGAGGATTTTTTTTGGAGATTTTTTTCTTTTTAAAAAGAGGAAGAATAAGAGACAAGAAAACCATATTAAAAGAAAAACAGTACAAATAATACAAAATGCTCCATATAAGAGATCTATACTGGAGCTAACAAGAAAATCAGAACTAGATTACACTTAATAAGTAAACCAGGGTTCCATAAGTTGGGACATGTAATTTTAGCTAGACTTGGACCAAGTTTGCATCATAAATGTATTGAAACTCAATAAGTTATGTTTATGTTAGAGTTTTTTCAAGCCTCTCAACTGGAAATTATCAAAACTCCAATTTTAATAATAGCAACTTTTCTTGCAAGTACCATTTTTCGACCCATTCTCTCATATTGGGGGGCTATTGAGCTATTTTCTTTTGTCAGCCAATAAATCTAGCATGCCAATTCTCGGTTTCTCCTTTACCTGGACCCTAGTAACTGTGTCCACTTAAACCCCTAAAAAATAATTCTTCTGGTCTTCTACAAACTCAATTTCTAAATGAGGAGACCTCCTAATGTAGAACAAGTGGCCGATAAATTCTTGAAGACATACTCACGTCCGGTCGACAAGACGCTAGGACCACATAGCTTTCCTATTTGATTTAGGAGTCCGAGACCATCTCTCTTAGGATTTACTATTTTTGCATTATTTTTAATTTAGAATTATTGTGTCACAAGGAAGCTAGGTCGGTAGCTTTCCTATTTGATTTAGGAGTCCTTTTCTATTTTGATTTCTTATTTTCTTTCTTATAAATACAATGCATGTAAGAGAGGGACTCCCCCCTTTTGAAATATATGAATTAATAAGAAATTATCTGGTTGTGTTGAGCTTCTCCTACCTATTTCTGCCCAAGTTGCAGACGAACCCTTGCCCTGTTGTAAGACATCCTAGTGGCTGGCCAGATCCAGCATCTCCTTGGGTTTAATCCCAAGAAGACATCATCTCCTTACCTGGGCTTCATTCCAGAGTTCCGCCTTCACCTATTCCTCGTCGTTGCTCCCAGATTTTCCCTTCACTCGCAGCAGCAGCTTCGTCTTCTCTGGCTGTCTACATCCTTAGTCCAGGTACTACAACCCTTTTCTTCATCTTCTTCTCCATTCTCTTCTTCTCCCCTTCGATCTCTCTTCCCTCTGCTCCCGCTTCCGCCACTTCCTTATTCTCTTCCACTGCCCCCTTTCCTTATTCCTTTCCCTTTCTGTTCTTCCCCTTCTTCCATTCGTAATTCAGCCCTAAATTCACAAGTCTCACGTGCCACAAACAGTCCCTTTAAGTTAAATCCCTGCACGTGTGAAGCAACTCATGTGTGTGAATCTTTTCGAGTCGGGTTTTTTGACTTAATTCGGTTTTTATCCCCGCTTCCGCTACATTACCTCCCATCTGAAGGCTTTGCCACAATCAATCCAAAAACTACTCTTAACCCTTTGCAAAAAGGTAACGTAGCCATAATCCCATCACGTTCCCTACCCAATACTGGATATACAAAGCAAAAACAAAAGCAATTAAGTAAAAAGGACTTTAGGCCTCCCAAAATTTTAAATGCATCTAAAATTGATAGAACCCTAATTCAATCAGGTTGCCCATGCATCCACCTACCCATGAAAAGCATGAATCCAAGTGGACCTAAAAAAATGGGCTCATCAGGCTAAAAATGAGATAGGCCTCCAGAAAATTATCATATGTTTTACATATTAAAGTTTTCAAGAATGGTTGAGTTTGACCTAGACAAATGAATTTTCATGGGGGCCATCTTACGGATCTAACTCTGTCACACATTCTACGCTCATAAATTGGTACTTATCCCTCTTTGAGCCCGGCGATGCAGGCTTCGTATTCTGCAACATTATTGGTGCTTTCAAACGCGAGCTTCTTTGAAATGGGGACATGAGCGCCCTCCGGGGACAAAAGAATTTGCCCCTACACTGCTTCCTTTCTTGTTTGCCACACCATTGAAATACATGGTCCAAGCACCGCTGGATGCTCTTTTTTTGAACGATCGCAAAAGAGGATAAATATATTACAAAAAAAAAAGAGTACAAAGAACTTGGTATAAGAGACTTATATCACCCAAGAAAACAAAAACAAGAAGATACCTTAAAGACCCCCAACAAATAACATGCATCCCAAAAAAATACAAGCAGCGCCCCAAGAAAAAATGTTGTGATAAAGCAAAAAACATCAACAATTCAACATATACCCCAAGGATAAACAATGGAAATTATAAACCATATCGGACAAAACTAATTAAACAAAGATAACCCTTTCATGCCCCAAATCCACCCATCTTTGCCAAAAAATCTGCCACCCCATTTGTCGAACGTCGTACCAATCCAAAGGATACATCCAAAGATGAACACAGACCCTGATCTCCCTAACCACCAGTAAAAATTTCCAAGGTGTCCTTTTCCTACCACTTAATACCATCCGTCGAATCCCCTTCAAAGATTACTTTTCCTTGACCATGACAAGCCCACAAAACCAAAGCCCTCCTAATCAACAATAACTCTGCCTCATTTGAGTCCTTCACACCCATTAAAACTAAAAAAAAATATTATGAGGTAACCCCACTATCATCTCTCAATACCCCTCCTACCCCTGCAGGTCTTGGTTTTCTGTTGTAGCACCATTAACATTAAATAAAGGAGAAAGGAGGAGGCCAAGTTTCTATTTTACCCATTTTCCTGCACTGCCTACCCAAATAACCCTCCCAATATCTGAAGAAATCCGGCAAAGAGAACTCTCTAAAGCCCTTAACAACTGATAATCATGTGAACAACCTCATTTAGCACATTCAAAAGTATCCAATGCTTCATTGACTTCATTCTCAAAAATCCTCAGATTTCTTTCCATCCATAAAGACCAAAGGATTGCAGTCGAAATAGTGTTCCAAGCCACTTTCCACCTCTCCTCTACCTTCTAAATATTCCAACTCTCAAAAATTTTAAAGCAAGAGTCCCTGAAAACCCACGAAACCCCCATTATGGCTAGGAAACTAGACCACGAATAATAAGCCATCAGAAACTTACAAACATAACTGATCAACATCCTCCTCAAGGAAGCCACATAAAATGCAAGAAAGGTCACAATCCTGATTTAACAAACCCCTGTGGCAAAGACCTATCCTAGAGAGAATCTTGCCCTTAAGAGCACACCATTCAAAGGTCTGAACACGAGGGGGTGCAATACCCGATCATGCTTCACATCCACACCTAGACATGCCATTAGAACTTTATCTTGATGCTCATCTAACTTATATCCATAGTTGACCATATGATTAAGAAACCAAAACTAGAAACAGTTAAATTCCTAGTGCTAACACATCCCAAAACTTGAATTACTTTTTGATGCAGGACAAAGGATAGGGTAACCCTAAATGCCTAATGTGGTTATGAAAAGACTAAAAACTAATGCACCCTAAATCTAAAAGGGGCTGAAATTAAATTACAACTAATACTTGCAATTAAAGAATATAAGATTTATCACAAAAAATCCAAGCAAATTCTTGGAAATCTAATGTAAGAAATTATGTAACTTACCAAGCCAATGTGCTACTCAAGATGGGGATAACCCAAAATTACGAGCTTGTCGGGATCCATGAAAATGTCGGCCAAACATCAGATTAGGGTCTAATTGGAATGATTAAATGGGCTAGTCGGATAAATGGTCCAATTAAGGGCAGGGGTTGGGTCAACGGTGGCTTAAGTGGGAGGCCGGACTAAAATAGGTGACGGCAATAGGGAATGGCCTTACAAGAGGATGCGGCAGCACTGTGAGGAACTTAGATGGGTTGCGGCACACTGTAGGAGGATTAGGGAGGGTAGCGGTAGGTACAGGAGGGGTTTACAGGGAATGGCGACAGCAGGGAGGGCAATAGGGGAGGGATGAAACAGGAACAGGGGCGGAAGGAGGCAATGGCAGCAACTAGGTGATATAAGGAAGGGCGGAAGCCAGATCTGGAGACAGTTAGGGCGATGGCGATGGATAAGAAGGGAAGTACGGAGTGTTGCAGCAGCAAGGGTAAGGGACAAAGGAATTGGCAACAAGAGGAAAGGTGATGCAAGCATCAAGCCCAATAAACCCGACGATGACTCGACCGAAGACGAGCCGCCTCAATTGGACCCGATTGGTGAAATGGGTCTTCAAATGTGTCGGCAGACCGACGGTGGAAAGAGGGGCCCATCTCAAAGGCCATGTCATCCACGTGTGGATCCCATACTGCCGATGCTTGCTGATTGCACAAGGAATTGCCGGGTTTACAAATTAGCAATGAGAGAAAAATATGGAGAGAAATCAGCAGAAAATCCAACCCATCGGCTGAAATGTTGTATACTGACTGGACTTGGGCAAAAAGCAAGGAGTATACTAGTGAATGGAAGGGAAATATCGAAAATCACTCTGCTGAACCTTGCAGCCAGTAATGGAGGAGAAGAAGTTTGCAAAACAGTAGAAGAAAAGAAAAATAAAGAAAGTATCAGAAATAAAATGGAAGGTGCTGCTGTCCTTGCTTGGAACAAATGAAACAGAGAGGTAAAGATGAATGGAAAACAAAAATAAATGGTAGGAAGAATCAGCAAGGTAAGAAAGAAATAAGAAGAGATAATGAGAAGATTGAAAGGAGAAAATAATAGGAATCTGGTGAGTGGAAAGATAAGAAAGGATTGAGAGCCAGCATTGCACAGAAATGATTGAAGAGAGCAATTCAGAGAGAGTGAAGCATAGCAGGAGAAGTTGATTTTCCGAGTTGGCCAAAGCAAATTTGGTAGTTTATTTTATTTTATTGTATTTTCCTTTTATTGTTATTTCAATAAAGCCTATAAATATATGAGGCCAAGCATTGGAAATTATTAGACATTTTTTTATTTTTATTAATTCAGAAGAATTATCAAAAGCTTTGAGCTTTCTCCCATTTGTGGGGAGTTTTCATCCCTATTGATTTTTAGTTATCTTTGTGTTGCATTCAATTCCACAAGTAAGCTACGTTTTCGGAAGGTTCTTCGAGTATGTCCTGAGTTTGAGCCAGATTAGAGTGTGGGTGTAATAATCACGCCAACTCCCAATTCCTCATTCGTATCAGCCCGAGAACGCCTAATTTCTTTGGTGAGGTTAATTCCGCCAGCAGTCCCATTAAAATTAGCTCCACATTCATTTTTCTTGAGTGGTCGAGAGATTTGAGAGTGGATTTTTGTGTTTCTTCATTGAAATCCGTGATTCAGCTTAAAACCAAGATCTAAAATTTCAAAGTGCAGCTTGGACTGCATCAAAAGGGGTTTTGGAAGGGGATCGACCAAGTTAGATGGCCTCTTGGGGACTGGAAATGTAACGGCAAGAAACAGAGGGGAATGGAAGGGAACGGCAAGGCCAAAAGGCCTGTTTGGGTTTCGTCTACAGAGGGAAGGGCAGAAAAGGGGTTTGGGATGTTAGGCTGGGGTTTGGGGTGTCGACAAAAGGAACTGGGAGTCTTTGGATGGAGAACGGCACCTTAAAGGGTTATTACGACAAGGGGGAGGGGTGATTTGTGGTCACGGCAGCAGGGATGTAAAGGATGGGATTCTCGGTAGGGGAAAATTACAGAAGAGAGAAAAAAAAGGAAAAGAGAGAGAGAAAAAAAAAAGGAAAAGAGAGAGAGAGAGGAGAAAGAACGAAGAAGAAGAGTACCTGGAGGAGGAGGGCTTTTCACCCTTCCCATTGCTTTCTCACCGTGGCTTCTCACCGATTCGGCAGTTGCTCCGTTCTTCCCCTTCATTTCCTTTCTTCACTTTTTTCTGTATCTTCGAATCGCCACTCCTTTAGGGCAACAAAACTCTTTTAAAAACTTAAGTCGGCTGGGCTGGGCTCGAAACTGGGCCTGGCTCGGGACTGGGCCAAGGCCCAGTTGGGCTGGTCTGCATCACTTTTTTACAAACTTTTACTCGAAGAAGGCTCGTTATTCTAAGGCATCCTAAGCATCCATTTAAATCTTTTTGAATTCCAAGCATCTAGACAATTGAAATTTTCCCTCATCCTCGTAGAGCTCAAAGGAATAGCAAACAGTAACTGTAAAATCAAATATTTATCGACCATAGGATCATGCAATAGGAAGTAAGATTTTATTGATTCTCTTCGTGTTTGACATGAATGATTAGCTGCCTTGGAGCAACCAACTTGTATGGAATCTCTATTTCCACTCAAACTCCTCTAGAAGAATTCTTTTAAGCCTCATCCTTAAGGATTTGCAACAAGCAAAATCTTAATTGACAGATTTTATCACGTGCAAAGACACTAAGCAGTTGAAATTCTAAAGATAGTATCTTTCACATCTTCAACAGAATCTTGCACATATTTTTTGTTTGTTTTAAGAGTTCCCTAAAATTTGAATAAGGCCCACTTTTAGTGGAGAGGCTTAGGAGTTAGTGGCATACTTAAAACCTCACATGAAAACTGAGGGAGAATGGGAAGCTCTGTGTAAGTCTTTGATGATTCTCTAGTTTCAAAAACTATTATATGTATTTATGGACCTTGTGTAGCCTAGCCTTCTCCACATGCAACCACGGCGGCGGCATGTGGCATGTATCACACCTTGCCCATGGGCGTAATGGAACAGCCAATCATAGATAATAAAATATTATCATCTACTTTGAGCCATGAGTACAAATGAGCTTGCAGAAAAACAGTAGAATTGTTCAAAGCTTAGATTCATAAACATTACCAAAAATAAAGAGCAAGAAAAGCTCCCTTAAGCAAATGCAGAATAAACACAAATAAAGAACAGGCAAAAAAAAATTGCAAAACATAGTGAAGACTACACATTATTGAATCCTAATAAAAATCCAAGAAAATTCTGGTTGGCCACTGACAGATGTCCAAAAGAGGTAGTACCAGGAGAGCTTGTTTCTTCTTGGCATCAGAATGGACAACAAGATCCCTAGATACTTCGTGCATTGAAGAGGTAAGATGCCTACGCCCATTCTGCAAAATTAAATAGAGGTAATATTTCCCTTAATAACCAATGAAAGAAAATGGAATTACCACGAAAGATATGCCCATCAGCAAAGGCAATATACATGTTTAAATTCCATGCTTCCCCATAATAGGATAGCAACAAAAATATCAACATACCATGCAAATGACATTTGCAACCTTCAAATCTTGTTCCAGTTCCATAACCAGTTGCATCCCCTTCACTGACCAAAGAGGCATAATGACAAAAAGCATTCATTCAAAGCTCATATTGATAGAATTTTTTACATATCCATTTAGCTTACATCCCATATGTGAGAAAAAATCCCAAAAGTATTGCTAGAATCAAAACCTAGTTATGACAAGTGGAACAAAAGGCTACCACATTCAATATTCTTACCAAAGTAAAATATTTAAGCAAGGATATCTCTGCAAAAATCTTACAAAGAAAAGGGTTACCACAGCAAAAGAAATCTTCAATGAGTTTTCTTTCTCCTTTATCTTTAAAACAGTTAAAGAACAAGAGGAGAAAGAGAAGCATGAAGGTGCAATCTATTTGCAGATAGAAACAAAGGTCGAACTTCTTCCAAAAAGCTCAATTTCTCAAAAATCCACTTCTTTATGAACGGTAACAGAAGAAAATTTTATAAAATCAAAAAGTATCAAATTGCAAAACATGACCCATAAAAAGGACAAAGATACAACCAGCTACATCATATATGATAAAATCATTAAAAAAACACAAGAGACTCAACTCCCCCAAATCCTGCTTTAGCTAGGAAATTTGCACATGGCAACACCATTAGCTAATCTCATGACATGATTGAATGTAATGTCCCTTCTTGAACACATCTCTCCAATTTCCCTGAAGATGGAAATCATCATCCATGGAGGATTCTTTTTACCTTTAGCCCAAACTGTTGTGTTTGCATAGTCTCTATCGACTATAAACCTCATAGTCCCACTACCAACATCCTTTCATGACTATAGTGCCAGCCTAACTCCCAGCAACTCTGCTTCATTTGAGTCTTTAACCCCAAAAAGAGTTGAAAAGCAAAAAACAACCGGACTCAGTTTACCTCTCTCTACACCATCTACATAGAATAACATGCAGGTGGAAGCTCCCATTTTTTTAAATAATTCTAGATTTCCTAGGATCCCCCCAAAGAATCCATCCCAACAACTAATCATATCCGAAACAAAATCCCCTCAAAACCCTTGCAACCACCAAGTGAACAAACTTCCACTTCATCTTCTCAAAGACATCATCGAACTTTGGCTTTCTTTAAAGATTCTATGTTTCTATCCTTCCAAATAGACCACAAAATACCCCCAAAATAGTATCCCAAGCCACTTTTCCTTTTCACCTAAATGGACCCCCACCCAAGCCCCCATAGCCCTGACAAAGTATTATGTAATGTCCAAGAAATACCCATTAGCTCTAACACTCTAGTCCACAACCTCCCTGAAAACAAATAAAACAAATAATCTATGCTCTCCTCCTCACTACCACAAAGAACACATCTAATAACTCCTGCCGAAATGACTCCCGTTCTTCTCAAATTACATCTAGTTAACATCTTACACATAATGACGACCCCACTAAGCACTTGAACTCTTGGTGGTACCTTCTCCTTCCAAGTCCATCCTAATAATGGATCTTACACATTTTCTATCCTCCTAACATAAGACAGGATTTCACCTGAAACTCCCCAAAAAAATCCCCTACCTATATCCTATAATCTTCCTCATTTGCACACATATTTACTTCATCAAAGATTTGTAGCAAATTTTCATATTCCGAAATCTCAACCTCCCTAAACACACTCCTCAAAGCCAAGTCTTAACTCAAGATTTCTAATTTTAAATATTTAAAACATGTAAAAATTGGACATCATTCATAAAAAAATATATATAATATAAAAATAAGAAACTTATTAATAATATAGAAACATTAAAAAATTCGAGGATAAGTAATATTAGATCAAGTTACAACCAATACAGACGAAAAACCAAATAAATTTATCAGTTAGGAAGTAAAGATGATATCATGGACCAACTAGGAGAATTCCCGTTGTTGCTTGGGGAAGCGGATGAGTTAGTGTAGGCAAGCGACTCGTCGGGCACCTTTTCAGTTAAATCCATGGTGAATTTAGTCCTCAATCAGCAAGACTCTGGCACGTCTATTCCAATCTTTGCTTGGAAAAGTCTTGCCCCACCTAGGATTCAGTCCTTTATGTGGTGCGCTCTCAAGGGAAAGTGTTAACAAGGATAGATCTCAAAAGGTGAGGCCTACTTAGATCGGAGGAGGAGTTAAGTTGTCCCCTGTGTGGCCATCCAGTGGAAGATGATGACCACCTCTTCATTACTTGCCCTTATGTGAGACAATTATGGCTCAATTTTCTGAACCTCTTTGATACATGTAGGGTCTTTGATAGGACATGCATAGGGATAGTGGGGTCATAGTTCATGTCGAGACTTCCCCTAGGATGAAGTTGGCTTGGTATACGGTTCCCGCCACAATTTCTGGACCATTTGGAAAGAAAGAAACTCTAGGATATTTGAAGGAAAATCCACTGCAATTAATGATCTCTTCCAAAGGGCTAAATGGAGGTAGAGCATGTGGCTGCTATTGGGTAAGGAATTCAGAAGGTTCAAACCCTCGAATTTCTTGGTGTATTGGGAAGGGTGTGTAAGCGGCGGAATTAGGAAAGATAGACCCACTGTCTCTTGGTGCCCATCCCAACAAGAGACCATGAAATTCAATGTTGATATAGCTTCGAGGGGAAATCCAGGTCCAGCAGGGATAGGGGGTGTCCTTAGGAATCATAGTGGCATATCATCGTTGGTTTTCATGGAGTTCGTAGGGGTGAGGGATTCAAATGAAGCGAAACTCCTTAGCATTAGGAGAGCTTTGACCCTTTGGAGAGCCCATGGACATGGTTCACTAGTAATTGAAGGGGATACGTCAAACGTGATTAAGTGGGCCAAGGGTCTTAAATGACCCCCCTGGAGGATGTTCACCACAGCAAGGGAAATTAGGGTCCTAGCTGTGAGAGTGGATGTTTCCTTTGCTCGCATTAGCCGCTCAGCGAATGGCGTGGCAGATTTATTTGCCAAAAATGGGATCAACAATAGGGCTTCAGGAGTCTTTTGTATATGAGAGTTGGGGCCTAGGGGTGTTCACTTCGTTGATTTTCGGTTTTTGTTGCTGTATTTTTCTTTATGGCTTTGTGATTCCAGTCTAGCCCTTTTAGACCATTCTTGTTTTTTTTTTCCCAACCGATGTTTTGTACTTTTTCCTTCTTTTAATGAAATTTTTATGTTACCTCCTAAAAAAAAATATCAGTGTAAATATTATCTAAGAAAACGAATGCCTCTTAAAGTGGTTTTGACATGTTTACAAATCTCACTAGTACTAGCTCCATTTCAAAGAATTGAAGGCCTACAAGTAGAAAGTACAAGGAGAAGAAAAACAACCTTTAGCAGCTTGGATTGAGGGGATAAAAGAAGGATCTGATAGAGTTGAAAGCGGTGGTGGGTATGGTTTTAGATAGGGTAGAATGGAAAAGGTAAAACTCAAAAAGCCAGCACCTAATAGAAGGGATTAGAGGCTATGATAATGATGAACATGGTGCAATGGGATATTTCCTCCTCAGTAGTTGATATTCGTACTCTTAATGAACTTGACTCTTGCAAAATAAAGAAATAAAAAATAGAAAAAGAATCCCATCCTTCTAAGGAATTCATGCACTTGAAGCAAAAACTTGTTTCCAACACCACTAATTAAAAAAACCACAACACCAAGAAAACAGATTATGCCAAAGCTAAAGAAAGAGCAAGAATGATGCCTATAGAGAGGGAGGTGAAGCAAACATGATCACCATTTGCTAATTTGCTTGCTTGAGGGAAGATTCACGTCACTTGCCCAACCATAATTTTCTTTCAAATGATGACAATTTTCTCATTACTATGACCAGTGCTGCCTCATCCACCAGACACATAATGCCATGCTTATCTGTGAAGCACCTCTCTATGTGTGCGCTTGCACACTGCAAGTCTCATTAAAATATGCATCTTGCATGACCTTGGGTTTGGTCATTCCTTTGTTTGTACATATGCATGCAATGGGTCATGTGCCAATGTTTATTGTCATTGACGTTTAGTTATTCAAATTGTTGGCATGGCCCCATTGTGGATCTCCTGTATATTTCTAATACCTGGAAAGCCTAGACAGATATCTGGACCGTTGTTTTCAATAGTTGCTGTGAAATCATGAAGGATGATAATATTACTATAGGATAAAGAAAAATAAAACAAAAAATGGTTCACTTGCAAGCCAATTTTCCAACCACGCCCAATTGTTCAACTAATCAAAGACAAGACAAAGCCAAGTGATGAAGAAAGAAGGATAGAGTGAAGGAAACCAATTGCAGGGTTAGGATTTTGGTTTTGATTCTTTTTTTCTTATAGAGTTTTTTCCTTTTAAACATCAATTAACATAGGCAATACCATAAACACCTTTTAATGATCTGTAAAATGACAAGAAAAATCCATTCTTTTACTTGAACAATTTTTAAATGGAGTCTTTTAGAGATTTCCAAGTGGAAACAAATCGGTTGACTATACAAACAATTAATCAACAGAGTCTCAATCAAAACCTGTTGCCCTGTCAACTTTTTAGGCAAGTGACTCCTTTTCCAACGAGACAAATCAATTCAACCAAATTGAGTTCAGTTTTTTGAGTTTTAAAACTGACATTATAAACATGTAATGAACATGAAAATGTCATCAAACAAATATGGAACCACAAATCAAATTCCAAACATCTCCACACCGAAAAATAGTCCCTTTCAGATACATGTGGAGTACACAACATTTCTTTAACAATACAAAGGCGTGCAGATAAAAAACATACCCATTTCTTGATGGTGTGCCATAACATGTTTTGATAATCTTTCTGCTATCCCATCAAATTGTGATATTCTAAGAGCAGCCTGAGAAAGATTAACACTATTGAAACTTCTCTTTTTTCTACTCTGATGGAGAAACATTGTTCAAACATGAAAGGCAACAGCCATAGAAAGTGAAAATGCTAAATGAAATGGAAAGAACATCAGATGATACAACCAGACACAAACAGAAGATGAGTAAGAACAATTGCAATTTTCAGTGGATACTTTAAGTGTTTCCATGTGTATAAGCATTTTGATGCCAACCACTCTGCCATGGCACCAACAAGGAACCCAAAAAGCAGATCTGGTCAGTGGTCATTTTCTACGATTTCTGCATGCTGCTAATGTTTGACTTGGAAATGGGTTTAAATATGCTTCCAGATATTTTCAGCATGACTATTGCTAACCCTTCCTCATCAAAAATGACTTCTTCGGTAAACAGCGCAGATCTGATTTTCTGAGCTACCCACTTTCCATTTGAGCAGAAAATAGCAAATGGGGCCTCAAAATCTGGGAAAATAGATCTACCCATACGAACCAACCAATGAAGAAAACTAGCACACATCCGCTTAACATGTTTTTCCAAAGTTCAAACTAAATTGTAGAAAATAAACAATTGCACCCTCGCTTTAAATTCATAATAATTAGCAGTAAATGAGTTCAGAAAGTGATAAACATGTTCCTAAAAAATAAAATAAATTACTATTAAAAACATGTTATTAGAATTAGGGAATCTAAAGAATATGTTTATCACATATAGAAGAGAAAAATACTTCGAAACCTTGATTATAAATTAAAAACCTTTGTTTTTTATTAACGGAAAACCTACTACAATGTCATTTTTTTTTTCATATTAAAGCTTTTCTTTAGGGATTGTTATGTGAATTTCAAGCTGATGGAAAATGAAGAACACAGAAAATGAGTCCCTTCTTGATGCTTTTTGGAGTTTGTGATGGGAACGCAACAGTAGAGTTTTCATAAATAAGGAGAAAAGTCCTTCAAAGGTCAGTCAAAGAGTTAAGGCCAAATGTGCAGCTTGGGCTTCTATCCTGAAAGAGTTTCAGGTTTCTCCATCTTAGATATCAATAGAGCCTGGAAGGAATGTATCGGTTTGATATAGGTTTCTTTTCTTATTTCTTTTAAGGGGCTCTTTCCATTATTCCTTTTCTTGGTTTTTTGTTGTCATGCTTGAGCATTAGGAGACCTCTTCCTTCTTCGTCTTTTCTATTTTTGCCTACTTCTGCCTTTCATGAAATTTTTAAGTTACCAATCCAGAAAAAGAAACAGTTCCCTCCTCCTTCAATGAAATAAAAGCCTTTGGCAAGAGCACAGAAATGACACCCTTCCCACTTCTTCTAAGGAATGTTTGAGAGAGAGAGAGAGAGAGAGGGGAGGGAGGGAAGGAGAGAGGGAGGAGGTTGGGTGGGGGTGGGTCATTCAGAGAATGTTTGTGCAATGACAAAATCTATAGATTTTATATCTTTAATGTTTATAAGTTTTGAGGATACTTATTGAAATCCCCATATTTTTAAAATTCCATGTTTGGTGTGACAACAATAAAAAATTTAATCAAGACTCAAGGGTGCACAATTGCTATCATTTATTACTTTCTGAATGAGTTAGAATATAATCTATACTAGACCCATTGAATGATCACCTCTAAATTCACGATATAGTTCCTCATCAAATTGCCCAACCATTGTATATCCATCAATATAACAGATACTGTTCAATTGGTCATAACAAACACATCACCACAACAGTTGGGTAATGCACGATCCACCCACACCCATCAATCTACAATCAATCTATTGCAATTGAAATTAGGTGGCAATGGGCTGGGGCTAGATTTGGGTCATTAATCCATTTATTGTAATTTCTCAATCCAAACCTACCAATTTTTCACTAGATTTGGTTTGAGCCAACCCATTTATTAAAGAGGTAAATTTACTAAAAAAAAGCTTCTATTCAAGGTCAGGTTTGGATTGGTTTGGCAAATTTTTTTGACAAATTACCTAGTTAAGTTGGGTTTAGTCCGTGTCCCACTTGATCAACTCATATATTTTAAACCCTCAAGCCAAGCCCACTCAATCATTAAATGAATTCAGGTTGAGTCAAACCATGTATTAAATGGGTCCATGGGACTATCTATACTTTGTTTATTCGATTGAATTTGGATCAAATCAGAAATTACCCTGTAGCCAAACCAAAACCCTCACCCTTGTTCATGCTCAAATAAAAGTCTACCTTTTTCAAAACCAACCCTACCCAACATCCAATTCGAATCACCTTCTTAACAGAAGAAAGAAAGAAACACTAACACCCTTCCCAAACCAAAAAGGAATACTGGAATAGAGAGGGGAAGCTTGTGTCTCATCTCTCAAGTTAAGATGAAGAGAAAGGAAACATCCTCATGTCCACCATGTTTTTTCTTCTGTTTTATAAACCTCATTGGGAATAGAATATGGGTCCCTTTTGCAATGAAACAGAACCATGCTTATTTATCCTTTTTACAGAGACATGAAAACTTGGATTTCCAAAATCCTAGAGGGTAGGGTTGGATTACTAAGTTGAGGGTAGGGTTGGATTTTGAAATATGGATTTCTGAAAAATGGCGAAAAGGCCTAAAACCTTGGCAATATAAATATCCTACCACCTATGAACCAATAAATCAAGAAAGCCAGCATTGGTCAATCAACAACTCTCTTCAATGATAAAACCAGCATTGGTCAATCAACAACTCTCTTCAATGATAAAACAGAATTTTACCTTCCTCTCAAAATATGTCAAATCATCTTCTTCAGTTGGGATATTTTCTAGAACATGCCTAATGGGATCAAAATCCTGCATGTAGAGAATTACAATAAGTTCCATTTAGCAATCATGTATGAAGTTCTATATAACAAGAACATTACTACAATAAATAACTTCAGTTGGAGAAGAACATGTAGCATGGTTGGAATCACAACACAAGGTTGTGGACTTGAGTCAGCTTACCTTCGAAAAAAATCTATAATAATAAAATATTTTTTGTTGGCTACATGTTTGAGCCCCTATACATATTTATACGGAAAAAGCAACAAATCTTCAAAAAGCTATAAATTTATGGTGTATATATCTTAAAAAGTTGGACAAAAATTTATTAATAACCTCAATACTGTGTCCAACCAATTTTTCCAATGTTTTGACAAGACTGCAGACTATTTATCTTCAAACCACTGCTAATTCCCACCAATCCCAGCTTTCCCCTTGCTAGGTGATGACACCTAGGACTACACACAGAAGATTCTCAATAATGGTGTGACAGGAGAGGCTACTTGCAGACCACCAAATGAAGAGCATGCACTTTCAAGAAGTGATCCATTGTGAAATGGATTACAAAAATTGGTGTGAACATTCAATCACAGCCATCGTATTGAATTTTTTAATGAATTAGAAAAGCAAAACCTGACAGCTTTTTCATCCAAAGGTTTTGATTGAAAGCTCACATCAATTCGTTATGAACTGCTTCACAACGGACAATTTCTCTGTGCTTTCCATGCTACCTTCTGATACACTTAACAGATATTGAAACCAAACACTGTAAACACCACACATGAATCTAGCAAGTCTTTGTAGGACATTATTATAACATTGACAGCACATATGACTGATGATACATAATCTTTTCTTCTTCTTTTTTGAGCGTAACAAATAGGATTCTATTAAAGAAACAATACAACTACAAAAACAAGAAAGCCAGGGTCTAAGAGTATTAAGACCCCATAAGTACAGCAAGTAGAACCAAAAACCAAGAAAGTACATCCTGAAAATAAAAAGAAAAGCCACCTAGGTGATAAGCTATAGGAAAATGGACTCAGTTGAATTGAGGAAGTCCAATTTCTACAAAGAACTCAAGTATGAACCTTCTCTCCTCTCGAAAAGAAATTCACACTATCACTAGGACACCTTGAATGAATGGTCTGTTCGATGGAAATCAACACACTCAATGAATAACAATAGCCTTGGAAGACAAATTCACAAGAATTCTTAAAGATAACTCACACAAACAGTATGTGCCATAGGCACCCATGGCCCTCTTATTTATACCCTTTCTTTTAAGCAATCATAAGAAAATAATATTATTCATAAAACAAGAGTACAAAAAACGAGGCATAACAAGTTGCAATGCTAGAATGTTTACAAAATCTCTCCACTCACACCCATCCACATTGGGCAATCAGATCTAGATCTAGATCTAGGAATTTGTGTTCACACCTACACATCACTACAACAATCATATTATCACATATAACTATTTAATTATATCCTACCAATTAAAAAATGACATGTGTAAAATAAAAAGTAAATACAAAAAATAATTCCTAAGCATCCTCTCCTTGTCGATGCTAAAATGTGAAAGAAGAAGAAATAAAAGAGACAATCATGGGATAGAGTATGTAAATTCGTCACTCCTAGTGCAACTTACTTTCTAGGTCCAATTAGACTTGGTCCCACTCATTTTGGTGAAAAATTCATATGGACCCATAGCCCAATGATCTAGGCCATTTTGGAGGCATGTTTTACCATTGGATGCCCTTCGAATTGGTGAATTTCTCTAATGCAACCAATTGGTCATAATAATTTAGGGCCACGTTTAGGATGTGGTTTTTAATTCCCTGAAGATGCCCTGCATCACTGTCCTTTTTTCATTGACCAACTGACAGGTTTCTACCTTGAAGGGAGAAACCTTTCCATGATAGAGTGCAATGGAAAGTTGGACAACTGAATCTATATGTAAACTTCATCTCAAAAAAAGAAAAAGAAATGACTTAAATCACCAGAGGATTTCCAATCCACACCCTACTGTCCTCATCCCTGTAAATAAAAATGTAGCTAAAAGTAAATGATAACACAGATTACCCTTCTACTGTTGCCTGTAGCAACAATACCACCTCATTAACCCATTCACCTTTAAATCCGTCCTCACCTCACTATAGACACAGTAAACTTTCTTTAAAGGACGCTCTCTCTCTGCCACTCAAGCATTTCACATAACCAAAATCCTTTCTAAGGACTCTTCCCCACCCACAAACCTCTCCAAAAAAAATCCTCATCTCCTCAACCACCCCAACCCTGCCCAAAAACAGAAACCTCATCACTAATCCTTAGAGACCTCTCTCGAGTATTTCACATAACCAAAATCTTTCTAAGAACTCTTCCCCACCCACAAACCTCTCCAAGAAAAATCCTCATCTCCTCAACCACCCCAACCCCTGCCCAAAAAAGGAAACCTCATCACTAATCCTTAGAGACCTTTCATGAGATGCGGATCTGTCTCTTTATGCATTTTAAGCATTTTGCAAACAATGTGTGAATTTTTAAGGTGAAAGAGGGCATTCTTTAAGATGGTTGATGGTTGAGTTCTAGTTGGAGTGAAGCAGGTCATAGTGTACATTTTATTTATGTATCAAGATATGTGAATAATGTAAGAAGGAAGTCTTCTTGAAAACTACCTTCCATCAATATTGTATTTGCTTTATTCAATGAACACTCTGTTATGTTTAATAAAATAGAATAACAAAAAATTCACCCACCCTAAATATTACAACCCCCCACTGTAGAATAATAAAGAAAAAAAGAAGAAAAAAGGGAGAATAATTCTTCTCTGAGTTGTATATTGATCATTGTTCCTCTTAGAGGATACAAGTATAAATAATAGAAAATGAGCCAATTAAAGTGGCCAAATAAGGAAAATACAATCAGCATGCTTATTTACATTCAATCATACATCTCTACAGTTGACTTGCCGAAATAGGCATCAATGGGTCACATTGGGTCCCACAACACTCCCCCTCAAGCTGACTCAAAGATGTCTAACAAGCTCACTTGCCAATAACCGAAGCAAGTTGATGACGGGGAACAGACTTGGTCAGAATATTTGCCAGTTGATCCTTAGAGTGTACATGGGGAATGACAAGGCGGCCTTCAGAAATATGTTGTCGAAGAAAGTGACAATCAACTTCAATGTGCTTGGTACGCTCATGAAAGACAAGATTAGAGGCGATGTTGATAGCCGCCTGATTGTTACAGAACATAAAGAGTAAACTAATAAGGCAACTATCTAACCCAAAGAAGCTCAGCTGTAGTATTTGCCATCACACGATACTCAGCCTCAACACTGGAGCAAGCAACAACTGATTGTTTCTTACTACGCCAACCAACTAAATGAGAACCCAAAAAGACACAGTAACTAGTGGTGGAACAGTGTTCATCAGGAGAGCAGCACAATCAGCATCTGAATATCCCCGAACAGAGAAGGAAGATTGTCGTGCAAAGAACAAGCCCTTGCCTGGATGAGCTTTAAGATAGCGAAGGATGCGGAAGACAGCATGTAGATGGGTGTCCCGTGGCTCGT
This sequence comes from Chimonanthus salicifolius, assembly GCA_013350335.1. NCBI lineage: Eukaryota > Viridiplantae > Streptophyta > Magnoliopsida > Laurales > Calycanthaceae > Chimonanthus > Chimonanthus salicifolius. Next base: position 28,034,202 of record CM023541.1, on the reverse strand, counting down.
GCATGAACTGACTAACCACACCAACTACATTGATAGATTTGGTCGTGTGATAGTGAGATAAATCAATTTCCTGACCAACTTCTGATAGAAGGAAGGACTGTCAAGAAGAGTCCCATCTGATGTTGGGAGATACATGTTGATATCTAATGGAGTGTCAGCGGGTTTGCACCCAAAGTAGCCAGCATCCTGAAGGAGATCAAGAGCATACTTGCACTGAGATAAAGAGTCCTCTAGAAGACCGAGCAACTTCAATACCCAAAAAGTAACGCAATAGCCCCAAATCTTTAATATCAAATGTGCGTTGTAGATACGCTTAATAGGAAGAGATGGCACCAGCATCATTACCAGTGAGAACAATGTCATCAACATACACCACTAGAATGATGACCATAGAGTGAAGACAGTAGATAAAAATTGAATGATCCATCTGACATCTGAAGAAACCATAAGGCAATAGTGCACTGCTAAACTTGTCAAACCACGCCCTTGGAGACTGCTTGAGGCCATAAAGAGCTTTTCTGAGTTTGCAGACGGAATGTGGCTCCCCCTGAGTAACAAACCCTGGTGGTGGAAGCATATAAATGTCATTGTGGAGATCACCATGAATGAAGGCATTCTTCACATCTAACTGATGCAGTGGCCAATCATAGGTGGTGGCAATGGAAATCAGAATGCGAACAGAAGTAATCTTGGTCACAGGAGAGAAGGTTTCCTGATAATCCACCCCATAAGTTTGTGTGAATCCTTTGGAAACAAGACGAGCTTTATACCGGGCGATGGAGCCACCCAGATTATGTTTTAAAGCGAAGACCCATTTACACCCGACTGGAGTCTTCCCTTGAGGCAGGGAAACCATATCCCATGTGTGATTCTTTTTAAGGGGTTTGAGTTCCTCTTCCATGGCTGCCTTCCAAGAGAGATCACAAAGGGCAGTGTCAACTCTCTTGGGAATCTTAATGTTGTCTAAAGCTGTAAGAAAAGTGTGATAGGCAGGGGAAACAGCATGATAAGACACAAAATAGTCAAGTGGATGAGACGTACAAGTACATTTACCTTTCCGGAGTGCAATGGGAAGATCAGATGCACCAGTAGGAGATGGATTTGGACCAAAATGGTCAAATGTGATAAGCAAGGGAAACAGCATGATAAGACACAAAATGGTCAAATGGATGAGAGGTACAAGTACGTTTACCTTTCCGGAGTGCAATCGGAAGATCAGATGTACCAGTAGGAGAAGGATCTGGACCAGGAACAGATGACGTGGTGGTGTTGACGGAGAGCGGAAGTCTGGTCCGTCTGCATTGATATACCAGAGCTGGCTTTTCAGAGCTAATAGGACTCACATCAGAGCTAGGAGGACTCAAGTCAGAAGGGAGGAGAGGAAGAACTGGAGAAGGTAAAGAGACAGATGGTGAGGAGATGTAAGGGACAGTCTCAAAGAAGGCGACATCCATAGACACATGTTTTGCCAATAACAGGATCAAGACACTTGTAACCTTTATGGGATGGGGAATAGCCAAAAAAAACACATCTCACAGCAAGGAGATAAAGTTTATCACCGGAGAATTGATGAACAAAGCAAGCACATCCAAAAATATGTAAGGGAAGAAGAGAAAAATGCTTTATGAGTGGAGAGGAAATCAATGGGTGATTTGTCCAACAACACTCGGGATGGCATGCGGCTTATAAGATAACAAGCAGTTAGAACAGCCTCTAGCCAATACGACTGGGGGACATACATGGTAAAGAGAAGTGACCTAACAACCTCAAAAAGGTGTCTATTTTTTCATTCAGCTACACCATTTTGTTGTGGTGTAGAGGGACAAAACAGTGGGGATTTAACACCATTCTCTTGCAGAAATTTAACAAAGCAATAGACAAATATTATCCCCCATTATCACTATGCAAAATTTTAATTTTATAACCGAATTGAGTGACAACCCAATTATAAAATGCGTGAAAATGATCAAACACTTTAGACTTGTGTTTCATGATATAAATCCAAGTCATGAGTGAATAATCATCAATAAAGGATACAAAGAATCGAAAACCAGTGTGAGAAATAGAGGGTGATTGCCAACAAAATGAATAATATAAAATAAAGAAGATACACTTGTATTCATAGAAGGAGGAAAAGAAGTCATTTTATTTTTGCCATACTTGCAAGGTTCAAACTCAAAATGCTAAAATGATAAAGGAACAAGTTTCTTTAAGACAGAGTCAGAGAGATGTCCTAGCCGGCAATGCCAAAGCCATACATCAAATGAAGAGGAGCTAGAGCAAGCTGCAGAAGCACCAACAGAACAATCCAGCAGATATAAACCTCCAACTTCACGACCACCACCAATCACCTGCCTCGTGGTCAGATCCTGAAGGACACAATGAGAGGGAAAGAAGGTAGCTGAGCAATTAAATTGTTTAATGAGTGCAATAACAAAAAGCAAATTGCGAGATAAATGAGGAACATGTAACACAGATGGAAGTAGTAAGGTGGAAGAGAGAGGGATGGTCCCTTTTCCAACGATTGTAGTGGAGGAAGCATTAGCTAATTTAACTTGACTATAAGAGACAGGAGAAATAGAAGAGAAAATATTAGACATACCCGCCAAATGATCAATGGCCCCAGAATCGATGATCCAGGAATGAGAAGAGGCATGATTGGCAAAGGACTCAATACCTGAAGTAGATTAGACAGCATTGGAAACCTCCATGAGTTGAAGACGATCCAGTCGTTGTAACAACATATTAAAGTCCTGACGAGTTACTGGGGCACTGTCACTAACCACATCAGAGGAGGAGGTAATAGGCGACGCGGCGGAGACAGTTGCCTGCTTCAGACGGCCATGCAGTTTGTAGCAGGAATCAACAAAATGGTCCATCATCTTACAATAAGTGCAGAACCGAGACCCCTTCTTTCGGGGACCTTTAGTGTCACGACGAACGTCAGAAGAAGGGTCCTTGCCATGAGAACTAGAAGCCCCACATGCTAGAGGTGGCATGGAAGGATGAGAGGTCACCAAGGCGGACCATTCAATCGGCATAGAAGTCAAAACCAGGCTACGCCTATCATCTCGAAGTAAGGCAGAGTAGACCTCTTCCAGAGAGGGGAGAGAGCGTTGTCCAAGCAGTTGGGCCCGAATAGGCTCAAAGTCCTGATTGAAGCCAGCCAAGAACTCAAAGATACGCTGTCGATTAAACAGTTGGTTATAGAGAACAACATCATCAGGGTCCACAAACTTAACCGGTTCAAGTTGATCCAATTCGAGCCAACATGTCCGCATCTTGGAATGGTATTGAATCAATGAGAACTCCCCCTGTCAAAGATAGATGCGGTCTGATATAACTCATAAAGGCCCGAGCAGAATTATCTCCACTAGAATACAAGGCTTTAATGGTGTCCCACACATCTTTGGTCATCGGAAGGGTGTAAACAGTACCACGAACATGATCCTCCATGGAGTGATGGAGCCATGACTAGACCAAGGAGTTATTAGCTTTCCATGCGCGATATGAGGAGTCCTTGTCGGGTTCAGTGGCAATACCATCAATATACTCTGACAGCTGTTTGGCATCAAGGAACATCTTGGCGGAGTGAGACCATTGGAAGTAATTAGTCTCATTTAATAAAACAGTGGTGATCTTGCCAAAATGTGGTGTTCCAGATGAAGCCATATCAGAAGCAGCTGAAGAAGAACCTCCAGAAGACGGGATCTTAGGGGATCCCACAGATGCGGCCATGATCCCAAAGCAGAAACTCACAAGCAAGCAGGCCCAGCAAGCAAGGAGCAGCAGTACATACAATCTGAGGCAGGACACAGCAGAGCTGGATAGAAGAGGGCCCCACCAATCACAAGTCGAGTTTGAAAAAACCTCGTAGATGCGAAATAGAGGCAAGGGCGAATGGAGAAATGCACAAAACCAGGTGCAAGAGGGCTGGATCAACTCAGATCCAAAGAAAAATATCAAAAACTAGGTTGCCGAGAACTGTCTTGTGAAGAAAGGGCTGCCAAAACCAACTATGCCGCTGAAGGAAAGGAGTCTGGCAAGAGAAATCGAAGCAAGACCACTGGGTGACTGCAATAGAGGTGATTGGAAGAAGATCCAACCAAGACGACAGCAAATCTAGGCAAGAAGACCCCAAAACAGAGGATTTGGGCGGACAGGCAGCAAGAAGAAAAACAGGTTAGGGGGCACCATTGACCAAATAGTAGGTCAACCTGATGCGATGGAAGGTGGGCCAGGGACAACTCCTGTGGTAGAGATCCAAGGTGCAGCAGAGCAAAATCCACGAAGATCGAAGCCATAAACCGAAAACAGTGAGTTTCGTTCGTGGCTGGAAGTTGCACAGGAAACCCGTTCGTGGAGTGTAATGGATGGAAGAACTTGGAAAGGCCTCCAAGAGTAAGGAAAGTGAAGGAAGGAGATATCCACTACAAATGTCCTCTAAGAAGAAGGCAAGGAAACTCAAGCGGCGACGAGGAACAGTAAAACGGATAAAAAATCTCCTAAAACGACCAGAAATTTGTTCTGGCTGATACCATGTAGAATTTTAATAATAAAGAAAAGGAAAAGAAAAAAGGGAGAATAATTCTTCTCTAAATTGTAGATTGATCATTTTTCCTCTTAGAGGATACAAGTATAAATAATAGAAGATGAGCCAATTAAGGTGGCCAAATAAGGAAAATACAATCATCATGCTTATCTACATTCAATCATGCATCTCTACAATTGACTTTCCGAAATAGGCATCAATGGGTCACATTGGATCCCACAACACCCACCACCTGACACCCCACCAAAAAATAAAAACCTTAAACCTTTTTGAAGGAAAGACCTTGTCAAATCCAAACCCTCACTCAAAACCCCACTTACCCAACTCCCAATCCTTCTCCCCTTCATGAGATTCATGAAAAAAGCACTTTCCTCAACAAAGCATTCACCTCATGGCCACTGGCACAACAAAGCCCCCTTCCTATCTTTCAATTCAGTAAGCCTCAAACGTCCTTCCTTTTCATAATTTACCACCTCATCCCAATTTATGAGATGCACATTTTTTTCACTGTTCCCTAAACCTTTCTGACTTCCTCACCACCCCAACTAGCTTATGATAAAGAGACGTAATAATAAAAGATGAGATAACGAGATTTTGATCAATCTGATTTTTCTCTCAATCAAAGATAATTCCATTTCTAAGCAACTAGCCCTTTTCCAAATCTCTACACCATTGGATTGAATATTGATTTTGCTAGGGCTTTCCCCAACTAGTAACCCTAAAATATGAAATTGGCAACTTGCCCTCTCCACATCCCATCATGTTCAACAATTCTTCCAATTTACTTTGTTCGGCTAGTCTTACCCAAATTTACCTTGAAGCTTGAAACCAACTTATAGTATCTAAGCAATAGCCTAACTCCTTCAATGTACTTAATTGATGCATCACAAGAGAGTAATTTGTTGTCTGTAAACTACAAGTGTGATGTGACCAGTGCATCATTTTCCACTCTAAAACCCCTCTACATCTCCAACATTCTGGATCTCTTCATGAACTTGCTCTATCTATCAGCCACCCTTGTAAATATTTAAAGCAAGGACCGGATCTCTCATTCTAATATTAACCTCTGCTAGTCGAGGACAAGGAAGTAAGAGATCCATTAACCAACAACAAAAAGGAATTACCTCAGTCCAAGCCTTCATCCACATCCTCCACCTCTCCTCAAAACCCTTTCTATAGAATAAAAAATCAATAAACGCCTAATCACACAATTTCAAGTCACTTCATATCAAGATATCTTCATCTCCAGACTTTTTCCTAGTTTGAATTAACTTGTTCACAATTAATATTTGTCCTCCACGAAAGCTCCTTAAATTTCTTCATAATTGCATATAGTACCTTCTGTAGTTTACTTGCCAACACCATGCCTATCATCTATAGGCACACTCTAACAAGCCTATTCACCTGAAGTGTGCCATGATACATTTTGGTGAGCTAATAAAAACAACCCTTACCCTGGACCTTAGTAGATTGACTTTGGGAAACAAGACACTTGATTTCCAAGGAGCAGCACAAAGCGTCATATATCAGATCTAAAAATGAATCTGCGAATTCTTTTTCTAAGGCAGGTAGAGTTATTCAAATGTGTCCTAAAATTTCATTAGTCGTCAAAATGTGGATAGGTGTTAAGAGGAAGTCAGGTGGAGATTGTTGTGTTGGTTAACATTGTGTAAAGAGTTTGGGGGCTTCTCCATCTCCGATTTAATATATTTGTGGAATGGATGTATGGAGGAAGGAAGGGGTAAGAGGGTTATTGGGAGGCATAGGTCAAAGCACAGAGATTTTTTTAAGCTTAACGTAGAAGGTGTGGTTAGAGATAAGCCTGGGCTAGCTGGTGTGTGCGCATGTGTATGTGTATGGAGAGGAATGATGTAGGACAAGGATCTAAGATGATCTTGTCTGCATTTAATAATTGGATTTACAAGAATCAAGCCCAATAAATTACCATCTGCAAAATAAAACCTTCACAGAATGTAGGCCCAACAATAAATTCTTCTCTGCTCAACTTCAAAAATAATAAATTCGTAAGAAATTGTTTTATCTAATTTATAATAGACTAAAATAAATCAAAGAATTGTTTATGGGGAATGTTTGATGCTTGATTCTCTATGCTCTCTTGGAACCAACCAAGGCAAGCTTTCAAGAAGAGAAAACCCATGACAAAGTGACAATCTCCTTAGGATTACTCTTTTATGTGGATTCGAGGAAAAGCCTCTCAAAATTCTACAAACAAAATAACAAAACTCAACTCAATTCAACTAAACTCTATTCTAGCCTTGAGGCCTCTACTAGCATTTATAAGGTACCTCTACATCACAAATTTCAAAAATAACCGATGTGGGACTAATTACAAACTCAAACTCGTCACTTTGTGACACCCTAACAAAAAATAGGTCAAAACTTCTTCTATACATGCTAGTATCACATAAACTTGGACTCATTGGGTAAGCCATTGAAAAATATATCCAACGAATCCAATTTCATATCAATCGGACATTGTATTGGACCAGAAACCATGACCATTATTGAAAATCACAAAAACAAACTTAAGATAAACTAAATCTAAATAAAAAATCAGTGTACTGGTGCCCCATGTGCATGTGCCATCATGGTATCCACATCATTCTCCCTTGGCAGGAGAAAACTCGTCCTCGAGTTTTTTTCTTCTTTCCATTCCCTATGTAGATATGTTGCACATGAAGAGCTTCTCTAACGATGATTAAATGTGTCTCCTTCTCAAGCGGTTTAGGCTTCATCAGTCCAAGTATGATCTTTTGCCCATCTTTAATGAAGGTATATCTATTTTCATTTGGGTCATCCATTGCACCTCTACCATAAATCCAAGGTGTCCCCAAAAGATAATGAGTTGTATCCATCTGCACCACGTCACACCACACTTGGTAGTAGTATCTGCTACAAATAGAATGCTCACCAAGTACTTGTGTCAAACTTGCAATTCATCTTCTTTAGAAAACCATCAATTTTCTGATTAATAGCCTCATTGTCAATAGGCTTCGATTAGGACTCGTCTTTTGACCACTTCTTTTACTGTCTCTTCATTTTCTGATTTTGTTTTAAGTTCTCAACTATCTTTTGCAATCCCTTCTTCAAAATCTTAGAGACCCAAACAGGTAGATCCTTACCCAAATCCAAACTTTTTTTAAGGTGGATTTGAAAAGTTCTCATTCTAGGTACCATTCTCCTCATGGTCCAACTCTAACTACACAAATTCAATTTTTGATCCATATTGTTCAATCGCATTTCAAATTGATCAAGTATTTCATGGATCGATTGAATGGATTGATTTAATCCTTGCATGCCAATAACAAGTGCATTTAAAGAAACCATAAGCAAGCTATTGTCTTCCTAAGTCGTCATCTTTATTCAAGAATATAATTTTACAAAAATAATAGCTTCAAAAATAGAAAATTCCAAAAATAACAAATACTCAACAAATAACAGGCTTTCTAGAATCTAGGCTCTAATTACCAACTAATGCAGAACAAGGATTTGAGATGATCTTTTCTGCATGTAATAATTGAGCTTACAAAAAATAAACCCAATAAATTACCATCTGCAGGCCCAACAATGAATTATTCTCTACTCGACTTCAAAATAATAAATTCTCAAGAATTTTTTTCTCTAATTTAAAATAAACTGAAATAAATCAAACAAATATCTTTAACAATTGATGGAGGATGCTTGATTTTTTATCGTCTATCTTCTCTTGGAACCAACCAAGCCAAGCTTTCAAGGATAGAACCCGGGAGAAAGTGACAATCTCCTTAAGATTACTCTGTTGTGTGGATTTGGACAGAAGCCTTTCAAAATTCCACAAACAAAATAACAAAACTCAACTCTATTCTAGCCTTGACACCTCCACTAATACTTGTCAGGTACCTCTACATGACATATTTCAAAAAAAAAATGATTTGGGGCTTATTACAAACTCAAACTTGGGCCTTTGTAACACCCTAACAAAAAAAGGTTATAACTTCTTCTGTACATGTCAGAATCACATTAACTTGAGCTTGTCAAATAGGTTATTGAAAAATCCATCTGATGAATCCAGCATGTCAACCGAACATTGTATTGGACCTGAATTGACCATTATTGAAAATCAAGAAAATTAACTTAAAATAAAACTAAATCTAAATAAAAAAATCATTGTACTGGTGCCCTTGTGCATGTGCAGGTTGGCGGCAGGCGTAGCTTATAATGATATGGGAGAGATTACTTTGTTCTTTTCAAAATCGATGGGGATTAATGAGTTAAACTAGGCAGAACTCATAGGTATCCAAAGGGCTCTTTTTCTTGGCGTACCTTTGGATTGGATAACTTGATTATTGAAGGGGACTATGAATGCTTTAGCCTAGACTAGTGAGATAAAAAAAAAAAAAACAAAGTCCTCCTTGGAGGCTAGTTGACATTGTTAGGGGCATTAGGAAGGTGTGCAGAGAAAAAGTGGTTTTTTTTTGGGCATGTTAAGAGAGAGGAAATTGTGTTACCGACGTTTTGGCAAAAAATGGCGTAGATAGCAGCAAACCCTCATTGGAATGTTTGTAGTTGGGAATGTTTCTAGGTCAATGGGGTTCAAGGTGTTTTTTGTTGGGTTTTTTTTTCTACATTTATGTTTTTGTTTGCTTTTTTATTTTATTTTTCTTTGCTCCAATATAGTCCTCTTATACAGAGCTTGCAGTTTTTTTCGTATTTTCCTTATTTTCTTAATATTATTTTGTTGCCACACTCTCTAAAAAAAATCATTAATGTTTTTAGTTGTTTTCTTTTCGGACTGGGTCACTCTTTGTTAAGGTCTCTTAATAGGGTATGATAGACCATCTTTGAATGCTTACGAATATGTGAAGCTTTCATAGTCCATGGCCTCCATGAATTTCTCCTCTCAAGACTCTTCTCTTTGTCCTTTTCCCTTTGCAATAAATTATTACAAATGTTAGACCAAAAGGCAAGATAGATTAAAAAAACAAAAAAAATCACTTCCGGTCACAAGTAGGGACCCATGATTGTAACACAAGAAAACATGTGATGAATAAAGGGGCAGGAAAGAAACTCTCTCATGTCATGCTAACATTTTTTAATACGAAATCATATGCCATACATAAATAAGTACACACAAGATGTACATGTGTCATAACAATTCACAATGGAACTCCGTAATCATGGGTCTTGCTAGGGTTTCCATGATGGTTGTGGGCTCTACAACAAATAAACAGGTACCAACTGCTACTCTGGATGGCCTACTCAAAGACCACATATAGAAAAAATTTAGATAATGCAAGTAAACCTCTTCATAGAAGTCATCCTCTAGCTCCTCAATTACTTGACCACGAGGTTTGCTTCCATATATTGAAACCAAATCCTTAGAATTTGAAGGCAGACTATGTATTTGGTGAGGTGGAAGTCCTGCAAGAGCTCGAGCAACCGCAGCAGCCGCTACAGCCCGAGCTGGAACCTACAGCAAGGAATAAAAAGGTATTTAATATTTTTTACGTTTCTCATTTATTTAAGCTTCAAGATCCGACATGCTGTCATGCACAGATACACATACATCAACAATACACAAGTAAAACATGGAAGGAACACTTAATTTTAAGTTCAAAATGCTCAAAGAAAATGGAAGCAAACGAAGATGAACAAGAAAAACAAGTAGGTCTTACTATACTTACAATAAAAGGTAATCAAATTATGAAACTAACTTTTGCTCAATTGTAAAATGACTTGGTATGAATTTACAAGAATGCATGCATATTTTGCTTGCCTTGAAGTTTGAAAAATATTAGTTCCAAATCATGGATGCCTTAGAAGTGTCTAAATTTCATGGTTCACTCTACAGGTTCTTTTATGCAAAGTTTATTTTAAAAACTAAATCCCATGCTTTGATTGTAATGGGAACTTCGGTTCAAGGAGAAATCAAGCCCAAGCTTTGATTTCAATTCAAGGAAAAACTAACCACCGTGCCAAAGCTATGATTTAAGGAAAAAAATTATACTTCTCATTATTCGATTTAGGCTATAATTAGGCTCAAGTTACGAGTCAAATGGAAAATAACAATAATTGGAAAATAAATTTCCTGTTAACAACATACTAATTATTAACATTGACAAAATGATTCGTAATTACTTTATTTGACTAGGATGCTACCATTTCCAGCCCCATGGAGACTAACCTTGTTCTTAAGGTTTAGAAAATTGTCACGAACAGTAACCTACTCAATTAAGTTCTTTCGGTGCACTAAAACATCCATAAAAAATGAGGACCCGCACTAGCTCAAACACAAATCAACCCTTGTACGTCACAGCAGAAAATTTGTGCCCTCCATTGAATGCTGGTAGAGAGCATTGCACTCATGTTATTATCTTTCAAATTAAACCATTCATTGGCAACCAAAAAAGTCCCTTGCCTCATGTTCCAAATGAAATGATGCCTATAAAATTTGTGAATTTAACAAGGTGACATGACATAAAAGAATTGTGCTTGAGAAATCCCCTTGAACTGAATAGTGTCTGCATCATGAGCGTAGTCCAGATCAATGGGACTTACCAACTCAAGCACTATTATCATCATTTGTAATTTCTAACTTGTGGGCTAGTTTCAAGAAAATTGATGTCAAAATTGCATCACTACTATGTTCACCACCATTAATCATTGATTTGGAAGCTTCCTCCATGAAAGCCTTTGCTAAAACGTGATCAATTTTATTACTACCACTAATGATATGTCCTTCGAGATGTTGGACATGTCTCGAACTGTCACCTCAAGTTTTGCAATATGATCTTCATTGAATGCTACTAAGTGAACAGCAAAATGTAGTGTGTGATAAGTAAGGCTCAAATCAGTGCAAGATGAAGGGCCCAAATGTAAACATGGATTTTTATTTTAGAAAGGAAGAAAGGATAAGGATTGGTTGCAAAATTCCCAACAGTGGGTGGCTGGCTGGCTGGCTGGGTTTGTGATGTGGACAATGAGGCCCAAGAAATTGAAAATCATGTAGACAAGATAGTCCAGTTATCTCTCAAGATGTTTGAGAAAATAGATGGTGCAGAGCAGAGCCCTTTAAGGAGTCTTAAGGGGTCCAAAAACGGTGAAATAAAAGACCATATGACAGATATATGGGTTAGAGACTAGTTGGAAGAATTTTGGGCTTGTTTTAACCCATTTTGGAGGCCCATATTCTAGAAACCAGGCTTTATAACAGGATTCTTCTCTCCACGTCTAAGAAGCACCGATACGGGTACGCTTATCAGATACGACACGTATCCGATACAGGGATATGGCAAATTTTAAAAAACTAAGATACAGGTGCGGCAGAATACGCCGAATTAAAAAATTATTATTATTATTATTATTATTATTATTATATATATATCAACAAAATAAATTCAGACATTTACAAAAAATATCATAAATTCTACTATGAGATAAAAATTATTAGAAAATTATATTTTTATATTTATAATGAATACAATATATATATTACAAAAGATATTGTAGTGACCCGACCCGGAGTAGCGGGTCAGTAGAAGAAGTGGGTAGAATTAGTTAGAAATTGATATTGTTTTATTAGTATATTATTTTATTTTATTAAAATTATTTGGGAAAAATACACCTTCTTCTCAATTAGAAGCTTACAAATTTATCCTCCTCAAGTTGAAATTAAGTGAATGGAGAAATTTGATTAGTTAAATTCCCAAAGTTTGTATTTCAATTAGAATTATTCAATTAAAATTTATAATTTATAATTTTGGGTGGACCATGGGACCCACACCCCTTGGTTGATTTTACAATAGAAATTAGTTTTATTAAAATTCTTCGCCATTAAAATTTATTTAGTGGGTGTATATATATATATATATATATATATATATATATATATATATATATATATATATATATTTCTTTCACATGGAAATTTATTTAGTTGGATAGACTTTTAAAAATATATAAATTTTATTTTATAAAATATATATCACCTCAACCCGTGTGGGCCCCCTTGAGACCCACACCCGTGAATCCCATTCACGGTAAAACACAACTCCCTTTTCTTTCTCTTTCAAAAATGGCAACAAGCCCTTTCCTTTCCCACCACGACTACAACTCATGGGGACCGACCCTTTTCTGTATCAAACCTATGTGATCTTTCCCTTCCTTTCCCTCTCCATCGGCATCTCTCTCCTTTGGCTTGGGGCGAAATCTGCAGGAGCATCCAAAGCTACCAGTTTGGGTTTTGTTCCCTCTCGTTCTTCTTCCAGGTATGTGGACTGTCTTTAAAATCTTCTTGTCTTTCCCTCTCGTCCCAACTGTTGCTGATCTCTACCATCTTCCCCAAGGCCGGGCTACGGACCAGTCAATAAGATCTGTAGATCTACCAATTTCTGCATCATTCTCTACATTCAGAAATTGTTAATCGATCCTTTGTTTTGACGGGCTTTGGCTCCTTGTTGAGTAGATGCAGTCACATCAATGAAGGCAGGCATTTGTGTAAGTGAATTCTATTTTTATATATTTTACTTTATGGGTTGGGGAAAGTGGTTGTCTAAGATCATCAATGGAATTCACTAAGCTTTTCTACTGGTTCCTACCAATGCTGGATAAGGTATTTAGAATTGAGCAGTGTTTTGATTAAATTAATTCCATCAGAAGAGGCATGGTGCTAGTTTAGCAAACCTGATGGAATGAAACCTCACATCTCAAGAATTTTCCTATGTCATTCATTAGGTACTTAATTCATTTGGCTTGAGGGATTGATTCCTAATGTACTTGATTTGACATTTGTTCCATTACCGCCAATGGATATACATGTTGACATGAGGCCCAATTGACCTTTCATGGTTTAGTGCAACATTACATTAAACTAAATGTGGAATATGATTTGGCGTCGTTATGCAACATTTTTACTGCTTAGATGCTAGGAGACTGCGAAAATCTCAACTTTGAGGTAGGGAGTACGAAACTTGATTTTTGGCGTCTTTCCTTTTGATATAAATCAAGTCATGCTATGGGTTTTATGTAGAAGATTTAATTATAATTATGATCTGAATTATTATTATTGTTTATTTTAATTCATATGCATTTTCAATTATAATGAATATTCGTATGACTTTGACTATATGTTGGTTTATGTGAATTATTGATATGTGTGGTATGATTCGGTGATTGGGATATTATGGTAATGACGCAAGCATGGCCAATGACTAATACCGGTTCTGAATTTTTAAAATAAATTTTATACGCCCTGAAGAATCTGGTCGGACCCGTCAAATTGATTGAGATCCCATCACATGTGAATTATTGAATATGCTAAGTATGAGTTTGATTATGAGAATATGCTAAGTATGAGTTTGATTATGATAGGTTTATGAGTGAGATTTATGGATATGTTGATAAATGTAAGTTGGGTGGAGATGTTTGAGACTCATAGACAGATATGAGTAATCGTGATATTGTCGAATGATGACCTCATGAGATTGTGAGATGTATTAGCCACTATGGATGATAGATCTGACTACTAGGATGCTAGTTCATATGTATGATGAAATGGTACTCCACGTGTTGGATTGTAGGGCATGAGCCTTATATGTGAGTGTGATGGGCCACACAGTGTATTCACAGTGACGTATGTTTATGGGTGGCATTATGTATCAAATTATTGATTGTGATAAGTGGCTTATCAAGAAATATCTAATGTGTGAGATTTGATTAAGAACGTGACACTTATCTGTCTTCTTGATGGGGAGGTGTGAGGCCAACAGACCCAACAGTCCTAGTGGGAGGGTGATGTGTGGGCAGGTGATGGATGAGCATAGGCTACCACACTGGCGGGCTACCTCATTGACATGCTACGGGTGAGGGGTGAGGTTTTTACTAATCCCATATCGAGAGCAGATGAGTGAACGCGTTGTCTATAAAATGGATTTGAGAATGGATTTGAGAGTATCACTGTACTAGGTGAAATGAGTCCTTGTGAAGTTTGATAGTGTGATAAGTTACACTCTTTAGTCAGTTAGGTTGATGATCAAGTGCTTAGAACTATGATATATTGATGGATATGAGTGTTATGAGTATGATATCAAGGTAGACACGTTTAGGTGGGTTATGTTGTAGTGTTCGTGTGTATGTTGATATGATGTTGAATGGTGTTGGATATTCTGCCTTTTTATATTGAATATGATTGTATGTGGGTTTCCTATTGTTTATTTGTACCCCTACTGAGCTGATAATCCATGGGCAAGTGAGGCTCACTCCCTAACAGTTTTTCAGGTGATAGCTGAGAAGTGACGATTCAACTCTCGGAGGTGGTGGCGTAGTACTGAGTCAAGGATGGATATTTAATTTCTTAGCATAGTTGTGGATTCATGCGATTGAATTTATTTATTTGGTAATATTTATTTTTGAGACTTAATTAGTTGATTTTATTTTTATGGATTGGGTTGTGAGCAGAGCAGTGAGATTAAACTTGATATTAATAGTCGATGTTATCCTTCTCATTTTTTTGTGGATGACATTAAGATTTATGCAATGTGTAGTTGGGCATGAAGGATTTGATGACTTTGTTTATTTCATTTATAATCTTCAAGAAAAATATATATTCATTTCCCCCAGCCACAAATCTGTGATGTAAGACCCGTTAGTTGCGTTGTTTCGTTGAATCACGCCCGTTCGGCCTACAGTTAAGCGGGCCACGACCCATTTACGCTGTAGAAAGGAGCGAGGCGTTACAGATATATATTATAAAGATTAGACTATTAGCAATTTAGTATTATGAAAAGATATATATAATATGTTAAAAATATTTACAATATTACAGTATATACTATGTGAATGATTATTGAGGTTAAAAAATAATACTAAAATATATAGTTATATATTTTTTACAGTTCCAGTATTAGACTATTAGTATTATGTTAAAAAATATATTTTATAATATTACAATATATATTATGCGAATGTAACTCATCTTTATCATTCGCATGGTTAAAATATATATAATATGTGAACGGATGCTAGCAGAGAGCGAGAGCAGAGAGCTTAGGGTTTCGAATGGGTTCTTCGAAATCGAAATCGAAATGGAAATGGGGATATGATTTTTTTTTCCCCTTTTCTCCAGTGCTGCCGTGTCTCACCTCCCGTGTCTCGCCGCGTCCCTCCATGTCTGTTGCCGTATCCGTGACGTATCCGTATTTAAAAAATATTTTATTTAATTAGATACGTATCTGACACGTATCCAAGCCATATCCGGTCGTATCCGTGTCGGAAACGTACCCAACACGGATACTCGAATGGTTTCGAAGTATCCGTACTTCATAGCTCCACGTCCATTGTCAATATCAGAGAGATTCCTTTCACACTTGTTTCTAAAACAAATTTCCAAAGAAGAGAGCAAGCTTGGACGCCACCTCCTCGGTGTACTTTTAAGTTTTTCTTTTTTCTTAATTTTAGAAATGATGTAATAATGATCATGGAACACATGTATGGAGGAGAATGAATTTGTTTGTTTTAGAATTCTAGGAAATTGGAAGGAGGTGGGAGTGCATACCTTTACTGGGATTTTTCTTCCCTTTTTTATTTCATGTAAAACACCATCAGAAGGGCCTTGGGCGCCCATTGTAAAGCACTCCAGTTCAATTTAACTTCAAGTTATTTTTTTCCCTCTTGGTGAGTTTTATATTTTGGTTTATGCTGTAGTTATTTTAATTTTGCAATTTAAGTTCTTATCAAATTTAAATTTTAAATTTCTTTTTTTTAGCACTCACAAAACAAATATTATTGAAAGGTAAAGAGAATCAAAGTACAAAGAAAGAGATATAAGAGGCTTGAACACGAAACTAAAAGCTGAAATTACAAACAAACAATAACTACAATATCACCCCGATATTCCCCAACCAAGGAAGTCAAAATACAACCAAAATATCAGTCTCCCTATCCACCCCAAACTCAGCTAAGAAGTTTTGTAACACCCCGGATTTTCCTTAGATTATAAATATATTGGATTGGTCCATTTGGATTGCGATTTAATGGAATTTGAAATTAAAAGTTGAAATGGGCACTAGATGGACAAGGAAATGGGTCCATTACCCAATTATGACCCAATGGGTCATGGGTGAGCTGGATTTTAAAGTAATTGGGTAAGTTTAATTAAATTAGTTGAATTGGATAAATTAATGCATTTAATGCATTAAGGTCCACCTCATCAAGTGAAATGGCATGTGAGTGATGTGGCATACATGTCATCACATGAGAGCCAACTAAACAAGAATGTCACATCATCAAGTGACATGGCCAAGTGGGACCCAAGTGCCATGTGGTGACCAGGTCACCACATGCATGGCCGACCATGTCATGGGTTGACTTGGTCAACCACTAGTGAGTTCAAGTCTTGAGTTGAGTTTTACTTGAGTTGAGAAGGTGAAGGGATGAGATGGTTGGCTTGTCTAAGTACATTATACTTAGACACTAGGGAAGCCAAAAGACTCATTGGGAAGCCAAGGGTCTCTTTGGTTTAAACCAAAGGTCTCCTTGGTTAAACCAAGAGCCTCATTGGTTAAGACAAACCATAATGAGAGGAAAGGAATAGTTTTAGTCTTAAACATAAAAACCCAAACCAAGGGCACTCCAAACCCCTTGGCCGATCCCTCCTCTCTTGAACAAGAGATTTCTCTCCACTTCTCTTCTCTCTCTCTCCCATCTCTACCTCCATACACTTAAAGCTTTTGAAGAACAAAGAAAGGAGAAGAAGAAATAAAAAAGTAGGGGAAAATCAAAAGAAAAGAGGAGGAGCAACTTATTGGAAGAAAGGTATGCCTAAACTTAATAAAGAATCAATGGGGATTAATCTAAGGAAACCATAGGTTCGGCCATGGTGTGGCCAAACCCATGAGTTCCATGTTGGTTGGATTGAGTGGCCAAAAATGTTATAAGGCCAAGTAGTTGGAAAATCCATCCAAAGGATGGTTATGGGATTGAAACAAAAGAACCCATGCTATGATGATAATAAGATTGAATGGATCATGAAAAAACCCACCATGGTGGTTTGGCCATGTTGTATGGCCGAACCCTAGTCATGGTTAGTGTGTAGGATAAATTTGTTAGGTTGAGTATTAAGGATGGAATCTATGTTAAATATGATTAAGGATGGATTTCAAGGAGAAAGAATCAACGAACAAGGTTTGGCCATGTTGTATGGCCGAACCCTAATTTTGTATGGAGATCATTTGAGGACTAAAAATGGTACTAGATGAGGTTCAGCCACGTTGTATGTCCGAACTCCATCAAGTGACCTAAAACATGGTTGATGAATATTTTTAAAGAAGAACCCATCCTCAAAGTAATATAGGATGGAAAGGAGATGAAAGAAGGAAGAACAATGGGTTCGGCCATGTTGTATGGCCAAACCCCATGGATGATTTCTACGGATCACTTTGTTTAAAAATAACATAAGGATTAAAAAGAGGGTCAAAAACCAAAAGATAAGGTTCAGCCATATTGCATGGCCGAACCCCCTTGATGGGTTTTTGGTGTAATATAAATACATTTTAAAAGAAAATGGACAATAGGGTTCGGCCATGTTGTATGGCCGAACCCCACTGATGGTTGTTCTATGGATATGAACACATTTAAAGGAAAGAAATGGAACAATAGGGTTCAGCCATGTTGTATGGCCGAACCCCATTGATGGTTTTTCTATGGATATGAACACATTTAAAGGAAAGAAATGGAACAATAGGGTTCAGCCATGTTGTATGGCCGAACCCCATTGATGGTTTTTCTATGGATATGAACACATTTAAAGGAAAGAAATGGAACAATAGGGTTCAGCCATGTTGTATGGCCGAACCCCATTGATGGTTTTTCTATGGATATGAACACATTTAAAGGAAAGAAATGGAACAATAGGGTTCAGCCATGTTGTATGGCCGAACCCCATTGATGATTTTTCTATGGATATGAACACATTTAAAGGAAAGAAATGGAACAATAGGGTTCGGCCATGTTGTATGGCCGAACCCCATTGAGGGATTTTTGTTGAACATGAATACATTTAAAAGGAAATGGGAGAATAGGGTTCGGTCATGTTATATGGCCAAACCCCATTGGAGGTCTTAAACGGGTTAAGGACAAGGAACACATAAATGCGTTGGGAAATGAATATGGAACTTAGATGGAGATAGGAATGATGAAATTGAAATGGAAAATCAAACTAATATGCATGTTTGAATTTGATAAAGTAAAGAGGTTCGCAAAAGGATTGCGATTCGTCTCACGTGACTGTTAGCATTATCCTTGCAAGATAGTATATCATACATTGGTAAGATTCCTACCTCGTTGAGAACACTATGAGTATAATTATGACACTGGTTTATGTTCAAAATATGATGATTACTTTGGTTAAACAAATTGTTTATGATTATGAACTGATTTTCAAATGATATGATGTATTTTAAATGACATGGCATTATTGCATGCATTACCTTATGCATAGCATGGGAGGGAACATATATGACCAGTAAGCTAAGTTCTGAGCGGTCCGGACCTAACTTGGGCTTGAGATTAGCTTATGTGAAGCTATATGAACGGTTGAGTTTTGGCCGCATCCTGTTGAGAAGAAAAGTACGGCTTATTGGGCCAAAGAGCTCCTGGGTAGTTAGTCCCGAAACCCTGCACAGAAGGAGTCCACACCCTCCATCGGTGATCCCGATTAATTTGTGGATGGGTATACAGTGCCCGGGTGGTTGCCGCCTCAAACATTGCGGACATAATTGACCAAGGAAACTATTGATTGATGTATGGTGTGATTGGATATAGACATTGGGTGGGATCTCATTTGGCATTTGACGCCCATGACATGACATTTATGTTAGCATGATTATGATATGGACATCATGCATTGTTTTATTATTACAAGATGTATTTACGAATATGCTATTAAAGTGGTATAAACCCTTGATTTATGATATTCTATTATTACTCCTATGTGTACCCTAACCCTAATTGGAATACCTACTGGGCATGTTGACTAATGCCCTACTTCTACCCTATAGATGATGGAACAAGAAATGCCAAGGAGAAAGATGTAGGACCAGAAGGGAGCCAAGCGTAGGAGCTTGGGAGATTGAAGTTTAAATTACTTAGTTTTGAGTTCAATGATGTATTTGGGGACTTGCATTTTGGATTGTAATAACTTAGACTATTTTGGGACACCTTAGAACTTACATTGCTATGGTTTGATAATTTTTAAGTTTTATTGAAATTTTATGGTGATTGGCTTTCCTTGCCTAACGATGTTAAGAGAATGAAAAGCATCTCATTCATATAAATTATTCCGCAAGCAATAAGATAAGCGTGTGTAAATGTTCTGGTGGACTTAGTCCACGCACACGTAATATTGGCCAGTTAACGATCGGGTTTGGAAACTCAGACTTAACTAGCGTCGTGACGGCCCGTTCTCTCTTACTTATAAAAAAAAAAAATGTACTCTAATTTATGCAAGTGAAAAAGGGTGGGGCGTTACAAGTTTGCCACTCCGTTTGCCGACCGCCCCACGTGCCTGAAGGAAACTCTCAAGGATGAAGATAATGCCTGAATTTCCCTAACTACTAACAACAATTTCCAAGGAGGTCATCTTTTACCTCCAACCCACTTAATTACATTTTTGAATCTCCTTCTAAGATTAAAATCCCTGACCAAAACCCCAAGCAAGAGTACAAGAGGTATGTACTACCAACCAAAAAAACAAATACAAGACCGCAAAACCCTTGACCAAAACCTATGGATGCATGAAGCCCCTCGCAAGCCACAGGCATCGGGTGATTACTAGACTCAAATCTAGGACCTCTAGTAGCCAAGTACCAGTCAATTGAGCTATCCCGAGTGAGGTCCTCTTGTCTCTTGTACCATCCCACAAAAAATCTCTTTGAAGTTTCTCCAACTTCTTGGCTACCCCCTTCAGTATCTCAGAAAGTGACATGTAAGATGATAGGGTCAATCGTAGGAAAAGAACTCATAAAGCCGACCCCAACTAGATGGGATATTGGTTGTTGATGATGATAGTGACGACATGTAAGACGTCAAAAGATTAGCCAAAACTGACTTAATGACTCAATATACGCCCCAATGATAAATATTTCTCACCCCACGATCATTTCCTCTCCACTCTCAATGATAGGATTCCAATTTACTTTTGACCTTGATTTTACCCCCACTTGAAGGTCTAAGTAAATGAATGGAAACAATTCTTTCCATATCCAGCTCCTTTCGTAAACTCTTCAACACCTCCTCGTTGATGCCCAAATAAACCGCACTGCTCTTCCCCAAATTTATTCTCAAACAAAAACTAAGTTGAAGCACCTCAAAATTGCCTTGACACCTAAATTCTATCTAGTTGCTTCATAAAACTATAGTGTGTCATCTGCAAATTGTAAAAGTGAAGCATTGGACCATTGGGCACAACCTCCAATCCTTTGATGATGCCAATCTTCCTCCCTTTCAACATTAATCTATCCAAACCCTTAGCCAAAATTGTGAAAATGAACAAAGATAATGGGTCCCCTTGTCCTAAGCCACTTGATGCCTTAATTGCTTCAATTGGAGAGTCATTTACCAAGATCTAGTACGAATAGCCCTCTATCCAAGCCTTCATTCATTTTCTCCATTTATCCCCAAAACCATTCTTCCAAACAAGTATTCTACGAACCCCCAATCAACATGATCATAAGTTTTTTTCGTATCTAACTTCAAGAGTACCCCAAACCTCCTATCCTTCCTGCAACAATGGATAAATTCATTTGCAATCAAAACACCATTCAAAATATGTCTACCCCTCACAACAGCCCCTCACAATGTCTCTCAACAGACTTTAATGAATATGGAAATAAAACCATCAAGACCCAGTGCTTTATCCCCCTCCAAGCAACTTCCCTTATCTCATCCTCCTCAAATTATATCTCCAAGAACCCTATTCCTCAAAAATTATATTGAAAACAATCCTCCCCCCCCCCCCCCCCCCCCCCCCCCCCCCCCCAAAACAACGGTCTCCCAAGCCTTCCCACAACCATTTAATGATTCCTTACAAGGGACAAGGGAGAAAAGGACATTGAAGATGAACTAGGGTTAAGGACACAGACTCGTGCTACTCCTAGATGGTGACACGTGACTACAATACAATAAATTAAAGGTTCATCAAAAAGAAGTGTGCCATGCTCCTCTTGAAAGGATCTCCTAAACAGTGGAAAACTCCTCCAACAACATCACATCATCTCACATTCGGCAATGTTGTTCTTGACCCTTCTTGTCAAATTGGGTCATGCCTTAATGTGATCGTATGGGCTTCAAGCAAGGAAAAACAACAAAGAGACAAAAACCAATTGCCACGTGAAATTAAGCACTAATATGAACTCCATTCAACCCATTTCTCAATTTCATTAGTATTCAAAACCAACCCCCCACACCATCCTATGAAAGAAAAAGGGGAAAAATACAAAAAAAAAAACACAGATAAATATGACCATTGCTTCCCTTCTACAATATGTTCACTCCCTACTTGAAAAGGGGAATAAAATCAAGCAAGTGTTTTTCTCATTTTTGGCATCCATGTTACTTACAAGAGACAATACCAAGGAAACAATAGCTACTTTGCTTAGGAAAACCCAAAGAGATGCACTGCATCCTCAGAATTCAGGTTTCCAGTATTTGCTCGTCAACTCAATATTTCATTAACTCCCAACATTTGTCTACTATTCCCAATGCCCACTCTTCACAAGATGAACCCAAATAACTGAACCGACCAAGATATATCAGTCAGATAGGTCACCATTATATCTAAGAAGCTATTGAATTACTAGATACACAAAAATGGACAGTTCTATGAGAATGGAAGGATGTCCTTTTTTAATATCATTTCTATAGAGCAAACACTGCAAGTCCAGAACAATCCAATGGCATAAACTAGAAGAAAACAGAGACAGTGAATTCCACAACAAAATCTTACCAACTGTGCAACACACAGCAGACCGAGAACAACAAAATGGCATAAACAAATGGTGAAGACAGAAATCCTCAGCAACAGATGGCAGCAAAAAGCTTACTGTAACTATTCCACTTTTTGCAAAAAAAAAAAATCAATGCAATTAATACTACAAAACCATGGCAACAGAATGACACAGAGGAGACGATAAGGGATATAGAAAATTCCATTAAAGTGGTAAGTAGCAATGATCTTACAATCACTTTTTGGTTCTTCTGTTTTTAAATGTTGATATGGTCCTTCTTTCCAGTGTAATACACACTATGGAACCAGAAACATATAAAGCCATAAACAAGAACTAGACAGACAGACAACAAATTTCCTGCAAACAGAATGCAGCAACCATCTCACCTTCCTTTTTCGCATAATTAGTCTGGTCTAACAAACACAGCATAACCAGAGTGAACAAATGGAAGGAACAAGAAAATGACAAACAGAGAATTCCAAAAAAACATAAGGCAGCAATGATCCCACGGTCTTTTTCTCGCGTAATTAAATCAGGCATAACAAATCCAACATAACCAGCAAAGCCCAAATAGCATAAACAATTAAATAACAAACATGGAATGCGGGTCGATAAGATCTTACCTCAGGGCGATCGGACGTAGACGGGAGAAGGCCAAGAGATCGGGCAGATCGGACAGAGCTGAGAATCTTCTCCCCTACCCTGGAAAGATCCATCCCTCCACCCTGAAGAAAAAGGAAAGACAGGACAAGGAAAGCGGCAGGGGGAGTACCACCGATCACACGCCCATCGTTGGCATCGTCCTCGACGTCTGAGAATAGATTTGGAAATGGAAGTGACATTTCAGGAATTCCGTACGAGATCTGCCCGAAAGTGAGCAACTGCCCATCTCAAAGGAGAAGACCAAAACAAATGCATTTGTTAAAATGAATCTAAATCTCGAACTGAAGAAGAACAAGAAGAAGAAGAAGATTCTAGAATGTTCTTTCTTTTCCTGAAGGAAGAACACAGTGTCTTTGTCTACAGGGTGCAGAAAATTGAGAGAGATAAATTTGGAATCGGAGGCAGGACGGCCAGGACTGAAGGAGAGAGAAAGAGGATGGTTTGTTTTTCTCTTTTTCCTTTGGTCTTTCGAGTCTGCAGACTCGAGTTGAAAATGAGAGCAGTGGGAAAGGTGGGTCTCGTACTCATCTGATATTATTATCATTCCTTATTTATTTTCCACATTAGTCCACATTCATCTGATCCATTCAAAATTTTAGAGCCAACTACATTTTTATTAGGACCTGGACCTGGGCCCGATCCCAAATTAAGGTTCAAACGATAGTGTCAGATTTAAATTTGGGTCAGGCCCGAGCATTGCATTCTTAGGGCCTGACTAAGTCCAAAACCCTAAGTTAAACTCTAAGACATTATCTAGTATATACATTTTATATTTTATACTTGATATTAAACAATATATTGTGATTCATAAAAAAAAATTAGTCAATATACATTATTAAACTCTATTCATTCATCCTAAATTTAACTTTTTCTAATACGTAAACTTAAATTTATGTGACAAGTTAATTAAAAGTAAATAACACTTGAGAACTCAATTGATGTGATACACATAATTGTAATATCTCAATCCTTAATTAGGCTTATTGTGTCATTAAGTACTTTTTGATCAGTTAATAATGAAGATTACTAAGTGGGTTTTCCGAAAAGTTTAAGTTTGGCCCAATTCAAGCTCAATAGCTTATTGATCCAACTCATTGAAGTTAGAAGGACAAGATTGTAAATATCTATATCATTTATTATTTTTGAAAAATGATCATAAAACTATTTCACTCTGAAAAAACCACTGATTTGGAATATTTGTTTTGTCAAGCTCACACACACTTATTATTTTCAAATAACGAATTCAACGGACTTCACCATTAGTTTTATCAATTACCCGATTTTCAGATATTTTAACCCCTTTAAAAGATCCACTTTACAAAACATTTATTTTAAAATACCTATAAAAGTCAAAGATTTGCAAGAAAATATTGTATGTTTAATCTATGTTTTGACCGAGCATTTTGTGTTTCCGGTTTTTTGTTTTGAGGTTTTAGTCACTCAATCCAAGTATCGAAGTGTGAACCGTTGATTTAATTATCTCGGTGTTTTACCTTAGATCGATATGATTTTGTCATCCATTTGTTCCCAAACAATTTCGGTAAGCCTTATTTGATACTCCGGACTCATCTACAGAATCAGGTTTATCCAGAGATATCCCAGTTTTCTCATGTTTTAATTGAAGTTCAATTTCATTTCAAACTATAGGCACCTAAATTTTAAATAAAATAAAATTAATTAGTAGCCGTAGCATAGGTGTGCGGCAATCCTATTTTTCTGATTCTATAAAAAAACGGATGCCACTTGTTGCTCTCTGCCCTCCACTTCAGTTGCACCAGCTCCTCTCAACTCTCTAAGCTCTACTCTCATCTCCATCAACTATTCTTCATCTTCTACAACTAGGGCTGCAACTCGGGCCGGGCGGGCTGGGTTTCTTAAAACCCAACCCGACCCGACTTGATGTATATGGAACCCGACCTGACCTGACCCGAATTCTCAACCTGAACTCTAAAACTCGACCCGACCCGAATTCTCACCCGAACTCTGACCCGATCCACATTATAAACCCATTTTAGCCTAATTTTAGCCGGGTTAGATCGGGTTGGGTCGGGTTAACTTTTAAAATCATCAACCCAACTCGATCCGAATTTCATGTGGGTTTTATCTTCTCATCCAGACCTGACCCGCTAGCCCGAAAGGCTCGACCCGACCCGCATGATTCTTGGGTCGGGTCATGCGAGTCGGGCCAAAACCCGACCCGAGTTGCAGCCATATCTGCAACTGAAGCTTCCACAATTCTTCTTCTTCTTCCTTTCATCTTCTTGATTACTTGAATTGAAGGGGAGTTTCCGAAGAGTCCCAAATCACACCCAAGGCACCCAAAATCTTCCTTTAACTCAATTAAGAGGTTTAAAATGAATTAAAATCGGTTAGAAGTAAAATTGGAAGGAAAATTTGAGTTTTGGAAAATCTAACTTTTCTCTCTAAAAACTTCGAGTTGGAATATCAAAGTTTGTTTTCAATCAAAAATTTTGTTTGAATTTTCTAAATTGTAACCTGTAAGGTTAGTTTTTAGCTTAAAGAACAAAAATCAACCCAATTGGGAGTTAAAAATTCAAACCTTCCGCTGCAGACTATTTATGCAAAGAGAGCATCGAAAGTCTGATACTTTGTTAATCGGACGACCGATACTAGCTACATCAGAAGTCCGATAGCTTGCATATTGGACATCCGATAGTGAAAATGTTGGAAGCCTGATCTTTCTTCCGCTATTCTGCAGCGAACTTTAAAATTTTGTATTCTTTCCTTTTTTCCAATTTTGTATGAATTGTGTGTTTACTGCTTTCATTTTCTTTTTTGGCCATCTCAGTCCAAGTATGACTAACTTGACTAACTTTTACTTGGACTGGCCCTTAGTTTTTTACTTTAAAATTCTCTTTTTATTGCCTTATCAGTCCGAATAACTAACACTCTGACTTACTAACTTGCTAACACTTTAACTTTTGTTCAGACTAGTCCCAAGGCTCTTTTGTCTTTCGTTTTGTAAGCCTTCTCAGTGAAGTGAAAGAGTAGATTCTATTGTCTAACCTTTTGTTTAGAACTGGTCTGAGGCTACCCGTTCTGTTTAGAACGGAGAATGTACATTTACTTCATGCAATTTATTTACTTTACTGGTTTATGTACCCTCTTGGTTGAACTCTTAGAATCCACCAAGTGGCTATCGCACAGGGATACTCGAGACGAGACATTGAGTACTTTATTTACTTTCTATTTCAAAACACCATCTGTTAGGTGTTATTTTCTTTCTTGTGTATTTTGTAATGAATTCCGTTTTTCTCGTAATTAATCACCTGAACCTTAAATAGTAGATTAATAATGAATACTTAAACTCCGATGATTATTTACACATTTTTATTCTTTACTGTTCTTTCGAAAGTGAGGAGATTCAACCAAACTTTTATTTTCAAATGCATTTGTAACAATCTATCCCTTCAGCACAATATTATCAGCTTTGGGCCCCATATGAGGCGACCCGCAAGGCTTTGCATTGGGCCTAGCCCAAAAGACCAGGCCTAAAAGGCCTTGTGCTAAGGAAAGGGGAGCACCCTCTTATAACCTCACACCCCTTCCACCTCATGGGCGATGTGGGACTTTTTCCCATGTGGGTGGAGTGTTACAGCATTGTATATTGCATTTTAACTCTAAAATTGGAAACATTTAACTCTATGACAATAATGAGACCCACGGATATAATAAGATATAAAAGACTTATACGGGACCAGAAATGCAAGAACTGACACTGCTTACATGTAAAGGATATAATAAAGTTCTAACTTATAAGATGTAAGCATATAATGGTGTCAGATATAAACGCAGTATGGGACCCAGTTATGTGTTTAGATGTTAACATGTTAATTGAATTAGAAGAATGCGCGTAGACGTTAGTCTTCAATTCAAACTCATGTATGTGAACAGAATATTTTATGTTGTATATTTCTGTGTATATATATATATATATCTTCGTGCATGGCTTATGTGAAATAAGTTAACCCAATTATAAGACTGGTATTACAAACGCATACGACTTCATGCCCAAACTTGAATCTGGCTTTTGTGTAAAGTTTTAAGGCAAGGGACACAGTATACAATGATGAGGACATGTGTTATTGTTTTCTAGATGCTATGTTTAATTTCCGCACCAATTTGATAAACCCCGGAATGTGGGGAGTTTAGCTGCTTGTATAATTTTAATTTCAGTACTTTATTTATCCACAGTGATATATATGTTGAATGTGATATATATGATGTGTTATATGCATTTCAATGAGGGTATGTGTTAGGAATGCATGACAGACTGAGTGAGGAAATTATGAAAAGTGTAATGAGATATTGTGATGGGTTAAAAAGATAATTTAATCTAAATGACCTTCCATTTTTTTATACACTACCTTCACGCACTGTGTGAAGCATTGGGTTATGGGTAGCCGCAATGTAGAGCGTACTGAGTGAAGCATTGGACCGTGTCGGGTCGCGCAATGTAAAAAGTATTGTGGACTGGGTGAATCACTGGTTTGCGCTGTGAAACTAGTATAGACTGCATGTCGATTGACAGAGGCAGAACTGTGTGCAAGAAAGATGCATGCATATAAAAATGGTCGAAATTAACCATATTAGGGTGATGGCCTAAGTTGATGGAAAATGCATGATGATTGTATGATAATCCATTTGATGATAATATGTGTTATTTATTGTTGATTTCTTTTTCACTGGGTTGTTAGTTCATATTCCTTACATTGCAGGAGTTATGCCCGAGGAGGGGATTCAAGAACCCCCACTACTGTCGCAGATGTACTCCATTGTATTTCCTATTGATGGATAATATATTTACTATGTTTATTTTCATGTTTGTGATGTAATCCTAATAATGTCACCTGAGGCATAAACTAAGCATGTAATAAAACCACTTCGTTTTCTTTTTGCTACTCCGATGAATATATATGTATTTATGCCATGTGTATATTTTCGTGTTAGATATTATGGTACATGTTTGAGTTAACGTATGAAGAACATGTGTGACATTTTCTAATTGGACTTCCAAATGAGAAAACGGTAGAGGCCCATAAATTATTTATGTGTTAATGAAAAAAAAATCAGTTACGTTCCAGGCCCACATCGGGGTAGGGCATGATAGTAATCATGTTAGCAATTATGATGATGATTTGTGTAATGGAAAAAAATTGATTGAAATGATAAAAACTTTGTGAAATTTGTGTAAAATAAATAATGAACTATCATTTAATAATACAAATTAGTAGTAATAATTAATTTAAAACTAAGTTGAATAAGGGCCCAAAATTCCAAAGGCATGTATGGGCCCTTATTTATTTTTTAGGACCCAACTTGACTTTATATAATTTTGCCTACATGAGCTCGATATAAACATGGCCCCTGTATTTGTGTAAGGCCTCGCTTGGATGTGAGGCTCGAAGCACTACTCTTTTTCTTTTTTCTAATCACACAGGGAAACCTACAATGGTTTCTATGTTGATCCATCAAAGAAAGCCTCGCCATATTTCGAGAGAATTTTCATTTAAAAATGTTACACATGATTTTATATATGGACTCAAACACATACCATAAGTATTGCACAAATACATCAGAATAGCACACAGAAAATGTAAGTCCGAGGCTAGACCAATGCATGATAAAACCTTTCCAATTTTTATTACCCTCTTTAATTAATCAAATTATTATGTGCAGTGGAATAATGAAAATAGCAAAATACCAAGCAATAAAAGCAAACCACAGATGCACAATGATTTATAGTGGTTCGGTTAATCAATCTACATCCACTCTTGGACTCACTTAACCCTAGGCTATCTAGAACTCACTATGAATGGGTAGCCTACCTAAAAAAATATGCACCTTGTTTTGAAAGGTTCAACCACCTAATCTATTCCTTTACACCTATTTTTTATATTGGTTCGATCACAAAGGTCTAATCCGTTGCACAATGAATTGAAAGAAAGAAATAACGAACACTTGCCTTAATCTTGAGCACAAATCTTGATTTGGTGTTCTTTGAGAGTTGCCTCTACACTTTAGTTTTCAAAGCTTGATGATCTCTTGTGTTTTTCACAACCGTAGGCGAGGCTAGATCTAGGATTGGATAATGGTGCTACAATATTTCCCTAGTTAATGATGTCTTCACCACACCAAGGAGAAACTAAAATGGCTTGAGTATTTCATAAACATTTGTGGATGTGATTAAGAAATGCTTAGAGAGGTGCAACGGTGTTTGACAATGGTGGGAACCGAAAATTCCGTTACTAGAATTATGTAAGACCGGAAAAAAAGGGGGGGGGGGGGGGGGTGTGAATAGGTCTAATCCTATTTTATTTCTCTTTTCAATTTAACAATATGTGCAGCGGAATAAATGTGTGTGTAAGTGATAAATAAATGAATTAAACCATCAAAGCAAATCACAGAAGCACAACGATATATAGTGGTTCGGTTCACCTGAACCTACATCCACTGTTAGACTTCCCAACTCTCGGGTCGTCCCAATGTATTATGAATGGGTTTCTCATCCAGATAGTACAATCTACTTTTTTATAGAGCTTCAATCCCCATGGTCTAATCCTCGACTCCTATTTTTTTGGGTGATTCAAACACAACATTCTAATCCACCTGACAACTTTGATAAAAGAAAAAGAATTGATGAACACTTGCCTTAGACCTTAACAATTCTTCAATAAGTGTGTTCTTCTTGTTGATGTCTCCACACCTCTTCCTTCAAATCTGGTTCATCTTCTGTTGAGTATTGGCACAGTGGAACATGGTTACTAGGACAAGAGTGTAACTGGTTTTGGGTCCTAGAGGAAGATCTTCATCTTCATCATAAACCAAGCATTGAATACTTAACCATTTACTTGTCAAAGGACGATGAAGAAGGTGAAATGAGGGATGGGGAAGGTCTTTGGTCACTGTTGGGATTTTCCAATATTCAAATATCTGTTTTTGAATTAAAATAGTGATGTATTTATAATACAATTTTGCAACGGCTCAGCCTCGAGGCCTCCAGGTTTTCTTCGAGGCCTCGAATCTGTATTTAGTAATACAGTTCATAAGATTTTCAGATTTTTTAAACTCAACTCCAGTGATATTTAGTCAAAGGACAACTCACATATTCGCCACACGTGAGTGATTGCCAATCACAATATTTAAATAACAAATCATGAGGAGGGAAAAAATATTTTTCATAATCTTTTTCAACTCAAAAGGAGCCTCTTAAAATTTCCAGATTTATATGATTGACAGTCATGATAATTTTTTCAATAATATCGAATCATTAAAAGGCTAAAAGATTTTCCATAAACTTTTCAAAATGAGAAGCCTCTTAAGATTTCCAAATTTGTAAACTTTTCAAAATGAGGAGCCTCTAAAGGTTTCCATTTTTTAATGTGATAGAAAATT
This sequence comes from Chimonanthus salicifolius, assembly GCA_013350335.1. Taxonomy (NCBI): domain Eukaryota; kingdom Viridiplantae; phylum Streptophyta; class Magnoliopsida; order Laurales; family Calycanthaceae; genus Chimonanthus; species Chimonanthus salicifolius. The sequence goes on along the minus strand of CM023541.1, from coordinate 28,003,572 downwards.
ACAGTGAAGCTTATCCTTTTTAGATTTTTTGTAATCATAAGGAGTCTTCTAAATGATTTTCCCTCCCAGATTTTGATTGACATTAGGTTAAAAGCCAGCTAGACTTCAGTGCACATGTCGGATACAGGCTGTCAAGATTTTTCCAAGTAGATACAGAGGATCTTGAGGCCTCAACAAAAAGTTCGAGGGCTCGAGACTGGGAGTCAAGGAATTTTACAGATTCAGCCAGATTTTCTCCCATATGTTTCAGTCTCAAGGGCTTGAGATAAAGCTCGAGGCTGCAGCCAATTGTTTTCAGATTTCCAAATTTTAACCCACTGACTTTTAGGGTGATTGGGTTTGACTTAAGGTCTATTAGGATCCACTTACCTGTGTGCCAATCACGTGTTCGGTATAGATTCTTCAATGCATAGTAGATCTTCTGACAGGTTTTTGACATCTTCAAATTTTTCCAAGGTAAGATCACACACTTGGTCACGGAATTGATAATATAAAGACTCGGTCCAATTGAGGCCCTAACAGGAACCTCTACTAAGAGTCTAGGAAGGTTTACGATTGATTTCCAAATTAAATGGCCTCTAAAATGAGCTCTGAATTTATAGAAAAATGTCTCAATGGCTAGTTTGACTTGCGAAAGACTAGTTTGACTGCCAATGGGTGGTTTGACTTGCCAACGGCTAATTTGACTTCCAACGATCTTCATGCAATATCTTCATTTTCTATAGGCAAGGTTCTGGCAATTTATTACGAAATTAACAACACAGAGACACTGATAAATTGGGGCTCTAACTAGTTTTATTGCATATCTAATATGTCTCAATTGGACGTAAGTTATTACAAGCTTAGGCATGAATTTCTAAATAAACATAAAATCTCCCATCTAACGGGGAGAGTCGGTTTTTTCCATTCTCTATTGCAGCGATGGGGTTCATCGATCCCTTCCTCCGGTACATTTCCTAAAAATGTGAGGGAGTGAGCTAACAAGGGCAGTGAAGAGAAAATAACAAACAAACATGCATATTATCAATCAAACATATATCATTAGTGGGTCGATACCCTAAATATGATTTTTCTAACATCTTTATTCGTGAACCACTACCTCTTATCTATCGACATTCGATTTACACTAAGTTAACCGTGAACCAGTGCTTCACTCAGTCTGTTATATGTTGTGCATAGCGATCATTCACGATCTAATGCTTCACACAGTACATATCATGCTCTACAATGCGGCTATTCATAAAATAAACATAATATTTAACATATGCGTGTTTTAACATATGTATTAAAATCCCTATTAACGCCACATGTTATACCCGTTCACACAGTATAATTATCTCACTCAGCTATCATGTATATCTTATCATATATCCCAATATAATTCTTTAGTTATGAACATCACAAGCAGGTACTGACGCCAAAACATGCATAATTTGCAAGTAAAGATGGCTTTACTTGGATATTACACACAATTAATCTCCACATCCTGGAGTGTATGAATGACGAAAATAAAAGACTTTGAATTAAATGACAGAAAGGTAGGTAAAGTGGTCAAATGTCAAATTTTACCCTTTTTATCTTTCTTAATTATTTACATCTCCTACTTGAATTTGTCCCATTTGGAGTTTGGGGAAACCCTCACCCTCTCAATCCAGGAATTATGTAATTTTTCCTACTTTTGACTCTGCACACGACCGAATTCAAGTTCGAGCACTGAAGATGTGTGTGCAGTCGCAACTGGATTTAAGTCTGTGTATTTTTTGCCATTTTCACATAGAACCCTGCACACAAACATAAAACACAAATAAAATCCAATATACAATCATAATACACAAATGTTTCAGTTGGAGACTGGTATCTAGGTGTACTCATCCAACTAAAGCCAATTAACCTATCGGGCACATGCATGGGTCCATACTTTGTTCTTAGATGGCTAGACCTCAACTTCCAAACACCCCTTTTAAGCTTACATTTGGTATTCCTAAACCAAACAATTTGTCCCTCACGTATAAGCAGGGTTAGACTACATGTTTTGGTCCGTTCACATCTTTTCAATCGTTATTATTCCATGGGTCTCATCATTACCGTCAGTTTAATGGCCTTCCAAGATTATCAAAAGCCGCATCTTGTCAACTCCTCGGGTGATGGGCAAACCTACAGGTAAATGAAGCTTTGGTTGGGCGTTCTCTTTCCAAGCCGAGCTATCCCAAAAGGAAAACGTAAGGGTCCTTATATAGAGTGCGGACCTCAAATACATTTCAAAATAATGAATAAAAAATAAGGTCGGAACCATCGGTGCAGGATACTCAAATGTTTCAGTTCGCTAAGTTTGAAAAGTCCAAAGAGTGCAGAGGGCAGACTAGCCACGGAGCTTGGATACGATTTCCCAATCAAAGATCCATGGGGTAGGCCGTAGTACGTTTGTCCGCGCGATGACTCTATTTTTCAGCAAGCGGAGGCAACATCTAAGGCCTCTTAAAGACCCTAATAGTTGCATGGATTGAAATAGGAAAATGGCGAAGTCAAACAGTCCTTTGAGAACTGGTCTATATTTTGGTAGTCTGTGTTTCTCGAGCCCTCTATCTGAGAGCAATTCGTAACAGTCTGTATTTTTTTTCCTGCTCTTAAGCTCGACCCCTCAAGGAGCCTTCGAGCCCTCAAGCTCTAGGGACGCTCCTCGACCCCTTGAGAGACTCTCTTCGACCCCTCGTAACTTAAATTTAAGCCTCGACCCCTCGAGTACTATTCGTTTGGAAAAATATTATAAATACAGGGGCTCAGTCCTTTAATCAGAATTAAGGATAATTAATCAGTGATTAACCCTAATCTCTCCAAGACTACCAGGAGAGGATCTTTTACCTTCAGACCTCTTCCTTCTCTCAAATCTCTTCCAAAATGTTCACATCTAAAAGGTGTGTTAGCCATCTGTGAAGAAGATCTTGAGAGAGATGTTCTAGGACCCTTTTCAACATTTGAACTCCTAGACCTATATCTTCTGTTGCGGTTGCTTTTTCTCGGAGGATATTCTACATGGAGACAAAAACTTGAAGATCTGCTAAAGAACACGTCATAAAGAATCTTTTGAAGGCCCAAGGGAAGTGCTCTTTACTTTTTTAATCTTTCATTTACGTACGGTGGATTAGATCAGTGTTATTGAACCACCTTAAAAAATAGGCGTCGGATTAGACCGTTGCGATTGAACCTCTATAAAAAAAATTAGGTTGCACTAGTTGGGTGAGAAGCCCATTCTTAGTGCTTTATGAGATAACCCAAGAGTGGGTGATTCCGTCAATGGATGTAGGTTTTAAAATCTGTTGAGCACTAAAAAATGACCATTTTACCTTTTAATTTTAGATTAGTTAGCCATTGATTTATGTATATTAGATGTGTTTAATGTTATTTGTGAGTTTTGTAGTTTATTTTAGAGAATACAAGAAATTGAGCCAAAATTGGAAGGAAATGCAGAGATGTGGGCTATAATTTTTATTTTTGGAAAGTTTGTAATTTTATCACCTAATTTTAGGATTTATTATAAATTGTTTAATTCAAGTCCACTATTTGAATTTGAATTATAATAATATTGTTTTACTAGATTCTTTTGTAAAGGTGGTAAATTTTACAAGACATTAGCGGACCCACTAGTCATACCTACAGTCATAAGTCCATGAGCAAGATGCCCATCACATTAAGCTCCACTCCACACTTTGGGCCAAGTTCAGTGATCCATTTGCATTAGTGGGCCAGGCTACAATTCACAAGCAAGAATCCAAGCTCAAGTCTGTGAGACAAGTGAAAGATTAATAGTCCAAGAATCCAAGCCCAGTGAAATTCGCATGAAAACATTGGGACCTGCAAGTGCCATGTGTGCAATCTCTCTAACTCAATTTCTCAAATTCATACAAGGCATTGACTCTTTGAAATTCGATCATGGTGACTTGGAATGGATTGTTGAGATAAAAATCTAGAAAATATTGTATTGAATGTGGCCAATATAATGTACAAAATTTGAAAATTGGAGAGCAAACAACAGTGAATTTGAATTTTGGAGATTGTGTTTGATCTTTCGATATTGAAACTTGGAGAATAATTCTCTCCTCAGGACATATGTCAAAATCGTGTAGATGCAATGTTGCACAAGAAAAACCATGTGGAGCAGATGGAAAGAGATAGAGAGAATTTTGGATCAAGAAACATCAGAAGGAAAGTTGTGTTAGCATTGAGTCACCCGTAATCCAAATTTGAAATTCCATGGGATTTATCTCTAAAATTCGACCTGTGTACATTGGATTAATGGTTTTATTTCTTCACCACTTCAAGTTATGAATAGAGACCATGGATACATAGTGAAATTCGAATTTGAGTAAGGAAAGAAGGTGCACTAAAGATTGGAGGTTGAGAAGACTGAAAGAAAAATAAATATTCGAATTTATGTGTGAGTTCTTGTATTTTTATTTTTATTTCATATCTTCGATGAAAAAATTCCAAAGTATTGTAATTTTAAATTCCAATTTATTTGAATGAAATTCATGGTAGCTTTCTTTATATTTATGGTTTTCCAATTGTTAAATATTTTATGGTTATTGTTTTTAAATTTATTTTAATTCTTTTTATGATTGTTATGTTGGAAATTATTTTAAGAGTTTTGAAGGAAAAGTAGAACCCCATTTAGGATTAGTGGAACTTAACTTTTTCAGATCTAAAGCTCTTTTTGAAGAGTATCTTATTTTTAGATTTGGAAACGAGAGTAGAAATTTTGTCCAAGCCTAAGGCATGAATTGAAATTTCTGACTTAATGGACATCATGAGTTTCTTAATTAGAATTTTAATAAATAGAGAACTTGAATTTATATTTGATAATTCTAGAAGATTTCATAGTCTAGGCCATGATTTTGTCTTTAAATGGGATAATATGCCACCCTAATTACTTGTTTCAATTCCATTGTAAATTATATGAATATTTTATTTGTCATTCTTTTCTTTTATTCATTAAATTCTTTTATAAAAAAATAGAACTAGGATGGGGATATTGTATTTGTGTCTTAGTTTTATAATTTTGAATTAAGTTGAGATTGTTTTATTCCACCATTTTAACTGAATTTGGATAAATGTTTGATTCCATGATTTGAGTGATACATTGGATTTCTATAAAAATTAGATCTCATATTTTGTTAATTTTCAGAATTAGATGTTATTTTCCCAAGTGTAGAGAATTGATAAAATAAGAACATCATTCCAAGATTTAAAAATTTCTCCATGTTTAGATCTAATTCCATAATTCTATTTTCTTAAAACCACATTATTTTTAATGGTACTAATTTATCTCTTAAACATATATTTTGTTGATTTCCCTTGGATTCAACCACACATTCATATTTTATACTATCAAATTGGTTCGTACGCTTGCTAGTAAATTTAAGAAAATTGAACCACTATAAATCTCTCGTGCATCTTTGGTTGTTTGTTTTGCATGCATACACTGGCACATACATGGTTTGTTTAAAAGTTTTGGATGATGCATATTCTATTTGATTAATCCTTTAACACAAGAAAAAGGTAAGCTATTATTCTAGCGTCGGAGTTTCATGTGAAAATTACAAATAACTGTAAAATGAAATTTCATCTATCTTCATCTTCCATAGGCAAGGTTCTAACAATTTGTTACGAAATTGACAACACGGAGACACAGATAAATTGGGGCTCTAACAGAAAACATATCAGTTTGATTACATATCTAGTACGTCTCAATCGGACGTAAGTTATTACAAACTTAGGCATGAATTTCTAAATAAACATAAAATCTCCCATCTAACGGGGAGAGTATGTTTTTGCCATCCTCTATTGCATCAGCAGGGGTTCATTGATCCCCTCCTCAGGTACATTTCCTAAAAAAGTAAGAGAGTTAGCTAACAAGCCCAGTGAAGAGAAAACAACAAACAAACATGCATATTACCAATTAAACATATATCGTTAGTGGGTTAATACCCCAAACATCATTTTTTTTAACATCTTTATTATGAACCCCTACCTCTTGTTTATCGCCATGCGATCTACACTAAGTTAACCTCGAACCAATGCTCCACTCAATCTATCATACGTGGTACATAGCGGTCATTCGCGATCCAATGCTTCACACAGTACATATCGCACTCTATATTGCGGTTGTTTACAGCCAAACACTTCACGTAGTATATAAAGGCAAGGCATAGAATAAGCATAATATTCAACATATGCGTGCTTTAACATATGGATTAAAATCTCTATTAACCCCCACATGCTATACCCGTTTACTTAGCATAATTATATCACTCAACTATCATGTATATCCTATAATTTATCCTGATATAAATATTTAGTGATGAACATCACAAACATGTAGTCACACCAAAACATGCATAATTTGCAAATACCATCCTTACTTAGATATTATACACAGTTAATCTCCAAATCACGGAGTGAATGAATGACGAAAATAAAAGACTTTGAATTAAATGACAGAAAGGTAAGTAAAGCAGTAAAATGTCAAATTTTACCCATTTTATCTTTCTTAATTATTTACATTTCTTACTTAAATTTGTCCCATCTGGAGATTGGGGAAAGCCTCACCCTCTCAATCCATGAATTATGTGATTTTTCCTACTTTTGACTCTGCAAACGGCCGAATTCAAGTCGAAGCACCGAAGATGTGTGTGCAGTCGCAAATGGATTTAAGTCTAGGTATTTTTTGCCATTTTCATATAGAACCCTGCACACAAACAGAAAACACAAAACTATCCAATATACAATCATAACACACAAATGTCTAAATTGGAGACTGATATCTGCGTGTACTCATCCAACTAAAGCCAATTAACCTGTCGGGCACATGCATGGGTCCATAATTCGTTCTTAGATGGCTAGACCTCAACTTCCAAACACTCTTTTAAGCTTACATTTGGTATTCCTAAACCAAACAATTTTCCCTCACATATAAGTGGTGTTAGACTGCATGTTTTGGTCCCTTCACATCTTTCCAATCGTTATTAGTCTAGGGTCTTAACATTACCGTTAGTTTAATGGCCTTCCAATTTTTTGATGTTTAAAATTCAATATAAGTTCCTTTATAAAATAAACCATGTTGTTGAATCTCCTCAACGTAAGAGGCGAGTCTGAGAAGTTAAGGAAAACTAAAAATGGTAAATACCATGTATGAACAAAGGAGCTAAAACAAAGTGCTTAAAACGTGGCACATGGGACTTTGAAAATTTCTCAAAAATCAAAGAAGAAAAACAGTGGTTGTTGTTCTTTTGAACTTCTGAAACAGGTTTCAGAATCCTTGAAAAAAAAAAAGCAGTTCAATGGCTTTAAAACCACCGTGCTACACTTTGGAATTATGTGATTTTTCCTACTTTTGACTCTGCACACGACCGAATTCAAGTCCTAGCACTGAAGATGTGTGTACAGTCGCAACTGGATTTAAGTCTGGATATTTTTTGCCATTTTCACATAGAACCCGACACACAAACATATAACACAAATATAATCCAATATAAAATCATAATACACAAATGTCTAAGTTGGAGATGGTATCTATGTGTACTCATCCAATTAAAGCCAATTAACCTGTCGAGCACATGTATGGGTCCATACTTCATTCTTAGATGGCTAGACCTCAACTTCCAAACACTCTTTTAAGCTTACATTTGGTATTCCTAAACTAAACAATTTTCCCTCACATATAAGTGGTGTTAGACTACATGTTTTGGTCCGTTCACATCTTTCCAATCTTTATTAGTCCATGGGTCTTAACATTACCGTCAATTTAATGAACTTCCAATTTTTTGATATTTAAAATTCAATATAAGTTCCTTTAGAAAATAAATCATGTTGTTGAATCTCCTCATTGTAAGAGGCGAGTCCGAGAAGTTAGGGAAAACTAAAAATGGTAAATACCATGTATGAACAAAGGAGCTAAAACGAAGTGCCTAAAACATGGCACATGGGACTTTGAAAATTTCTACAAAATCCAAGAAGAAAAACAGTAGTTGTTGTTCTTTAGAACTTCTGAAACAAGGTTCAGAATCCTTGGAAAAAAAAAAAAGGAGTTCAGTGGCTTTAAAACCACCTACACTTTGGAAGTTCAGAGACGGGGGTCACTTTTCTTCATAGGTTTGTTCAACAATTGCTCAGAAAAACTTAAATTCAAAGGAAAATCCAGAAAGTATGTCGAAATGTACGGAGGAAGCTTCAAAACTTCTAAACTGGGGCTTTGGAACTTCTGAGCTATTGCTTAATTTACTCAGCAGTTTGGGTCCCCTTAGAACGTCCAGGGAGTAACTTGGAACTTTTGAGACATTCAGTTCAGATGTTCCGAGTTAGAGGGATTATTTCAACAGTTATCCCTCCTTCTTGTCCGGTATGTGTAAGAATTTTTCGGGCAAAGTTTATGCCTGTCCGAGGTTCCTTTGAGTTTCTCCAATCGAGCAAAAGGAAAATAAAATAATACATCACTGTCCGGTAAGTTCATTCCCTTAGGTTTTCCTAACAGTAGGTTCAAAGCCCCTAAAGTCTTAGAACTTTCGAATAAACAGAGAAGATAGGTTTGATAAGTGTTCGGTGCTTAGTCCCGGATGTCCCTAAGCAGAGCCTCCAGTAGTCCAATATTTCAACACGGAAAAATTATCGAAAGCCAACCCTTCGCAAAAAGTCTTGGTCCTGTTAAAGACTCAGAACATTCCGAACAAGTGTTCGAAACTCCTGGAAAATAAATCATCAAGTAGAGGTTAGTAGCAAGAGGTTCTGCCAGCGTTCGGTGCGAGGCTCGGAATTTGTCTGTTCCAACCTTGGATCTTGCCAAACTTTTGTTAGACTTAGCCTCAGAACTTGCTAGGCTCCTAAGATTAACTTAGCCTCGGAACTTGCCAAGCTAGAGTAGGAATTTCTTAGAAAACCATCGACACAAAAGCCCAACGCAAACCAGAGCACTTTATTTTACTACCAAGCTTCGGAACTTTCGAGGAAAGTCTCAGAACTTTCGAATTCCGTCTTCTTGGTTCTGCATAAAACTCGAAAATCATGGGAAAAAGGATAAAAAACTATTTTTTGAGCCACTAAAAATGATGGATTTTAAAACTATAAAAGAAAACTAACCTTATTGATATAATTTACAACTAAAATATTATTCTTTCAAAAATTAAAAATTTAATTTGAGTTTAAAACTATTTAGATGAAGCATTTCCATAAAGATGGAGGGAAAAAACCATATCTGTAAAATAAGTTTAACAGTCCGATGGACTTTTTTTTTATTAATTAGTATCAAACAATTCCTTTTGATTGAAAATAATCCAAGGAATGAGAAGAAGACCTTCAAGCAAAGTTCTAAGCAATCTTAGGCGGATTCCGAACTTCCAAGAAATTTGAGGTTTCATTCATTCAATCCAGCACTTGCAGGAGCATAGGGAGAGCAGCATGAGAGAAGAGAGTAGAATGATAGTGTAGAAGGCCCAGAGAGATGTAGACGTCTAAAAGGAGAGTGTGCATGAGGGAGAAATATCGTTTACATGCATTTGTTTATATAGAAATTTTTAAACGTATGTTGGGTAGGTTGCAGGCGTTCAGGCAGAGTCCAGCGAGGCCTACGATCACTAGCTGCCAAAGTTTAAATATGGTTCAAGAATGTTTTGCTTGAGGTTTTCTGAGCGTACCGAGAGGAGAGGGGGGGGGGGGGGTGTTGGGGTTGGGGGGACTTGACCAAAGGATTCAGAATTTTAAGAATAAAATTCACATGATATCGAAAGCCTGTCGATTTAAACCAATACCATCGAGAAATCAAATCAACGGTCGAAATTTTGAGATTTCATCACTTAATTCCAAATGTCTTTGATTTCAAAATGGTTTTTCGACAGCATGAAAAATTCGTAAAAATTACATATTAACTGTAAAACGATTTTCATCGAATTCCGATGTCTGGTGGTATTTTAAAATTGGACTTTTGCAAACAAATTCTTTTCCCACCTAAAACTTTTAGAAAAATAGTTAAAAGTTGGAACATATTTTGAAATCTCAAATGTTTTGTCTCCTGAGAGACACTCGTGTGCGAAAGTTTGAAAATCTAAATATTCCAAATTAGTGCTTTTATGTAACACTATAGTTTTTGGGTTACTATGCACAATTTTCAAAATAATTAAACATGATATTATCCATAAAAGGTCAAAAGTCTATTTTTCCCTTCTAACTTCGACGAGTCACAGAGTTCTTTCATTTGAACTGCTCAGAAAGCATATTTAAAGTCTATAAACACATCAATTAACATAATCAAGGGTCGGGATATTAGAATTTATAATTTGGGGCCTCAGCGGAATTGACTTAGGGCCTGACTCGGCCTGCTCGAGTTGCACCCCTAGTTTTGAATTTAGATTTTATTAATCCACGTGCTTATTCTAAATTTTTTAATTTAATTTAATTATTATATCAAAACATGACTTTATTTAAATTATATTTTATATATGTATATTTTTATAAATTAGTATTAACTAAACTCATCTGAAATGTAGATTTGACTACCTCGTAACTACTTATAAAAGTAAAAAGTTTTTAAAGATGTTATATAGTTCAAAAAATAATTCAAAGTCATCAAACTTGTCGGATCTTGAAAAATATGGTTTCTAAGAATGGATCAAATTAATTTTATGCAATTTCATATTTATACTAAGATATTTTTATGGTCCATCAAATAAAGTAGAAGTGAACCTCATGAAAGATGTAAATTATCAAGGTTTAAAATAATTTAAGGTAATTAATATTTAGAGAGTATAAAAGACCAAGTAGAAGGTTAGCAAAGCTAAAAATTTAGGGGATGGATTTAAACTATTCTACGCAGGGCAATATAATTTGGAAACGGGGTGGACATAGTGGTTAATGGCAGAAGATCAATATGAACTTTTTCGATATTATATATTTTTTTAAAAAAGTATTCTATTCATGAATGAAAAGATATAGGAGTATTTCAAAATAACTATATATGGGTTAAAGTTGGGCTCCAAATATGATGTAAAAGTTTAGTTAATAAAAAATAATAAAAGGTCACAAAAATATAGAGAATTTAAAAATGATTTAAAAAATTGGATCGAGATAATTTCCTTTATGTCTTATACCCAAATAAAGATCTTTGTCATGAATCCATGACATTAGATAAAAATGACTCAATCATTTAATAATTTAATGATAACATATTTATTTATGGATACTTAAAAGTATTTCTGGATATTATACTCGACTGGAAATAAAAAATTCAGTCCCTAAAAATTTTGATTGTTATTTTCAAAAAATATATATTTCAGACTAAAGACTGAAAAAAAGATATAAAAAATAAATTTGAGCTTAAATTTGTAACTAGGAATTCGAAAGCTACCGCCCGCTAACTTTCCTCATTAAAAATCCAAGCCTTTCTATGCTATAAAAATCGAGCCCCCATAGCCTAATCTTAGTATGCTCTAGAGGCAGTAGGCTCACCCATGAGGTTTTATGCTGAGTATTCTGCAGTTTCCCACATGCAAATTAAAAAAAAAAAAATTGTTTTTCACGAACTTTTTTTTAATCACAATACTATATTACTGTGCTTCATCCTTGTCTCTCTAAGCACCGATAAAAAATGCTTACATAATGGTGCAGTATTATAAGTTTATATCACTGATACATTTTCTCTCTCCTTTTTTCTTTAGTTTTTTTTAAATAAAAATATGAGAAAAATAGGAAAAAAAATAAAAAACTTAGTGTAATTCTTTATTTATTTAAAAATGATCATTTAATATTAGACAGTTGAGAATCGATATTTCAATCCGAATAAAATATATCTTAAATTTTTTAAAATAGGAGATCAATAAAAAAAACACCTAATATGAAATTCATGTTCTCTAGTATCCCATAGTCACATATATCTTCTATTAATATTCATAATTTTTTTTGTAAAGAAAATCAAATTTTATAAAAATGTTGGAATATTAGAAAAATCATACAAACACCCTAAAATTTATATAAATTACATTAAAATCTCTTCATTTAGTTCCAAAGGCATTTGTATATCATTCCATTAATTTTTTTTCTATAAAAAACTCTAAAATGAGAAGTACCTTAGAAAACTCACCTTTCATTAAAAGACAACTTGAAAAATAACAAACATCCTACAAACTATATCAATCACATTAAGATATCTCCATTCAATTCCATAAGCACTCAATATTATTTATTAAATCATTTTCATTAAAAAAACTTCAAAATAAAGATTATCTTAAAGTAAGAATTCAAAAAATTGATGAAAGTAATTCAAAATTATCAAATTTTAAAGGAAAAGTATCTAGAATTAACATATACCTTTTATACTTAAAAGAGCTTACTTCTAAACCTTTTTAAAATCATAACCAATACATGATACAACTCGAAAAATGTTCAAACTATTTTTTTTTAAAAAAAAAAAATTATATCGATTGCAGTTCCTGCACTGCTGCAACATATCAACTGCAACATAGACTGTGTGGACCATACGATACGTATCAACAACTTAAAAACCAATATGTATGGGCTGATTTTATAAATTTTTCTTTCAAAGGTGTATCTTATAGTTGAATAACTTTATAATCAGTGTTATCAGAACCGGATCGAATCGCGGTCAAACCGACGGTTCATCTGGAACTGTCATGTTTGCGGTTTGATCCAACTTAAGAACCGTCCATGCAGTTGGACTCCAAAAAACGGAATCAAACCGTGGGTTATGCGGGTTTTATGATAAAACTGCAAGCCGTGAACTGCGTGCGGGTCATCACATTTGAATTTTTTCTTTTTTATAAAAAAGTTTCCCTTCAAAATATCAAAATTTAATGTTAGAAAATGGAGATGCTTGAAATTTAGAAGTGTCTTACCATTCCCATCGCACATCCTTCACCGTTTTGGTATTTTACTTAGAGCCTGAAGTGTTAAACAAAAAAAAAAATTAATATTATTTATAATATTCATATTACATTATTACTTGTATGAATTTGACCGACTTTGACCGCAGTTGAACTAACCTTCTTCGAATACGGTCAATTAGACGGCCTGGCTCTGATAATATTGTTTATAATTGCTTTTTATGGATGAAACTTCGTTCTCTTCCCATCCATAGAATCTCTTGCAAATATCTCGTATTCATGTGAGGCCTAGACTGTAGAGACTTCAAAGGGATAGATGACTTCATAGATTATTCAAGAAAAGCTTCTCTATAAAATCATGATACTTTTGTAACATAGGACATAAAAAATCAAATGGCTTATAACAATCAAACTTTAAGGTGAAAATCATAGACTGTAGAGTAGATAGGACTACTACTTCAAAGGGATAGATGACTTCATAGATTATTCAAGAAAAAATTCTCCATTAAATCATGATAGTTTTGTAACATGGGACATAAAAAATCAAATGGCTTATAACAATCAAACTTTTAAGGTGAAAATCACAGACTTAAAGACTTAAATGAGGTTCAAATTTTAAGCTCTCATTGTCTTTGCCATCTAAATATCCCATCTAAAAATGTGTATCCTATTTTAAAATTTAACGAGCAACCTCCCTAAATAGAAAGCTTTCTAGAGTTCTTGTACATAAATTAGCCATCAAATGATCCTTCCCTAGAATTCTCGCTAAATAGTTGCACAACTTTCACCCAACCCAAAAACACAAAACAAGAGCAACAAAAAGAAAAGACAGATCAGAAAAGAAAAAAGAGGCTACATTGTTAGGCCTATTCATGGGCCAAATTTAGGGCTCATTTTGGATATCCAAAAGGCCAATGCCACTCACATCCCTAAAACTTTTCAAGGTTAAAGCATGAGCCAGGCCTTTGAAAAATACAAAGCTCGAGTCTCCTTATTTGATTCCATTAAAACTTCAACTATTCAAATTAAATACTAATACGATAAACTACAAATGAACCAAATTTCAGCAAAAAAAACTCAATTTTCAATCACTTGAATATAATGGTTAAAGTCACAAGGCATGTTTGAAAATCACAAAGACAGACAACTAGCGACTATGACTACTAAGATCAAGTAGTTAAAAAATTAAATTTTAGATTGAAATTTAGTCTACTTATAGTTCATAGCAGGGGTAAAAAATTCTATATCGGCTGATAATTTTCTCTCCTTTTTTTTTTTAAAATAAAGGCCGATATCGGCCAATACATATCATATCGGCCGATATGATCAGTTCCAAAATCATATCATATTGGCCGATATTTGGACCCCTGGTTCATAGTTTAATTTCAATTTGAATAGTTATTTTTAACGAATTTCCAAAAAAAAAAAAAAAACAAAGCCGAATCAGATCTATATGTACACACATATTGTTGAATGACCCAACAAGCTTTCATTGACTTACTGAATTAGCCTGAGCCCACTGATTTAGCTATGTAAACTAAAAAACTTGGCCCAAGCCCAACCCAACGGGCTGTTACATATGTTCAAACCCATTCATTTATTAACGGGTTAAGGTCAGTCTTGGGCTGGATTTGGGCTCACCAACAGCCCTAGAAACTGTTGACTAGAAAATGAAGCTTGACTTCATTTGGTTAAGCACATAATAGCAGATTTTGAACACTTACGATGTCTAAGAGCTATCTTTTTTTCTTTTTCTTTTTCTGGAGAGACAGATGGGCATGTTAACAATACCCGTATATGGAAGGATAGATTCACAGGAAAGCTGGTCTGACCAAGCTGATAGGAATGCCACCAATCAAAGGGCTCCCATTGAATTTATGAACAGATAGGATCTATAAAATATTCCCATTGAAATCAGATTTGAACCAGTAATATTGTAGGTTGCATTCAATTTCATATTTCAATCTTTGATCTATCCATCATTGCTCATTTTACAATCAACAAGTTACAAAGGAATTCCTTAAACATCTCACACTCAAATTCAATGCATCTAATTTCTGCTATCTTATTGAATCATGGTTAACTAAGCCTCAATGGCTGGATCATATCCATGCCAAAACCACCACACATTCCACATGGAACAGAAACAATACTCATAACATAGACTAGAGAAGCTAAAAAGATGATGGTGCCAAAGAGCCAATTCTGTCCACGATGATTTACATAATCACCAAGATCCTATCTCCTCATACCACCACCTACTCTTAAACTTCATTCTACCCAAAACTTGACAAAAGCATTGACAAACGCCTTAATTACATCCCAGAATGGATTAGTTGCGCTTGCCTCTGCAATTTCCTTAGTTGCCTTTCCAGATGACTCACTGCCACAAATTAGATGCAAATTAGAGAACTCCCCACGAGGAGACCAAACCAGACTTAAGGAACAGTGCAATTGGTGAGCGAAGTGCTCAAAATTTGGGAATTTAAAAAGAAAGGCAGGATAACACATTGGTAGTGTTCTGAAAGCATACAAGATGAGCTAAAATTGAACACAAAAAGAAAATATATTTATTGAATTTTATATGATTAAAGTAATTGAATTTATTGGAGCTTCCATTTTATTTTTAAAAATTATGCACATTGTTACCCTCAAATCAGACATATCATGTTGTATACTTCTATTGAAGAACATAATTACATTTAAGATATTAAATGAAACTTTACCATGTTTTTCATTTATTTTTCCCTGGTTCACTTAGAATTTCTTCATTTAAAACAGTAAAAAAAAAAAAAATGATAAGGCAGTACACAGGTCTGGGCCCTAGTTGGTTCAGGATCCATATCAAATCCAATCAGGTTCAATACAGAGTAGTTAAAAAGTGGAATTAGATTTTTTATCAATAAAGAAAGAGAAAGGATTAAAAGAGGAACCATCCCTAGATCAATTAAATTGTGCTTTGTTTGAGTCCATGGAGTCATGTCCGACTACTACTTGGAATATATTGCTAATGAATTTTTTATTGTTAAGAAAAAAAGTTTTTTTTTTTAAATGGAAAATGAAAAAAGAGATTAACAGGGAATCCATACCTGGATCCAACAGAACTCATTGTGGTGGATACAGATGGTTGGTCCTGTGTCAGAACAGATACATTGCTTGCCTCCATTTTCTTTGAGTGATCACTGCTAGCCTCCATGGCCATGTCTGCTTTGGTTTCAGATATGATATTTGATATTACAGTATCAGAAACCATTTTGCCATACATAATGGAACTTGTTGGCACATCTGTGCTGAAATTTTGCTTGCCAGTTCCATCATCCAAACTCTCACGGGATTCATGAGTTCTAATTTCCCCCAGTTTTGATGGTTTTGCTGCCTTCATGTTCATATCTACTTCAGTGTCAGATACAATATCTGATATAATGGTCTCAGAAACCATTTTGCTGTTTGCAATGAAACTTGCTGGCGCATCTGAGCTAAGACTTTCTTTGCCAGTTTCATCATCCAAACTTTCGCTGACATAATCTTCAGAATATTTTGATTCTTGTTCTTGAGTCCTAAGTTCCCCCAGTTCCGATGATTTTGTTGCCTTCACATTCATATCTACTTTGGTTTCAGATATACTATCTAATAATACATTTCCAGAGACCACTTTGTTGTCCACAATGGAACTTGTTGGCACGTCCGAGGTGATATTTTTTCTGCCAGTTTCATAATCCAAACTTTCACTGGCATGACCTTCAGAACATTTCAATTCATGTTCTTGAATTCTAATTTCCTCCAGTTCTGATGGTTTTGTTGCCTCCTCTTCTTTACATTCTCCATCCACCGAATTCCCATTGATAAACCTAGCATTATATGAGGTACACTGCTTATCAGTAGGTTCCTTGTGAACAAACTGTGAAATGTAAATATCAACTGAATGAGATTTGACTGATTGCAGATCTTTGGATTCAACCATTTCATAACATCTATTACTAGGTTTCCCTCCAGAAATTTTGATGGGTTCTCCACATATACTCTGATCCTCATTAGAAAGGAAAATGATTTCATTCTGTTTATGATCAACTGCATGGGCAAATGCTGATGACAAAGACAAATTTCTCTGAGGTTCTGTCAAGAGTGGGTCTGACACACGTTGTTCTGAGCAAAAGTCAATTTTGTTTTCTTCAAAAGGCACATTGGCAGGACCCAAAACCTTATTTTCTTGTATTATATCACGAACAATTTCTCGAACAGTGTAGAAAGATCCACCAACTTCCTTGTGGGTGAGATTAAGTGAGGGAAAATTCCCATTGTTTGAAGATCGATACCTGAAAGAAAAATCATCATATAAATAAACAATATGCTGTCAAAATTGGATAAAGGAAAAGTAAGTCCAACCAACAGGTCAGACATTAAAAATCTTAATCCAGCTTATAAAGGAAATGGACAGAAACTGGACGCCAGTAGCTTCTAACAGGCATACCATTCATTAATCTTCGAGCCAAACATAGAACCACTGGAAATGGAAATGATGCTAGTGGAATGTCTCTGTCCTTCTTGAGTGTGTGCATGTGCAGGGAAAGTACTTTCTCATGCTTGAAATTTAACAAAAAAAATAATGCAGTGACCATCAGAAGTTCAACTGTGCCACCTCTCAGAATTAAACCTGCAGAATATGTCCAAATGGATCCTAGGAAAAACATATATATACTTCCTATTAGCCAGTCTTCACCAAATAGCCAAATGGCAACCAGAATATTAAGTTGGAACCTTTAGAACATGATCAACCATAAAAGTTCTGTGGCTTGGCATGCAATGGTCAAACTAAAGACGTGAGAACTATAACCCAAATGGTGCATAAACAACATATACTTTATAGTTTATAAGAAGGTAAGACATGAAGTACCATGCAATGTCACACATTTATTTTCATTACGTATCTATGAAGCATGCTAGAGAGATTAGACATATAAAAACACAAACACAAACACAAATATGAATACATACAAGCACACAACATGTATTGATGTGAAAAATTCACAGTGCACGCACTTAATATGGTGTTTCACAAAATGACACAAGTATGCACTTGGATGGCAGGAATTCACAGCAACACAGAAAAAATTGCACTAACAATCTAATGAGAAATGGCATCATGAAATGTAAGGGAGCTTCGATTTACTTGTTTATGAAGGACTCAACCATAGCTTTCCTCTCCTCCTTCGTCCGGCGAGTGCGAGACTTCTTACCTTGGGAGTCATTGAATTTAGCTAGGGCAAATGTTTGTCCACTCCAACTAGCTTTTACTGCATACATGATGCAGAACACACAGGAATTTCACAATTATAACCTGCATACAACAGGAAAATGAGTATTGTGTAAACAAGATAGCACAAGTGATTGGGATGCTGATATCATCGAGAGCATCACCATTACTAAATAATGAGTTGTAGCTCAGCTGTTTATCGAGGTAAAAAATAGTTCATCATGGAACAAAAAGGCAAGATTCTACCATCAATAAACCAATCCATCAAACATGTCACGCCCTGACCCAAAACATAGGCACGTGACGCGGAATGATTTTACTTTTTCGAATATCACACGTGGGAAATAGACGTGTACTCACAACTCAATCATTGAGATCATAAATGAACTAAAATACCATTAATATCTCAAAAGGGATATAAATTCTCTACCATAAATGTTATCAAACGTTCTAGAATTTATTACAACCAAATCCACAATGAATAAAATGGTATAAACAACATCACCAACTCAAATCAAATAAATAAAGCAATTAACTCAATATGTAGGGTGTATCAAGCAATATGATAAACTAAGCAGTTCCTCGGGGTCCCTCGGACCCAGTCGGTGTAACATTACCTGAAATTGAAAGGATGTGAGTACAAACAATACTCAGTGAGGAAATATGCATGCTGCACACTCACGCACCCACATAATAATAATGTATGAAATGAAATATAAATAAAGCTATGCTATCATGTTATATTATCAATCTCATCAATATAAACACAATGTCCACTCAAGGATACCAATCTCATCAACGTGAACACAATGTCCACCCAAGGATACCTCTATGGAACGGGCTATCAAACATTATGATCCCTTGAGGGACATAGGCAACGGCTTACAAGTGGGAGATCTCCATACAACATAGATAATCTACCTCACCCTGCGTCCCTTCACCACTCTGGTGATTAAGTCAGCTTTAAGGTGATCAATATACTACTTACCAAGTTAGTACCGCCCTAGTAGGGCTCACAAGTGTCTAACTCTGCGCAATACATCTTACTAAGTTAATACCGCCCAAGCAGGGATCACAAGTATCTAACCATGCGCAATGTCTTACTAAATTAGTACCACCCACATAAGCTCACGAGTATCTGACTCTGCGTGAACTGTACACCAAGTGTACAAAATAGTTGTGAGAGCGACCTACAGCGAGAAGCATGTGAGGGGCTATACTCAACGACAACCACGAACAACAGTGAGAGCGACCTACAACGCGAAGCATGATAGGAGCTATACTCCTCAACGGCAACCCTAAAAGACCAAGTCTCATCTCATAGCCGACGCCACCTCCATCATCCTGTCACACCAACCTCCTCTAGGGAGTGGGGACTCATACTAGTGGGGCCCAAGTAAGGGAAAGGTACATCATCAAGTCATATATACCCCTTTGGGTCTCATTCCAACACTAGTAATTTTCAATATTACCATACTCATTAACACACTATCCTATACTACTAACATCCTAGATAACCTCCTACGCACACATCAGTAAGTAATACCAAAGGGAAACATATTCATAATTACATGGGCAACATATATGTCATAATCACATAATAACCATAATTTTACAATGATAGCCGCATACCACACTCTATTACGTTTCATACATTCAGCATAATTATCACATTGGGTTATTTTAGAGACATTGACTACACACCAACCTTGAGATATACACATCGGGTTTATTTACACATATTCTTAGCCCTTTCAATTTATTCAACCCTTCTCCTCGTGGTTTAACATCCTAAGTCCAATCACTCTCTTTTCACAGCATAAACCCAATTAAATTCATTAATAAATCATCTCAGCCCTTCACAAGGGTCTCCAATAATTATCACAAATTTTCTATCATCATAACAAGATAATAAACATGCTACAAATCACATAATAAGAAATTAATAACATCTTATACATAGCATACGGCACATCCATCATATTTATCATGCATTAAACACATCAATAACCCAGTACATTCCTTAAATCAATATAATAGCATACAAGCATTCATACAATATGTGTGTAGCAATATTCGCCTCAAAATCACGATGTCTCAGGTTGATCTTCGGGTCGTACCTCAACGGGTTCAGGGTTCAAAGGCTCTAATCAATAAAAAATAACATAATACATCCCTATTAGTTCATCGATTAGGCCAAATCAAAGCTTAAAAGGAAAATCCCCAAATCTAGACTCAAGATTTACCCCCAATCCAGATTAATCCCTTCAATCTAAGGGTAATCCCCAAATCTCCTCTCATGAATTATCTCCAAAAATTATCATACACCCTTTTTCCCTAATTTAATTTCCTTCCAATGAGTTCAAAACTCAATTTCAATTCAGATCTACTCCCAAATAAGGTTCCATAACAAAAAATCCCCAACTACTTCCATGGATTCCTCTCCAAATAAGGCCTAAAAGCCATCACATACTCCATTCTCAACACATCCCATTAAGATCTCATCAAATAAGAAGAAGGGAAAGAGAAGGATCATAGATCTCACCTTTGGAGGAGAAGGAACTGTGCAACGGGGCGCTCCAAGCGTAGGAAATCCGAATCCGATGCCTTTAATGGGTGAAAATCAATAGAGGGAAGGTAGATGAAGTGTAATATCCCGCCCCAAAAAATCCCATATTGCTAGTTGCTTTGGAAATTCCATGGTATATAAGTGATAGTCTTCCTCCTTCTAGTATGAGGCCTTTTGGGAGCAACAGTGGTTTGGCTCGCCAATTGAAAGCCATGCGGGCCGTGTGTGAGGCCCAGAGCGGACAATATCATGCAAGCGGGACGAGTCGTTACAAATGGTATCAGAGAATGACTCAACTCTCTGCCTGAGGGTGTGGACTTGGTTGTTGTGTGTGCAGAGCCAGGGACGGCTCTGCCTTTAAGGGGGATAGAATGTAATACTCAGCCCTAAAAAGTCTTACATTGCAAGTTGCATTGGAAATTCTCTGGTATATAAGTGGTAGTCTTCCCCCTTTTAGTATGAGGCCTTTTGGGAGCAACAGTGGGTTGGCTCGCCAATTGAAAGCCATGCGGGCCATGTGTGAGGCCCAGAGCAGACAATTCCACGCTAGCGGGACGGGTCGTTACAGAAAGCAAGGGTTTGCTGTTAGGGAAGAAGGGTTGGCTATTTGGAAGAGGAAGGAGGCGAAATAAACCTAATTTTGTGCAAACACGGACTTATGTATAGATTTAATATTTTTATATTTTTTTATAGGGTCAGGCCATTACAAAATACATGCCCCTCATAAACATGTGACAATATACAAAACTACATGCATAAAGCATTTACCCAAATTTCAGTAAGAGTGCTAACAAAGTGAAAGGAACCAATCAGTAAGAAAATAAATAAACAGAGTGGAATGGCTGAAAATGTTAGGGAACCACAATGCTTGAGGCACAACCAGGGAAGGAATTTTACACATAAATATGAGAATCGGACATGAAACAGTATAGAAATTGATGCGGAGCATACCAGTCCCACAGTGTTTCCGCATTTCCTTTTCATGTCCTTTTTTTAGTAGATATTTTAGTTTATTTTTAGAAAAGGATATTAATGTAACTTTTGAGTTTCTTTTTTTTGGGGTTAAGATAAAACTATATAAGCCCCTCTCTTTGTAAGCTAGTTTTACCTACGCTTGATGAATAAGAATTGAGAGTTTTTTACAAATACGAGTGAAGCCTAGCGCGATTGATTTTGGCGTGAGACCCTTTTGGTGTGAAGTCTAACGTGAGGCGACCATACCTTCCTCTTCAGGTACGTCTCTTCATCTTCTATCTCTTTTCTCTTCTCCTTCCACATCCTCTTGTTTTGTGTTTCCTAAGTTTTCACCCCTCACTGTAATCCATCCCTGTGTTTTCGTTACCTCCTAATACCCATCCCTATTCCTTCAGAACCCTCCATAGTCATTTTCCTTGCTCCCGAATCCCTCCTCCTTTCTTTCCTCCATCGCTAAGCTTCCACCCTCCCTTGTGCCTTCCGTGCCCCACAAATTTCACCTTTCGTTTGCCGTAAGCCCTATTTTCTCTTCTATACACAGTCCCTTATTTAAAACCTTACCCATTTAACTCATTTTATCCATCGTCCCTTTCTTTTTTGACTTATTTCCATTTGCCCATCAACTATCCAAGTAACTCACTATTACCCATATCCCATTCATCTATTAATTAGTCTATTAGATTCCAAGGATAGTTTTGCATGATTGTTTGTGATAATTTTATATTTATTAATTATAAATATTAATTTGAATTTAATTTCAGCCCATATTAGTCTTACAGTTCATTATTTTCATCCCCTTTTGATCTTTAAGAAACCGCATTAGGCATTTAGGGATACTCTATCCCTTGTCCTGCATCAAAAACATTGCTGACTTTAAATTCCATCCAAAAAAAAACATTGCTGACTTTAAAGTGCCCAAGTATCCATAAGTAAGGAATCACAGAAACCCTTTTCTCCTCTTTTTGTATTATAATTGTTATATTAATAAGAAAACAACACAACCCATATAATACAACAATAATAAATGGGGAGCACTAGCACAGGCCAGAGGAGGCTACCTAACAACCTCTATAAATAGAAACGCTACAAAGACATAATTAACTACTTGAAAAAGACAAACCATGACATCTAGGTTGTGTTTGAATGGGGATAAGTGGGGGGATTTCTCCTAGAGAAGTCCAACTTCTCCTGTTTGGATCCATTCTCCTTTAGAAAGTGGGGTTCTCAAACACTATTCAAAAGAAAAGAAAAGAAAAAAGAAGAAGAAGAAGAAGAAGTGGGGTTCTCAAACAGTGAATCTTCCCCTCCTCCGAAAGGAGATGG
This sequence comes from Chimonanthus salicifolius, assembly GCA_013350335.1. Classification (NCBI taxonomy): domain Eukaryota; kingdom Viridiplantae; phylum Streptophyta; class Magnoliopsida; order Laurales; family Calycanthaceae; genus Chimonanthus; species Chimonanthus salicifolius. The sequence continues at coordinate 27,980,576 of CM023541.1, read as the reverse complement.
TGTTCTCCACCTCTGCCAGGAACACCATCTTCTCTAAAAGAAGAGAAGATGGGCAGAATTTCTCCTACCCTGGAGAACCTCCTACTTTAAGTTGTCCTAATCCAAACAGAGCCCTTATTCTTTAGTCAAGAGTTTATACAATAGAGATGGATAAAAGGGGAACCCATAACATAGGTGAATGAAATTTACCAGCTAGTAAAATGAAACAGTTGAAACTGCAACATTACCCAAAAAATGCAGCCAGAGTTGCAATGACGTAACATCAAAGTGAGGGACATACTGTTAATAATGAAGAAATACAAAGGGGAGTCAATGTAACACAAATACACAAGTACATACAGTTATATTCATGTTTTGGAAGGAAATGCTATCATCATCATCTATGCATTACTATATGTGCTGGCCTGCATAGTGTTGAAATCTTCTGGAAAAGAAAGTGCCTTTTTTGGGAAAAAAAAAGACCGCTCCTAACAGAAATATAAGTTGGTTTAAACATTTTTACCCCAAGAAAGTACTTTCTATTGGATGCATCCGAAAGGAGCACACGGGTTTACTTAACTAATACATACATCTAAACACAGGAGAAAAATAGGGCCTTTCTCCCTGGCCAGTCATCTTTGAGAAAAATCATCTGAATCCTGAAAATACCCAAACAGGTTCCACCCTTCATTTGGTTGTAGCCAAAACCAAAATGACCCAAATGGACGTTTAAAGGTGCATATGCCTAGTGATTCACAGTGGTAGGATGCACAGTGGATTCAGACTGTCCAAAAAGTGGGCTCAACTGGCTGACACAACAGACAGACATATCCATGCATTTCTCTCCTAGCAAGAAGAGATTGGAGAAATTACCCATTGAGAACTCTTAAAAAAAAAAACTGGTAAGCACTTTTTTTGTAGGCTTTACCTTAGTCCACAGAGATGATTAGTTGGAAATGTTCGTGCTTGAACACAATTGGATGCCCATCAAACGGCAGCTTAAATGGATCATTCAAGCATGATTCTTTCATTTTAAAGGCCATAAAGATTTAATTATGCTGCAGGAGTTGGGTAATTTCAAATAAGGTCAAAGACACGATCCCCTAGTAGAGTTGGTAAGTGCTCGCCAAACAGTTGCAAGTAAGGACCCAATTAAGAGGTTAGTGAGAGTAAGGAGAGGAGGAATATAGTTGCAAGCTTCAAAAAAAAAAGTACTCACTGAGTTCTCGACATAAGAATTCTTCACAGAAAAGATAAAACATAGGATTAAACACACAGGCACACATAGATAAAAAGAGAAGAAAGAAAATGGCTGAAAGACGAACGATGGAAAACAAGGAAAAGGGGAAGAAGCATTAAATAATGGACTACAAGCTCAAACAGAGAAAAAGAACAACAAATGTCATAAGTGAGAGAGAGAGAGAGAGAGAGATTACACGGAATTTCAAGCAAAGAAATTGTAATTTTTACCTGGATGGGATAAGGATGCGGGTATTATTTCATGGAAAGAGAGTCTTGAAATCTGGTTTTCCGTAGAAAAATCAATTCTGAGAAATTCTCGGGCATTTGAGAGGGAACAAACAGAGCCTATAAGTGTGGAAAAACCCTCAAAACCCTACCCAACGTGACAGTATTTAATATTAGAGAAAATAGATAATAAAACTTTTAAAATACGCTGTCACTGTTGGAAAATGAAGCTTACCATTTTACCTCCATATTTCTAATGATGTCATAATTTCAATTCATTCAAATTAATATCCATGTATAATTTTAATTCATTTGAATGAATGTGCTGAATAGTAATACGGAATACTGCTCAACTCCATTCATTCGAATGAATAAATAGTTTCAATCATTCATTCATTCAAGCCTTATTCATTCGAATGAAAAAAAATTCAACTATACATTCGAAGGGACTTATTCATTCGAATTATTGTTACAGATTACAGTTATTTAAATAATAAAATTTATTTTAAAACTTTAAAATTATTTTTTGAGCAATGTGTATTTTGAAAAATTCTCAAATTAAATATCCGGACTAATTACGATAATTTGATAAAAATACTTTAAAACTTAAAAGTCTTTTAACACTCCTAAATATTTTAAATAAAGTATTTTACAAATAAGGGTATCCATAGTATGTGCCGAAAACACATTTGGAAGTGTCAAAAGACCTTAAAGTTTTAAAGTATTTTTATCAGGTTATCGTAATTAGTTCGGATATTTAATTTGAGAAATTTTAGAAATACACCGTACTTAAAAAATAACTGTCTATGTTGTCGATGCTATAAAATATAGACAGTTATTTTTTAAGCATTGTGTATTTCTAAAATTTCTTAAATTGAATATCCGGACTAATTACGATAACCTGATAAAAATACTTTAAGACTTCAAGGTCTTTTGACACTCTTAAATATTTAAAACACAGTATTTTACAAATAAGGGTATCCCTACGTTATGCCGAAAACACATTTGGAAGTGTCAAAAGATCTTGTAGTTTTAAAGTATTTTTATCAGGTTATCGTAATTAGTCCGGATATTCAATTTGAGAAATTTTAGAAATACACAGTGCTTAAAAAATAACTGTCTATGTTGCCGATACTATAAAACATAGACAGTTATTTTTTAAGCACTGTACATTTCTAAAATTTATCAAATTGAATATCCGGACTAAATACAATAACTTGATAAAAATACTTTAAGACTTCAAGGTCTTTTGACGCTTCTAAATGTGTTTTCGGCACAGCTTAGGGATACCCTTATTTGTAAAATACTGTGTTTTAAATATTTAGGAGTGTCAAAAGACCTTTAAGTCTTAAAGTATTTTTATCAGATTATCGTAATTAGTGCGGATATTTAATTTGAGAAATTTTCAAAATACACACTGCTCAAAAAATAACTTTAAAGTTTTAAAATAAATTTTATTATTTAAATAACTGTAATTTGTATCAATCATTTGAATGAATGAGGCTCATTCATTCGAATGTATATTTGTTCATTCGAATGTATATTTGAATTTTTTTTCAGAGGCCCATTCATTCGAATGAATAAAGCCCATTTATTCGAATGAATGTTTGAAATTATTTATTCATTCGAATGAATGGGGCTGAGCAGTATTCCGTATTACTGTTCAGCCTATTCATTCGAATGAATTGAAATTACACATAGGCATTCATTCGAACGAATGAATTCATTCAAATGAATTGAAATTATAAATGGACATTCATTCGAATGAATGCCAAAATAAACTGGGCATTCATTCGAATGATTGAAAATGCGGAGGTAAAATGGTAATTTGCCATTAAAATCTGGATTCGAATATGTAGAGGCAGGAAATCCGGATGTGTAAGTGCGGCCCTTTAAAATCTTATTTTTACCAAATGGATTTGGATTTTTGGACCCTCACCGACCATCAAATGTTCATGACTGCTGACGTGTGCCACCCATTCTCCTTTTTTATAATGACCCAATTCCCAATCACCAAAATCCGACCCGATCCTGACCAAATTGTTCTCTCGACTCCATTTTGATTCCAACAATATATAGCAATTTAGTTGGAATATCAACATCATCAAATTGATGTAAAATTAGTTTGTATAAAACAAGTTTTATTTAAATATCTTTATTTATTTGATTTAAATAAATAAAATAAAAATTTCAAATACAATTGTCTATTTATTTTACTTAATTTAAATTAAGTGATTATAAATTATAAATATTTAATAAAACTATTCGTTTAGAAAAAATTCACATCAATAATCATTTTTTTAAATTGATGAATGTCATATTATTTCAATTTTTCTACTTTTATAGAAATTAAGTTAGATTTAGTTAAGTAGAATGAAATTTACTATGGGTCTATTGACACTCCTAAAATACACTATCCAAATTTTGGCATTTAGAGTTAAAGGTTAGAAGTCAACAAATGGAATAAGCCACTTTTACTTTTTTATTGTTATTCATAATATTTGTGTAATATAAAAGACATGGTTTTAGGTAATCGTTAAATAATTCTTGACCATTCATTTCATTAAATAATTATCATTTGCTTCCATCTTAACAAGCAAAAAAAAAAAGAAAAAATTTGTATAAAATGACTAAATATAGAAAAAGAGACTTTAAGATTTGATTTGGTGCATTTGAAAATTTTGACTGATCCTGTAATGACTTGATTCGGTGTTTCGGAGTTTTAGGGAGATATGTGGCTCTTCGAGACGTTTTTCGAAGTTCGATAGAAGTGGGTAGTGTCTGGGCTCACTGGCGAGCCCTGGTTTCCCTGGTTTTGAGCTCAAGAGCTTGAGTGACATTTTCATAATATTGGTTAAGTTAGTAATTTTCATGCAAAAATATTTGAAAATTTATAGAACTTTAGAATGATGTGCTTAGATCCTTAAATTTTGCACACACTCTCCCCTCAGACAGCTATACATGTGAAAAAAGAGACCCGTGCTTGTCCATTGTTGAGGTTCCTCGTTCGAATTTCTGAGTATTTTTTGGGTTTATCAAAAATAGCAAATGATTTATTAAAATTATTTCTCGAACTTAGCTTCAGCGAGATTTCATACTCAAGCTTGGTTTTCATCCCAGAGTTTAAGAAAAATAATTCAAATTTGTTTAATGTCCAAAATCCACATTTTCGGGCATGACCCATTTTGAAATCCAAAAGACCCCCAAAGCCCACTTACTATAAACAACCCTTTTATTCCCTTTTTGAGAGAAAAGTCACATCAACCTTCCCCTTTTGGAAACTCCAATCGTATCCCTCTCTTCCTCTCCATCTCCTTGCCCCCGGCCATCCGTAGATAGCTCGATTTCGTTGATTTCTCCCAGGTTTTTCACATAAGGACCTTGGATTTACTACTTTCTTAGGCAAACACCCTGGTTTCAGGTACTTTCACCATTCTTCTCATTTTTTTTTGTTGCTTTCTCTCATTCCCTTGATGCGTAGATTTTTTTTTAGTTGCGTATTTAGTGTTTTTGAAATGATTTTCTATCTCGAATTGGCTCTAGGACTTGTTAGAACGCTTGGATTTTTGAATTTGGGGTTTTCCCATTGGTTTCCTTAGATTTCTAGGGTTTCCCATCACATATCCATGTCCTTGTCAAAAAGACGAAGTCTCGGAACTTCCGAGACAAAGCTCGGACCTTTAACTTCGGAACTTTCGACGGTTCAGAAATTTCGATTCATACTTCGGATCTTTCGAAGGGGTGTGAGCCTTGGCCTTGCCTTTAGTCATTCCGAAGGCTCAGAATGACCGACCCAGACTTTGGAACAATTAAAATGTTCGGATGATCCAACCTATTTCTCAGAATCTTTTGAGAGGTCGAACGATGTAATGCCTCATCCTATTAGTACAATATTGTCAGCTTTAGGCCCACACGGGCCCTCACGGCTTTGTTTTTGGAACGTTCGACCATGATTCACACGTAGTCCAAAAGGCCTTGTACTAGAGAGAGGGAGGCATCCATATATCCATATCATAGCTCTCAACTTCCAACTGGCGATGTGGGAATTTAGCGCCCCATCCTGGTACTTTTCTCTCCCACACTGCCCCAAACACTGGCGTATCACAATCCACCCCTCTTAAGACTAGCTGTCCCCAACTATGCCCACAAACACACCCATGTTTGAGAGTTGAATCGTGCTTTGATACCATTTGTAATGCTCTGTCCTGTTAGTACTATATTGTCTGTTTTAGGCCCACATGGGCCCTCACGACTTTGTTCTTAGAACGTGCACCCATGATTCACATGCCCAAAATGCCTTATACTAGAGGGATGGAGGCATCCATATATATATATATATATATCACAACTCTCAACTCCCAACTGGAGATGTGGGACTTTTAGCGCCCATCCTGGCGCTTTTCTCTCCCACACTGCCCTCAAACACTGGGGTATCACATACAACCTTGCCTCTAACCCGGAACTTTCAAAGTATTCGGAAGTTTCGAACCTGATCTCGGAACCTTTCGAGACAAGGGGTTCTCCAACCTTTAGCTCGGAACCATCGAGAGTTCAAAAGTTCTGAGCCAGACTTTGTGATGTTCCGAAGGTCCTCCTTCTTAGGGTTTAGAGGTTTTGAACCTTGTTTTTGGATCTTCCGAGGAGAGTAGCCTTGGTGTTTTTCTGAGTTTTTTTTCCACTGGGTTTTCCTTGATGTTTGTTCGGTTTTCTACATTTTTCAGTTGCTGTCGGATACCCGCGTGGATTTAGGATCTTCCTGGTAATATTTCTCCGCTTCTTATACCTAGGTGACGGGACTTATTACACATGCTTTAGTGTACACATTGTTGTGTTTAAAATTTATACTCGCAAGCATACAAACCATTTATAATATAGCTAGGAGTGCGAGGTCGAACCCATCAGAACTTAGGAAAATATATCCATGAAAAATGTACCATTGAATTATGTAAATTAAGAAATTTAGAAAACATGGAGATAAATCATAAATATGGAATTATTTATCTAATATATGAAGTTTAATTATAATTTAGAAATATTCTAAAAATAGAAAACATGGTCTAAAATTAAAAACAACATATAAACTTAGAAACTAACCAATGATAAGATCTAATTTTCATGGAAAACACAAAGTTTATCTAATTTTCATTAAGATGGTGGAATTAATCTAATTTTTTTAAATAATCTTAATCTAATTTAGAACACAAAATTAAGATACAATTAATTAATTTACCAACCTAGTTCACCAATTTCAAGAATTTGAATTTTTAAAAGAATAAAATAAAAATAACACCTAAAATTACCTTTTTACATTTTTACAGTGGAACTGGCTCAAAGAATCACGGAGACAGTATTTTCCCATATTTTGAAAATAAAATAAAGGCCTCGATTACAGAGCTCAGGTAAATTACCTACTATGCATTCAAATTTTTCATCCATTAAAATTCTAAATATAAAATCCATGAATTCAATATTAAGAATTTCTTAAATTAAACATTAGAGTAATTAGAATTTAAACTTTTTCTCTAAACCTAAATATTTTAGTGCACTATTGAAAATAAAAGCCTTAGATCGAAGAAGGAAGTCTAATTTGTCTAAATATTTTAGTGCATCTAATTTGAAAAATATAGAATTAAATCCAACACGTTTTTTTATAAAAAGAATTAAAATCAAATCCTCATAATACATGAATTAAATAACTGGAAAACCATAGACTAATATTTTAGCACACCTTTAATTTATTTAAAACATGAAATTGAAACTACAACTCAATGGAATTTTGGAATAAAAAAATAGAAAGGTGGTTGTTTGGAGTGCATACAGTATGGAGAAAAGATGATTTGGTCATGGTATAGTGTTGCAACGCCACTACACTTTTCTTGCATTCCGTTTACTGTTGTATTCTGGCTGTATTTTTCCTCTTATATTTCCTACTTTGCTGGCTGATCTGCTTTGTATTTTTCCTCTATATTGTAGCAGTCCTTGCATGATCCTTTTGCTGGTGTGTCCTTCCCTCTCTTGACTACAGCGTTTGTAATGCCCTACACTTTTTCACTCGTCGAAAATCAGAATATATATATATATATATATATATATATATATATATTTTTTTTTTTTTAAGCAAGAGTTAGAGAGAGCGGGACGCCACGATGCGAGCTAAGTCTGGGTTTCCAGACCCTTAACTGGCCAACAATACGTGTGCGTGGACCAAGTCCACAAAACAGTTCACACATTAACGATTAACTGCGGAAATATTATATGAATGGAAACCATCCATAAACATGATATTATATGCAAAGAAGCCAGTCAATATAAATTAACTTAATCTCAAATAATCATCATTCAACCATAGCAAAATAAATCTAGTTATTATAATCCCAAATGCTAATTATCTCAAATACATAGTTCCAAAATAAATAGAATCTGCGCAAGCTCCTAAGCTTGGCTCTCTTCACGTCCATTGTCCTTTCCATTTCTTGTTCCTTCATCTAAAAAGTAGAAGTAGGGCGTTAGTCAACGTGCTCAGTAGGAATTCCAAGTAGGGTTATACATATACGATCAATATACAAATCAGAATAAGAATATCATATTAAAACTGTACACATATTATAGTACCAAAAACAACGCATAATAATCATATCCAAAATATGCAAATGTATATGCCAATGCCATGGGTGTCATATTCCAATGATCCCCCACCCAATCTCCATATCCAATATCATACAAAACATAACAACATTTTCCTTGATACCATGAAACTATATCAAGATGTTCCCTTGGCCATTTACGTCCGCAGTATTTTGTGACGGTACCACCAAGTCACTGTTATACCTCCCCACTTGTGTTAATCGGAATTACCAATGGAGCGTAGACTCGTCCCTCTGCCCAGGGTTTTTGGACTGGTTACCCCGGAGCTCTTTGGCCCACATACGCCGTACCCCTATCTAGCAATCTCGGACAAGGCCAATCATAACAATGGTTTACATAGCTTCTTCCAAGCTAGTTTTCAAGCCCCAAGTCATGTCCGGACAGCTCATAATTTGGCATGCTGCCCCATAGGCTCCCTCCCATGCCATGCATGAGATTATGGATGCATAATTGTCATTTTGTATCAAAATACATATTTAATTGAAAAACAGTTCATAAAACATATTCCATCCATTTAACCAAAATAATTCATCATGTTTGTAAATCAAACCAAGAACACATTCATATATAGATCCCTATGCATTTCAATAAGGTAGGAATCCTACCAAATTCCAGTTTGCTGTCCTTGCTGTTTCATGAAGATACCGTTCACCGATCACGTCAAAATCGAATTGCAAACACTTTGCGAATCTCCTTTTCCTTATTACATTTAACACATATATAAATCAATTTGATGATCCATTTGATTTCCATCATCCCCTACATCATCCCATGTTCATTTCTCAATGCATCATAGTCCTTAAACCAGTTAAGATCCTCAATGGAGTTCGGCCATACAACATGGCTGAAATGTGTTTATGTCTTACAAAAACCCATCAATGGGGTTCGGCCATACAACATGGCCGAACCTCATTCTTTGGTTTTTGACCCTCTTTTTAATCCTTATTTTATTTTAAATAATGCGAGTCAATCATCATTCATTTTTTTTTATTTCTTAATCTAATAATCCCTAGTTAGTCATTTAATCTTTTAAACATATATAGATCCATAAAATCATCCACGGGATTCGGCCATACAACATGGCCGAACCCATTATTCTTCCTTTTCATCTCCTTTAATTCCTATATCACCGTAAGGATGGGTTTTTCTTAAAAAAATTACATCCGACATGTTTTAGGTCACTTGATGGGGTTCGGCCATACAACATGGCCGAATCTCATCTAGTCTCTCTTTGAGTCCTCAAATGATCCCCATAAAAAAATAGGGTTCGGCCATACAAGAGGCCGAACCTTGTTCTTTGATTATTTTTTCCTAATCTTAGTATTACAAGATAATTTTGAATATCCTTCCACATTTGTTTCAACCATTTAACCATTCCTTGAATGGATTTCAAGTCCATGGCCTTATAACCATTTGGCCGTTCATTTCAATCAAATATGAACCCCATGGTTGTGGCCTTCGGCCATTTCATAGCAAAAACCATGGTTCCTTTAGTTTCTTTCACACATTAGTAAACTCATCCATACAACTCTCGGTTGGTTTTCAATATCTATCCATTCCTTGAATGGATACTAACTCCATGATCATTTTATTCTAACATTCTTGGAGCCCATGGATTCGGCCACCTATGGCCAAATCCATGACTCCCTTAATCACATTCCTATCTACATAAGCATGGAACATAACTTTACCTGTCTCTTCCTTTCTTTGTTCCGGTCTTTCCTCCTTAATCCTTCTCCTTTCTTGGTGTTTTGCTGGTCCTCTAAGTGTAGTGACGAATTGTGGAAGAGAGAGAGAGAGAAAAGAAGATAGAAATCTCTTTGTTCTCAAATGAAGAGGTGCCGGCCAAGGGGTGTTAAGTGCCCCTTGGTGGTGTCTCCTTGTAAGCAGCCCAAACTCCTTTCAATCCCTTCCTTTCTTGTTCTTCACTGATTTCTCTAAGTCTAGAGACGAATTGGGAGAGAGAGAGATGAGAAGAGAATGCAAATCTCTTTGTTTCAATTTGTGGAATTCGGCCAAGGGGTGTGAAGTGCCCCTTGGTTGTACCCCTTTGTAATTAGCCCAAGGCTTTCTCACTTCCCTCTTAATAGTTTCATCTTAACCAAGGTGTCCCTTGGCTTAACCAAGGCACCCCTTGGCTTCCCAACGTGTGCATGGGTTTCATCCATGAGATGGAACTCTCCATTTCCAACGTGTGGGTTGGTACCCCTTGAGATGGAAACTCTACCATTTCCATTTCAACTCACCTTGACTCAAGCATTTTAATCTTGAACTCAACTCAAATAATTTAATTCATTTGAACTCATTAATCAACTCAAGTCAATTTAACTTAGCCACAACTTATCATTTATTCAATTCCTTTGAACTCACCCATGGTTGACCAAGTCAACCATGGCTTAGCCGACATGCACTACATGACATTTAGGGTCCCACTTAGCCATTTCATTTACATGCCACTTCACTTGATGAGGTGGATCTCGTGCCTTGGGTTTTAATTGGGTATTTGACCTAATTAAATTAATCTTACCCATTTACTTCAAAATTAGTTCACCTTGACCCATTGGGTCCTAATTGAGCAATTAACCCATTTATTTAAGGCTTACCCAATTATTTCCAATTCAACCTTAACTATGATCCGTTGGGTTGGTAATTGACCCAATTCCTAACCCATCTACGGTCCATTTCCATTATTTAATTTCAAATTCCATCAATTTACAAATTAAATGGACAATTCCAATATATATTTATGAAATGAAAATCTGGGGTGTTACAGCGCTGCTGCATGAAACTGGTTGTAACACAAAAACACTGCTATGTTTTGTACCCAAACTGCTGCTCTATGATGTCTTGTATGCTGGATCATTTTCTTTATTACAATCACTACCATATTGATTAATGAAATCAGCCAATCAATTAATTCATTTAGCAATCTGAAACTTGCAGCACCCTTCACAAGTTTTGCTCGAATCGTCACATCTAATTTGTATGCATGACTTTTGATTTTTTTTTTTTTATCAATGGCTTGTTGTTGCTTCTCATTCCCGTTGCTGCCTTGTTCACCTGTTATTGGGAATGTTTGTTGTAGTAAAACCAGTCCCATGTTTCTCTATTCGTGTTGTATTGCCTCTGGTTGGACTAAAAAACAGTGTTGTTTGGCTTGAATGTGACCACCCAACTCACCACGAAATCAGTCAAGCTGTTGCTCATTTGGCTGTCCCTGATCTTTCTTGCCATTTGTTTGTTGAGTTCTTTTGAAGACAACTCAATACAGCTAAGGCCTCTTCACTTGTGGAGCATAATGGGCCAAGATAATGGATCATGCGCATAGGCCTCTTTCTTGGGTCTTATTCTCTCTTTTGTCCATTTAGACAATTTTTATTGGCACGTGTATAACTTTAACACACTTCAATCTTCACGGGTTTAGCTGGGCTTTTCTTGTATGCATTTTGGCCCAAATTCTTCATTTATTCCCAGTTTTCTTCTGATTTCTTGTATTTTCTCAGTTTATCCGCAAAACTCCAAAAATCACATTAAACATATATAAAACACACAAAACAAGGGCTAACTAGTCCAATATCCAAGGGTAAAATAATCATTTTCAATATTCATCACATATCTTGCATATAACAAATATTTGATTGTCTAGACATGGAGCAAAAAGAATGAGGCCCATATGCGTCATGAGTCACTCACTAAGGGAATTGGTCTGATGAATATGTGGTAAGGGGCCCATTCAAGTGTACTTATGTTATATATTTGTGATAACATAATGGATGGCTATATGACAACACGTATATGATCTTGTGATGATGTGACGTGATTGGGTGATAACTTATTGATCTGTTGTGGATATGCATGTGGTAGATAGTAGAGGTAGATTTCCTACTATGTGATGATGAGCATGCTATGTTTGGAATATTAACATGTAAAGAGACACATTGTCATGCATGTAGCTAGTGTTGCAGGTTGTGAGTGGGGCATGAATACTAGGATACATAAGGACATAGAGATGTGCAGAGTGAGTACTTAAGATGTTAGTTGATAGAGAGGCCGTGTGTGGGACACGGGGATGTGGACTACAAATTTCTAGGTGTATGAGTATAGATTGGTATCCTAGAGTGTGTTAGATTGTTGAATCTACCCAAGTGTGGTGTTAGGACATATCTTTGGGAGGGATAGGGTCCGGTGTGAGATTGGTGTACCCTAGATGTGTCGATATGGTTCGATCGACTTGGTGACCTTGAGTGTCTCTCGGGAGGCAAACGAACAGAGCAGTGTGCCGCCTGAGTAGTGGCCGGGGGAGTACTATTATTATGGAACATGAGGGCGTGGTCAATGAGCGTCTCCCGAGAGCCAAAGAGGTTGAGTGGCATGCCATCTAAGTAGTGGCCAGGGGACGGTGATGGATGTCGTGCGCGTGAGCGTGGATGATGATAGATCTTGGGAGCTAGATGGGTTGAGCGGCGTGCCACCTACTTATTGTCTGGGAGTCCACAAATGCGGTAGCGCGTGATGACACTATTGATGATCAACTCCTTAGATTCAAGGGTTAGTGCGGCGTGCCTCCCTAACTGTGATGAGGAGTCGGTATTGAGATTTGATTACAATTCTTAAAAGTGGGGGTTAGTACGAAAGGCCTCCGTGATTGTGATGTGGAACATTCATCAAGAGATTTGTTTAGTGTGATAATTTCTTTAAATGATCATACTAAGATTATGACCCTTTACATATTGCTTGATTATCGATGCTTGTGCACAATGTATAATATAAGATAATCAACATGCAAAGTGTTGTGTATTGAGAAGAGTACATAAATACTAAATACACGCACACAAAGATCAAACACCATAAGACTAATTTAAAGTGGTTCGATTAGCCAACCTACATCCACTGTTAGGACTCGTTCAACCTTGAGCTATCCCCAAAATCCACTAAGTGGGGACTTACACCCTCACAATTCGAGTAGGAATTTTACCTCACTTAATCGGCTGGGAATTTCTCCCACTACTGTAGAATAGGAATTCCACCTATCCATTTGTCTGGGAATTCCACCCATCACATGTGCTGGAGACAACGCTCCAAATTTTTTTTATAATGGTTCCAGAACCAAGCTTCCTTAATCCACATTCGGAACAAAGGTTTTAAAACAAAATTAAAACCAAGAAACACTTGCCTTTGTAGCTCTATTTCTTGATGTGTGCTTCTTCAAGATCCCACCCAATGTGTGCTGACGCTTCTCCTTATAGCCGCCGTAAAGCAATCACAATCCAGGGTGACAAGGAAACTGGCTTGATCACAACTTTCCTACTTTATAATCCTTTATCCTCTCTTTCTCATTTTCAAACTCAATCAATAGATTTGTTGTTTATGAGTTTTCTTTTCTCCTATCTCTCTCTTCACAAACTCAATCCATATGATTGGTTGTATTTGATTCCCCAAGTGTAAGCACGAGAGAGAGGAGTGATCCTTCTGTTGGCCCTTGTTAAGCTTACTGATAATGATGAGGGTCCAAATGATTTTGCTAAAGGATGCCAACTGGTTGCATAAAGAGAAGGTAACCAATTGTAGCAACAGTAATGTACCGACAGGTCAGGCGCACCGAGGGGTCGATGACTAAAAATGTTACCGTTCAACAACCCAACCGTTTCGCAATAATGCACTCCCAACGGTAATAGTCTTTCTCGATCGACATGTCGGTGTCGCCGATAGGTCGACATTTATGGTACTGAGAGGTCGGTCCATACGAGAGCCTCAATCTGGGGCAATACCATGCTGACAGAGTTTCAAGTTCAGAAACCAGTCATACCCAAAAAGACCTGTTGCCCGTTACCGAGGGGCCGGTCCTGGCTACTCTCGATCTGTCTTTAAAATACCGATATGTCTATTTTCTCGAGTGCCCACCTGATTTCTAAGTTCCAGAACTCATAAATCTTATCGAAGACTTGTTGACCACGAGGGGTCGTTTCAGCCTTTCACCAAGGGGTCGGTGCATACGAGACTCTCGATCAGAGGCTTTCTCAGAATGACAGTTCAATGATCTAGAACCTATGTCAATCTGGTTGACCAATCTTGGACCACGATGGGTCGATCCTGTCTCCACCGAGGGGTCGGTGAGAAAACTGGTCGAGCTAATAGGGAAACCAAATACATATTATGGCTCCCTTTTCTTAGAGGCCCAAGCACTTCGGTTTCACCAATTACTCCTCATAATTGGTTTTTGATGTCTTCTAACTTCTACTAATTTCTCCCCATTTTGTCATTCAATTGACAAAGATTAATAGGTAGACTCAATTTTCAAGTACTCCCCCATGCTTCTTGTATTTAGTGCTTAACTATGTTCTGCTCCGACTCATGGTTATCCCCTATGGTTCAATGCACACTTCTCGTGCGTTAAGGTTTATTCTCCCTCCACAAGCTATGTTCCAGCTTAGATAATTTCTTCCATGAGTCAGGCTAATGTCCTAGCTTCTCTAGAGTCTTCTCCCCCATTCTCCAAGCTATCTTTTGTATCCTCTTTGACTCATCTCCCCTATGAAGTAAGCTAAATTTTCTAGCTTTTCCAGATTCTCTCCCCCATACACTTAGTTGCCTCTAAGTTTATTTTCCATCAAGCTTCCTTTCAAGCTTGCATTCACCTCCCTCCATAGGTTGTCATGACCAGTGACAACAGCTAATCAGCACATATTTTGTGCTTCCCCAAACTCCAAGGTGTGTGCAATATCACAGCCCAATCCAAATCTCCCTTACATGCAAATATGAAACAAACTCATCTGATCCTGTATGTTAGTCTATTTAACAAAATCTATATTAGCAATAGAGACGAGATAGAAGGCAATTCACCAAATTACCACATACACAAGATCAAACCATATCATTTCATTGATAAACAAATCAGTACATATGGTTTGGGAGAGGGGCAAATGGATGCTTAGACAAAATATTAACATAGTTTTTCCAAAATATGAAACATAAGTCATGAAAAACTATCTTAAGCAGAGCCATCCAGAGGAGGAGATACTGGAGCGGAAGAGTCGATACATCAGGAAAGGTTGACTATTGATTGTCGTAATGTAGAGATTTCTTCGTGGGTACTCTGAGTGAATCTTTCCACGAAGTCATCTAGCCCATCCAAATGTGCCTCAATTTAAGAGACTCGATCTTCGATTTTGCAGATAAATCGAATCAGGGTTTGTGACTGAAAGGTGTCTACATTTTTCACATTCACTTCTCCTTCTTCATTAGAATTGTCCAGCAACGAAATCACTTCTGCTTTAGTTCTCAAGTTTTGTCCAGATTGAAACCTGAGGAAGTATCGACGGCTAGAGTTTTAGGAGCAGGGGTTTTTCTGCGAGGGTAATCTTGGGAGCAGGGCCGACAGGGCTACGTTCGGGAACATCCTGTACGAACCTAGGTGATTTCTTGAGGAAATGGAAGCTGGACTTAGGGATTTTTCCGGTGGTCGAAGACTGAGATTTAACTATCTCTTTTTTCAACATGGTTGCTTGGGAAGAGTTGGCCAATCTAGGGCACGGGAGGAGAGGAGGAAATCGCCAGAGCTCAACAGGAGAAGGAATGATGATTTTGAAATAATCTTTTGTTTTCGCAGAAAGAGACCTTTTTAACTTACTCTTTCTGATTCACCGACGAGTCGTGAATAATGACCGGTCTGTGTTGATATGTTGATAAATATCGACATGTCTCCCTTTTCAATTTTTCCCCTTTTAGACAGTGTTCTGATTTCCAACAGTACCGACCTGTTTGTTCCTCCGACTAGTCTATCCCTCGACCTGCGTTTTAAACCTAAAAGATGACTGGATATGTGTGTGTGTGTGCGCGCGCGCTTGAGATGTTCATAGTTCATCGAGCTTTGCTTATACACTTTTCAATGCCAGTGTAGATTCATACATTCACACATGTTTTGTACCTTTATAAGATTCAATACATCCCTCTGAAGGTAGGCACAAAACATGGATTATTGATCTCTTTTCCTGGATCCAAACCACTTCAAATACCTTGGGCACATTTAGTTTTCCTGTTCCAATATATTGCCGAAGTATGTGATGTTATGAGATGCAGCATTTCAAGGTCTTGGAAAAAGGCAAGGTGTATATGAACATAACTCATTCCACATAGTGTAGAAGGTAACGGATATTCAAATCATACATTCATTTCACATTTAGAATATATTAATCATGCATATGGAAATGAAGTATGATGCTATTCACACAACTCTTATGCCGGTTATCATGTTATTACCCAAAACATGATAATCACTTTTACCATTCTTTCAAGAAACCTCCAATGAGGTTCATTTCTTGAGAAGATTTGGAACATAAATGGATTTAGATATGCTTATTTGATCATTTTGATCAACACTTTTGGTAGGTCACACCAAACTAAACATCCATTTAAAGACATATAGCATGTTTCATTCCACACGAGATTCACAAGTTTAGGAACTTGGAATGAAACAACACTGTGTATGAATACCATACACACCCAATACACGAGGTAATGCACATACTACATTCCTTTCCTAAAGATGCACAAGTCACATGGCATATGAAATGAAATGAAACAATTATAATCCAATACTAGAGTGCAATCCTACATGTACATACAAGTATCTTGCATAAGATCAATCCAACAATCAAACAAGAATATGGATTGAAGACAAGATACAAGGTGATTCCAAAACATGTCTCAAATGTGACACCAATAGTGGTATCCTTTTACACATTTGAACATAACATTGAGACTTAGAATCTAAGTCCACAAACCAGTGATGACCTTTTATCAAATCTGGTTTTAATCTTGGGTGTCTTCCTATTTGATTTTTTGAATCAAAATTTCCAGATTTTGCACCACGATATTGTCCTAACATAAGAGGCAACCATATTAGTACATGGCCACAAAGGATACTTGAAGGTCATTACCTTCATTAAGTTCCTTTACTCTATTTTCTTCTTCTCTTGGAGTATTTAGCTTGGACTTTTTCAATGGATGAACCATTCACCTATATTCTGAGTATACAACTTGGTCAGATAGGTGGTGTTGTCCATTGGGCTAGAAGAGGCAATTTTTCTGAGGATTCTTTCAGCCTCTTTTGTTGCTAAATATTTTTTAAATATTTTGAAAGCATATTATGAAACAACGATTATGAATACTACACGTGTTTGATTAAAGTGCATATCCAATTCATCACTAGTCCAAGTAATTTGGTCTTTGTAACGTTCTGCCCTTTTTCTATTGATTAAATCAAAGTATTTTTTTTTACACGGAAAAAGGGATGGATACGTCACGATGCTTCTATTTTCCTTGTATTTAACTGACTCCATCAGCTCTTGTTCAGCAATGCTTGCTGTACTCACAACTTCTGCCAAAGTTATTGATTTGAAGATGGTGACCGTGGCTCTGATGATAGGACGTAGACCTCTCTCGAACTTTCGAGCTTTCTTATATTCAGTGTCCACCATGCATGGAGCATCACAAGAGAGCCGGATGAATTTTTGATGATATTCCGCCATTGTCATACGTCCTTGAGCTAGGACTATCAATTCTTGGGTCTTACGTTCCTTCTCCTCCTCTGGAAAGTAGTGCTCTAGGAAAATTTCTGTGTAATTCTACCAAGTCATTTCTGCCACAACTTGGTTTTGTTCCACCGCCTTTCACCATTTACCCGCATCGTCTATCAATTGAGATGTGGGTAGCAAAATCCTATCCTGATTGCCCATGATCCTTAATAATTTCAGGATCTTGGTAGTGTTCTCGATCCAATTTTCAGCTCTCATGGGTCCCTTATTTCCATGAAAGTATGGGAGACGTTGTTGTTGAAAATCCCTGACCAAAGGTCTGTCTTGAGAATTAGTTGCGGCATTGGCACCACCACCTGCTTGGTTCTGTTGCAGTACTGAATTCACTACTGCTTGTATGAAACTTTGGAGCTCGGGCGTCACGGGTGTGATATTGCCACTTGTCTCCTCGATGTGTTCAGCATTGCGTCAGGTGTTCATTCTTCGTGGCGGCATGTTTCCTAAGTCACAAACATTCGCTTAGTAATCTTATACAAATGCTTCTTCAAGCAACCATGATTCATGCATAATCAATTAAATACTGACTGGTTTGACGCAATCTCTTAGGTTTTATTGTCATTTTTCTTTTTGAGTGGAATTTTTCTCTAAGTTTGTTGGATATGTTTGACTTATAATAATTTCCTTCATTTGTTTTTTCATTCTGCTTTGATACCAACTGTAACGGTGGTATCGGTTAAGTTATGAGCCTAAGTTTGCTTTGATACCAATTGTAACTACCCGCCCTTTTTCCATTGATTAAATTAGAGTATTTTTTTTTTACAAGGAAAAGGGACAGATATGTCACGACGCGAGCTGAGTTCAAGTCCGAAGACCCAACCCTCGACTGGCCAATTCTAGCACACACGTGGGTGAACCTACTAAACATATATGCGTGTGCCAGCATAACACTTGTGAAATAACATGTGCGGAAATAATATTTGTAGAATTATAATACTAAACATTTCAATAGCAAAGATGGAAATAACTTAACCATATAAGTCAAACGTCAAACCATATACAAAATAAGAGTTATCTAAGTTATTACATCATTGGATCCTATGAAATTACATGACTCAATCAAAATATCAAAATAAGAACTATGAGATCTCTAATCATCTTCGGATTCATCTCTTCGTCAAGCATGGCTACCACTAGGTCCAACTTCTTCTCCTTTACCCTGATCTGTGTTAATATATAGGGGAAAAATGTACGGTTAGTCAACTTGCCCAGTAGAAAGCTCTGATGATAAATTGCACAAAGTGTAAAAATCTCAAAATATCATATAATGAGGATAATATGAAGAAAATCCCAAAGGGTGATTAACATATATTTCTCAAATATAAAATAGAAGATGTACCAAAGCCCGATAACGCATAAATCATAGAATGATATGCCATGGGTGCCATGCATCAATGATATGCCCACCTATTCCCATTCATCATATCATAACAAATCACTTGAAATAATAGTTCTCAATATTGGCCGCTTATGCCTACAATATTTGAGGCGGCAACCACCAGGGTGTTGTTACCCATCCACAAATTAACCGAGACTATCAGTGGAGTGTGGTCTTCTCCCTCTGCATAGGGTTTCGGGACCTACCCAGGAGCTCTTTGGCCCAATTATGCCGTAACATTCATATCAAGGGACGGGGCCAAAGTCTAATATTTTTATAACATTTTACATGAGTCCAAGTGAGGTCCTGACATTTCCTTCTTGGCTCAGTACCATCAACCCTCTCATGCAACCATGTGTGCAAACATGATGACAAAATCATAAATTCCATAATTTCTCATCAAAATCATTTCCATGTACATAATAAAATCGTAACCTAATAAATCCATATTTATGATTTTAAGAGACATAACATATAACAAAATTATTCACTTCATTGTGCTTCAATAAAGTAGGAACTCCTACCTGATCAAAAGTGATCAACCAAATAAGATTCACGTGTTTGCTCGAACTGCGTTAGAATCACCCTTCTCCTTTTGTCTAGGTACATGTTCAAATTACAGTTTATATGTCACCATCACAAAAATCATTTGTCTAACCTGTGTAGATCTAATCCAAACCTAAAGGTTTACTGTATAATTTCCAAAATCTAAAAGATTCCTTTATATTTGATTTAACTAGCATATTCATTAACTTTGATAATTTGTCTCTGTTTCAGACCGACATATCGACACTGTCGATACATCGCCACTGCACACAGTCGACACATCGCCACTGCACACAGTTGACACATCAATCATCTCGATATGTCGACTAGACTCTGTTTGCTTCAGTTCATATTTTCCAGTTCCTCTTCGGATTATATATCGACATAGTCGATACATCTTGTTATGTTGCCCGGCTTGGTCTGTTTCAGTTCATGTTTTTCGATGGTTCTCAGATTACATGTATCGACCCAGTCGATACATCTACGGTTTCATTGGTCCGATGTGTCGAGCATGTTGACATGTTCTTCCGAGTTTGATACTCGTGTTGGTTTTCTATTTTCAAACCATATGTATCGATCTAGTCGATTCATCTGCAAGTGAATATACTCGATTATATGTATTGGTCCATTCGATATATCTATACATGCATATATTCATACTGTGTTCTTCTGCCAATACATCGGAATAGTCGATGCATAGACCTTGAATCATTTCATTGCCTTTAATTTCATTTCCAGTATACTCAGGCCGATATGTTGGCCTTGGTCGATACATCGGTTAATGATCCATGGGCCTATGGGCATATTGACACAGTCGATATGTCCACAGATTCATTATTGTTTTCCCATATTTTCACTCATTTTTGGTTATTTACAGGCCGATATATCGATCTGTTCGATACATCATACTGGAACTAATTTCATTCCTATTTTATCATACCCAGGCCGATACATCGTCCTGGCGTAAGTTCATTATCTTCTTATTTCATCTACGGTTCTACCATATTCGGTTCGACACATCGACTCTGTCGATGGGTCTTGCTGTGACCAGTTCATCATCCATTCATTCCATATTACATACTGTACCTCAGGCCGACATACCGACATTGCCGATAGGTCATTTCGAGATCAGTTCATCATTTGTATGTTTCACTTTCTTTTAGTCCTTTTGCTGAATACTCATGGCAGACGATATATCGATAATGTCGATATGTTGACTGGGTTAAGTAAGAAGTCATGGACCTATCATCCATGGCTTCCCTTTACTCATGTGTTTATTGTTCTTGGGTTCTGTACTTCCAAAACATACACACATATTTCTAAAAAACCTAGTGTCATTTATTTACTTAAAACTATCAGAAATTCACCTACCTCGAGTGATTCGTAGGTGTGCTTTAATGGATATAATCCGATGTTCCTTACCTCCTTGCTCTCCACCCTCCTTGCTAGCTCGATTTCTCCTTCCCCTTGCTTGGTCTCTCCTTCGTTTCCTAGAACAGAAGAAGGTCGTGAGAAGGTGAAGAGATTCTTGGTCGAGTTGAGGGGAATGATGTGAGTGATAGGGAGTACTCGGATGAGTAAAAGGGGTGGTTAGACACTCTCGTTCTTCTCTGTTTTCTTTACTATTTTTTCTCTCATTTTTTTCCCGTTCCCTTCATTTTCTCTTCTTTTTATCTTCATCTTTTGATTTCCCTAGACGCTTAATTGAGTCCTTGAAAACTGAAGAGGCATTGTGAATGCCCATGCATAGAAAGATGAATGGTTTGGACGGGGGTAGACAGAGCGTCTACTGAAGACGTTCTGTCTACTCGACATGTGTTGATCCGTTTGATCATCTTTTCCACTGATACATCAACCACGTTGATGTATCCTTTGGACAACTTATACCTCAGTTTTGGATCTCAGTTCTCCTCGACACATGGATCCAGTCGATGCATCTTCTGGGAACGTTGAACTTTGCCAACACATCGATCGAGTCGATGTATCATCTGAGGAAACTTTAGTTTCCCTTTATTTCTTTTAATAAACATTTACATTATTTGGACCAAAATGATATCTTTCATTTATATGATAAACAAATTACATAAAATGAGGATTTAAAATTCTGGGTCCTTACAATCTTTGGCCTGAGTGGTCATGGAAATTTAAGGTTTATCCAATACCTTTTCCATAGGCATAGAAAACTTTCTATTCACCTATTTCCGAAAACATTTATTGATGAAAACATTTAAAGTTTTTCATTTTTCATTACAAATGGAGGTTTGAAAATATCGTGGTTTTCTCTCATAGCCATTGTTCTAGCACGGATTAAGCCGGATAGTTAGATCCCTTCTTAAGAGCATGAGGCTCTGATACCAATTAAAAGTCCCTTTTCAATGTTGCTAGAACAACATGATTGACCCTAGAGGGGAGAGAGGGAGAGAGAGGGGGGGGGGGGGGGGGGGGTGAATAGGTCAATCCCATTTTCCATGGTGTTTACAAATTTCTTGATTGATTTGAGTGCAGAGGAATATTCATCAAAAGATTTGTTTAGTGTGATTATTTCTTTAAATGATCACACTAAGATTATGACCTTTTATATATTGCTTGATTATCGATGTTTGTGCACAATGTATAATATAAGATAATGAACATGCAAAGTGTTGTGTGTTGAGAATAGTACATAAATACTAAATACAAACAACATAAGACCAATTTAAAGTGGTTCGGTTAGCCAACCTACATCCACTGTTAGGACTCGCTCAACCTTGAACTATCCTCAAAATTCACTAAGTGGGGACTTACACCCTCACAATTAGAGTAGAAATTCCACCTCATTAAATCAGCTGGGAATTTCACCCACCACTGTAGAATAGGAATTCCACCTATCCATTTGGCTGTGAATTCCACCCACCACATGTGTTGGAGACGATGCTCTAGATTTTTTATAGTGGTTCTGGATCCAACTTCCTTAATCCACATTCGGAACAAAGGTCTTAAAACAAAATTAAAACCAAGAAACACTTGCCTTTGTAGCTCTATTTGTTGATGTGTGCTTCTTCAAGATCCCACTCATTATGTGCCGACGTTCCTCCTTCTAGCCGCCATAAAGCAATTATAATCCAGGGTGACAAGGAAGCTGGCTTGATACCAACTTTCCTCGTTTATAATCCTTTATCCTCCCTTTCTCACTTTCATATACAATCAATAGATAGGTTGTTTATAAGTTTTCTTTTCTTGTAACGACCCGTCCCGCTAACACAATATTGTCCGCTTTGGGCCTACACACGGCCCCGCCCGGCTTTGCTTTGGCGAGCCAACCCACTGTTGCTCCCAAAAGGCCTTGTGCTAGAAGGAGGGAGGCTACTACTTATATTCCAGGGAATTTCCAACGCCATTAGCAATGTGAGACTTTTTTGGGGCAGGGTATTACAATCTAGCCCCCTTAAAGCCAGAGCCGTCCCCTGCTCTGCACACATAACAACCAAGCCCACACCCTCAGGCAAAGAGCTGAACCATGCTTTGATACTAGATGTAATGACCTGACTAGGGGTAACGGGTCAGTAGTAATGGGTAAAATTAATTTAGAAAATTATCGTAGTTTAAATTGATTTGTTAATTTAATTTAATAATTTTATATGGGGAAAACATTAATTGAATTTAAGGATTGAATAATAGGGTTTAGGGTACTCCTCAATGAGAATTTACAAATTTATCCCCTTCGAATTAAATTAAGGGAATGGAAAATAAATTATCAACTTAGACTTTTAAATTCCCCTAAGTTATAAATTTTAGCTAGAATGGTTCAATTAAAAATCCAAAATTAATAATTTGAGTTGATCCATGGGACCCACCTTCTATAATTGAACTAATCATAGGAGTTAATTTTTTTTTTTTAAAAAAATAAATTCATTTTGAAAGTTTTTAGTTGAAGTTTTATTTTAAAAAGTTGTAATTAGGTGTCATAAGGATTTTGCCCAAAATCGTGTGGGCCTTTTAAGACCCACACCCCTTTTGTTTCATTTATTTTCCCTACGTTCCCCTTTTATCTCCCAAAACCCATAAGGTCTTGATGGACAAAATCCTCAAAATCCCTCTTTACCTTCTTCGTCTCCGATACAAACTCCACCACCGTACTCCACTTGGAATTTTCCAAATATGGGACTCCTTCCCTTCCTAAACCTTCCCCAAATCTAACTACCGTTCCCTTTCCTTTCTATACCTCTCCAATACGGAAGAAAATCCTATCTCTCCATGGTGTACCTTCCATTTTTAACTCCTCAAATCCGAATCCTACTCGTAAGAAACCAGCCAACTTGATTCACTACAAATCCATGCAATGGCTGCTGAATTCTCCTCCTACTTTCGATCTCGATTTGTATCTTTCTCTCTTGAGTTGTTATTCCTCCTCTTCTCTTCGAAGACCAAGTTCCGGTTCGTGCAGCAGAGTTTCGGACCACCATGTGACCAGTTTTTGTCGTCTTTGTTCCCAAATTACAGCAAGTAACAGGTATGTCCCTCTAATTTCCTCCATGTTCTTCTTCTCCCATGGGTTTCTTCTTCCTCTTCTTCCCTTTGTAAATCTCGAGCAAGCCAACCACCAAATCCTAGTTGGATGGTGTTTATGGTTCCCCTTCTTCACTTAGCAGTGGGATCAATTAAATAGGTGACTCAGATCAGTCCCCAATACTTGATCCGTAAACAGTACCTACCCAGTTTTCTTCCCCAAATAACTAAGTGTGGACTGATTTCAACCTCCGTAGAATCTGCCCTAAACCTCTCTGGTTCTTCCCTAAACCAGGCAGCCACCTTGTTCAATTTATGTATTTTGGCCATGCCTTCTTCTCCCAAAATATTCTTTTATTCGTTTAAATTAAATCAACAAATTGGAAAGGTGGGAATTAAATAAAATCAATGCTCAGTTTTCTCCCATCTCCAATCAGTTTTTAAATATTCTATTATGTTAATATCTGAAGTAAATTAGTATTCTATTTAAGACCTTTTACGTATTGGAGATTTTTCTGCCTCATATTTATGAGCATTAGGAAAGATGTGACTTAATAAAAATCCATACCCAGATTTTTAACCTATCTTCATATAGTTTTATCAATTGCTTTCCTAAGTATAAAATCTACAGTAACCCAGAAACTGCTTGCAGTCTGAGCTGGCTTAAAGTTCATAACTCTTCTGAACTGGGCCAACAAAACCAGTGGAGTTTTGTGACTGTTAAATGGGCCAGACTGGTGACTATCTCTAATATGTCTAACCCCTATTTTTGTTTTGAGTCATATGTATAAAACCGACAGTATGTGCACACATATATATAAGATAAATCTACTAAACTACAACCTGAACTTATTATTTGTATATCTTTCTCAGCGATATTATTATCATTCTATATTTTTATAAGGGTTAAAGATATGATTTTTAGACTTTTATAATGACCTTTGTTTCAAAACATATTTGGTTTTCACTTCAACGGCATTACTACCCTTGTAATCGTTATGGTTTTATTTAGTTAAAGTATTTAGTATATTTTTAAAAGTTATGACTCAAACTATCTATTTACTTATAGGATTTGATTAAAATTATTAGTAATTTAAAGGAGAAGCCATCATTTTTACGAATAAGGTCTTATCGTCTTATTAACATTAAGTGAGATTAGGCATGGTATAGACTCAAGACCTTCACTCTAAGCCTTTGACCCTAAATTTACCTTAAATGGGGCAATAGGATATGATCCTCCACTTTTTAAATAAAAGAAACTTAAAGAGATTGACAAACATCAGTTTTTAATGGCTTAGAACATCCAAATTAATTTGCAGCTACTTTGGAGTAAAGACTTGTGTATAAAGCTTTGGATTCCTTGCTAACACCATACATTTCACACGATTCTAGGTGAGGAAAACAATTCACTACATACCATGTATTCATATAATCCTTTATTTTTTATTGTGCCATGAAAATATTGCGTTGTGTTGTATGTCATGAATATGCTTAGACTATTGCTATGTTTTATGTATGCTATGGCAAATTGATATTAGTTATGATGTTATAAATTGTTCAGAGTGAGATTTATGATTCTGTAAGCGCAATATGATAATTGAGCATGTTTATTAGCATTGAACATGACATTCTCATATTCATAGCATTGGGTATGAGAGTGCGATCCATGATTGTCACGAATACTACGACAGTGGTAGTGTTGTTAACCTCACTTTAAGTGGGAATACCATTACGGTAGAAGAGGTGTGATATCCGTGACAAGTCATGAGGGTTGTTATTTGGTGGTATGTTGTCTTATCCTCACTTTATGTGGGAAGGCCATTAAGGTGATGTTGTGTTATCCTCGATTCGTCGAGAAGGCCACCAAATATCAATAGATGTAATAATGGGTTGGAATATGGCATTTGGCATTGAGCATTACATTTATGCAAAGGCATGAGCATGAAATAAATTGTTATTCTTGCTTATTTGAAATATCATTGAGGAAGTAGAGATATCATATGCTATGGTTGTGTTATTGTTTTCTTCGTTGGGCATGGAACTCATTCCTTACATTGTAGGCAATCCCTTGGACTTGGAACTGAACAATAATCACAACTGAGCTTAGAAGGTGAGGAGTTGATGAAGAATTCTTAAAAATGCTTAGTTTATTACATAATTCAATATTTAGATTGTAAGTTGGTTATTTATTTGATTTGAGACTTTGAGAAAGTTGTTTATTCGTTTATTTTTTTTTAATTTGTGGAAACTTGGATAATAAATTCAAGTATGGATTAAATTTGAGAATGCGTTAATTTGATTGTTATGGGAATGTGAGTAAGTGATGCGTTTAGAAATCCTTACGTGAGTGATATTTATCTCTTTAAGTTAATTGGAAGCTTAAATGAGATGTTATGTCTTCAAGCAAGTTGTGGACTTGAGGAATTTTGGTGGATTGTAAATGTAATTATGTTTGTTTGAATTTAACTACAGATTTTGGATGTAAGACCCATTTAGGTTAGCAGGTGATTTAAATTTGTACGGTCAGATTACGCCCGTTTCGGTGTTGGAAGGCAGGGGGTGACAGATTGTTATCAGAGCTTAGGTTCAACCCTCTGAGTGTGAGTAAGAGGTAGGGCCCAAGGGTAGAGACGAGTAGACCCTTTACACCTTAAAATGAGTGAGGGTAACAAGATTTAAGAAGGGTAGAAATTGTTTAATTTTAACGTGATGATGCACTTAGAATTATGGTTGAAGTAGATTGTAGTGTAATCGGAGAGATAGAGTTGGACTCAGTAAGGTTACAGCACATACCCCATTAATATTTGGAGTTGCTTGATTGTTGTACTGATTAAATCTTAGAAATGCTTAGTTTATTACATAATTCAATATTTAGATTATAAGTTGGTTATTTATTTGATTTGAGACTTTGAGAAAGTTGCTTATTCGTTTATTTTTTTTTTTAATTTGTGGAAACTTGGATAATAAATTCAAGTATGGATTAAATTTGAGAACGCGTTAATTTGATTGTTATGGGAATGTGAGTAAGTGATGCGTTTAGAAATCCTTATGTGAGTGATATTTATCCCTTTAAGTTAATTGGAAGCTTAAATGAGATGTTATGTCTTCAAGTAAGTTGTGGACTTGAGGAATTTTGGTGGCTTGTGAATGTAATTATGTTTGTTTGAATTTAACTACAGATTTTGGATATAAGACCCATTTAGATCAGCAGGTGATTTAAATTTGTACGATCAGATTACGCCCGTTTCGGTGTTGGAAGGCAGGGGGTGACAGATTGTTATCAGAGCTTGGGTTCAACCCTCTGAGTGTGAGTAAGAGGTAGGGCCCAAGGGTAGAGACGAGTAGACCCTTTACACCTTAAAATGAGTGAGGGTAACAAGATTTAAGAAAGGTAGAAATTGTTTAGTTTTAACGTGATGATGCACTTAGAATTATGATTGAAGTAGATTGTAGTGTTATCAGAGAGATATAGTTGGGCTCAGTAAGGTTACAATACCCCATTAATATTTGAAGTTGCTTGATTGTTGTATTGATTAAATCTTTGTCTTGATAGGTAATGGTTCATAAAGTTTACCAACGCAGAATAAGACTTCATATTTACGACACGGGGATGGTAGGAACATCATCAAACCCTCCTCCTCTACTGCCTCCTGAAAATGTGGACCCCAATAGCATGTTGATGGTTGTACATGAGACGATGACACTAATGCATTAAAACGCTGTGGACCAAAGAAATAACGCTATATATCACCCTTCACAGGAAACAAGGGAAATCGTAGCCATTTGTGAATTCAAGCATCAACTCCCTCTGACCTTTAGAGGGGATGAAAAACCAGTGGATGCAGAACGCTGGCTGAAGCAGGTTGAGACACTGATGGACTATATATGTGCGAAGGAAGATGATCTTCGTATCATACTAGCTACGATGCAGTTGAGTGAAGAAGTGGCGAGTTGGTGGGCTGACAAGAAGGACATTAATGTGTGAGGATTGAAAACTTGGAAGGAGTTCTCATATGCTTTCCTGGCGGAATATTTCCCTTATGCAGTTCGTCGGGCCAAAGTACGGGAATTTTCGAGCTTGGTGCAAGGAAATGACTCAGTGACGGTATACGCCAAAAAGTTTAAAGAGCTGGTGCGATATGCCACAGGGATAGTGACAAACGAAGATGCAAAAGCCCGCAAATTTGAGGAAGGACTTAATCATGTCATAAAATACCTGATAGTGAGCCTGGAACTCCCGACCTTTGCTGAAGTACTTCATAAGGCCCTTGCAATGGAGGCCTCGGCAAATCATGTCTTCAAGGAACATAGTCAGACATCTTCGAGTAGCAAGAGGTATGATGATCGTAACAACAATTAAAGGAAGAATCCAGATGCTCAGTCTAATCAAAGGTCTTCTTTTAGGCCGTGACAATCTTCTGATGGGCGAAATCAAGTACAGTGCTATAATTGAAAACAATGGAGACATGTGGCCAGAGAATGTCATCAGTCTCAGAGGCAACCTCCACAGCAGAGAGGACCAGTGCAGTGTTATCATTGCAATGAAATGGGCTACATCTCCACTTATTGCCCACAGAGGACAGGATTTTCTAAGCCTACACCTAATGCTTCAGCAAGTTCCAGTGCACCAATGGCACAAAGAGGTGGTCAGCAACAAAATGCAGGGCGTGGACGCCCAGTGAATCAAGGGCATATAAATGCAATTATTTCACCAGATGATGAGACTCCTGCAGCTACAATTATGCAAGGTATGCTTTTATTATTCGGCGTATGGTCTAAAGTACTATTTGACTCTGGAGTTTCTCATTATTTCATATCTAGCATGCTTATGGGTCAGATAGAATTATATACAAATAAGTTAGAAGAATCCTTGTTTATAAAAACCCCCATAGGGAGAAGTACTGAGGTTACATGGATTTGTCGATCTTGTGTATTGGCGATTAGTGGTGTAGAGTTAGAATTCGATTTACTAGTTTTGGGTATGACCGGATTTGAAGAAATACTGGGGATGGACTGGTTATCAGCGTAACAAATTAGTATTGATTGTTCCAAGAAAAGAGTGTCGGGTTGTACATCCTCAAGAACTGTATTCACTGAGAAGTTGAGTATGACTCCAGGACCATGTTTAAAGAAGAGTAGACCGTATGGTCAGTTAACCAATATGGGTTGGGAGAATGCAGACCTGCAGGGTTAGAAATGCCTAAAGTTGTATGTGAGTTTCCAGATGTGTTTCCTGAGAAATTGACATAATTAGCCCCACAGAGAGAGGTGGAGTTTTGCATAGACTTGACTCCTAGAACATCCCCTATTACACTCCCTCCATATAGAATGGCGCCAGCTGAGACAGAAGAGTTAAAGAAACAATTGAACGAGTTGAGCGAAGTCGGTTTTGTCCGACCAAGTACATCTCCTTGGGGTGCACCAACGTTATTTGTGAAAAAAAAAGATGGATCCATGAGACTCTGTATTGACTACAGACGGTTGAACAAGGTCACGATTAAAAACAAATATCCCATTCCTAGGATTGACAACTTATTTGATCAGTTGAGGGGAGAAAACCATTTTTCTAAGATAGACCTTCGATCTGGATACCATCAGGTAAGAGTTAGAGAGTGTGACATAGCAAAGACAACTTCCGCACGAAGTTTGGTCACTTTGAGTTCGTAGTTATGCCGTTTGGTGTGACAAATGCACCTGCGACATTCATGAACTTAATGAATAGAACTTTTGGGGCCTACTTGGATCATTTTGTGATAGTGTTCATTGATGACATCTGAATCTATTCGAGATCGGAAAAAGTGCATGGACATCATTTAAGTGTAGTCTTACAGTTGCTAAGAGATCATCAACTATATGCTAAGTTTAGTAAGTGTGAATTCTGGCTAACAGAGGTACAATTCTTAGGCCATATGGTTTCAGCCAATGGCATATCAGTGGATCAAGCTAAGGTAGAAGCAGTATTGAAATGGGAGAGACCTCACAGTGTTTTTGAGATCCGCAGTTTCTTAAGTTTGGCAGGCTATTATAGAAGGTTTATTAAAGATTTTTCTACACTTGCGGCTCCAATGACCAAGTTGACGAGAAAAGGTGCGAAGTTTGTGTGGACTAAATAGTGTGATAAAGTATTTTCAGAACTAAAGGAAAGGTTGACAACTTCACCGATGTTGATCGTTCCAGAAAGAGGTTTGGGTTATGTCGTCTATTGTGATGCTTCCGGAGATGGATTGGGATGCGTACTGATGCAAAAGAACCAGGTGGTGGCTTATGGGTCTCGACAATTGAAAACACATGAACAAAGCTACCCAACTCATGATCTAGAATTAGCGGCAGTATACTTTGTACTAAAGATATGGAGGCATTACCTTTTTGGTGTGCACTTCGAAGTATTTTCGGACCACTGCAGTCTCAAATACTTATTCACATAAAAAGATTTGAACTTGAGGCAACGTAGATGGTTAGAATATTTGAGTGAGTTTAAATTTGAAATCTCATATCACCCAGGTAAAGCTAATGTGGTAGCGGATGCACTGAGTCGTAAGGTTCTAGGAGTGATTGCCAACTTGATGGAGGACCGAAATCCAGAAGAGATAGGTATTATGGTATCATGTCCAGCGATTATTGATAAGGTATTGACAACTCAGAAGACGGATGAGGTAGCAGTGAAGATTCAGAATTCCTTCTGCAGCGGTAACGTACCAAAGGGATGGATAGTAAGAACGGACGAGGACTAACGTACCCTAAACTCTATGTCCCACTATCGGAGAATTGCAGAAAAGAGGTACTTGAACATTTTCTCAATACTCGTTTTGCAATACATCCAGGAGGTATGAAGATGTACCAAAACTTACGTAGACAGTTTTGGTGGAGAGGTATGAAGAGGGATGTTGCAAAATTTGTCGCCAGTTGCCTGACTTGTCAACAAATGAAGGCTGAACACCAGAAACCTACAGGGAAATTGCAACCCCTAAGTATACCCGAGTGGAAGTGGGATAACATTACCATGGATTTCGTTACTGGGTTGCTAAGATCACAAAAGGGTAACGATGCAGTTTGGGTGGTGGTTGATAGACTGACGAAATCAGCTCACTTCATTGTTATGAAAATGACAGATCCTATGGAAAGATTGGCTAAACTATACATGGACAGAATAATCAAGTTACATGGAATACTAGCTACCATTGTATCTGAACCGTGATTCAAGGTTCTTGTCTCAGTTCTGGAAGAGTCTTCAGAAACAGTTGGGTACTCATTTTTGTTTTAGTACGGCATTCCACCATCAGACTGATGGCCAGTCTGAACGAACTATCCAGATTTTGGAGGACATGTTGCGTGCTTATATACTAGATTTAAAGGGTAGTTGGGAAGATCACTTACCCACTGTGGAGTTCGTGTATAACAACAGTTATCAGGCAAGCATCAAAATGGCACCATTTGAGGCACTTTATGGCAGATCGTGTAGATCACTCCTATGTTGGGAAGAGGCAAGTGATAAGGCAACCATAGGACCCGATTGGGTACGAGAAACGACGGAAAAGATCAAGATAGTTCACCAAAGGTTGCAAACAGCGTAAAGTCGTCAGAAAAGTTACGCACACCATAGGCGTAGACCTTTGGAGTTTGCAGTGGGTGATCATGTATTTCTTTGTGTATCACCTCGTAGAGGAATTCAGCGGTTTGGGAGCAAAGGGAAGTTAGTTCCTAGGTTCATCAGACCATTTGAGATCTTAAGTCGTGTGGGGGAGGTGGCATACACACTTGCCTTTCCATCCAAGCTTGCTCGAGTTCACAATGTTTTCCATGTATCAATGCTTAGGAAATATCATGCAGACCCTTCCCATGTGCTGAATTGACAAGATTTGGACGTCAACGAGGATGCCGCATATGAAGAGAAGCCTATTAAAATTTTAGATTCGAGAGATCAAGTGCTCCGCACAAAAACCATTCCCTTGGTCCAAGTGCATTGGCAACATCATGGAGTGGAAGGCTCAACGTGGGAATGGAAGGCAGCAATGCCTCAAGTATATCCAGAATTATTTGATGAGCAAGGTATGTACGTTAGCTAAATTTTGAGGACGAAATTTCTGTAAGAGGGGTAGGATGTAATGACTCGACCCGGAGTAATGGGTCAGTACTGATGGGTAAAATTAATCTAGAAAATTTTCGTAGTTTAAATTGATTTGTTAATTTAATTTGATAATTTTATATGGGGAAAACATAAATTGAATTTAGGGATTGAATAATAGACCCCGATTTCACACACTTACTCAATGAGAATTTACAAATTTATCCCCTTCAAATTAAATTAAGGGAATGGAAAATAAATTATCAACTTAGACTTTTAAATTCCCCTAAGTTATAAATTTTAGTTAGAATAGTTCAATTAAAAATCCAAAATTAATAATTTGAGTGGATCCATGGGACCCACCTTCTATAATTGAACTAACCATAGGAGTTAATTTTTTTTTTTAAAAAAAAAAAAATTCATTTTGAAAGTTTTTAGTTGAAGTTTTGTTTTAAAAAGTTGTAATTAGGTGTCACAAGGATTTTGCCCAAAATCGTGTGGGCCTTTTAAGACCCACAACCCTTTTGTTTCATTGATTTTCCCTACCCCTTTTGTCTCCCAAAACCCCTAAGGTCTCGATGGACAAAATCCACAAAATCCCTCTTTACCTTCTTCGTCTCCGATACAAACTCCACCACCGTACTCCACTTGGAATTTTCCAAATTTGGGACTCCTTCCTTTCCTAAACCTTCCCTAAATCTAGCTACCGTACCCTTTCCCTTCTATACCTCTCCAATACGAAAGAAAATCCTATCTCTCCATGGTGTACCTTCTGTTTTTAACTCCTCAAATTCGAATCCTACTCGGAAGAAGCCAACCAACTTGATTCACTACAAATCCATGTGATGGCGGCCAGATTTGCCTCCTACTTTTGATCTCGATTGGTATCTCTCTCTCTTGAGTTCTTATTTCTCCTCTCCTTTTTGAAGACCAAGTTTCGGTTCGAGCAGCAGAGTTTCGGACCACCGTGTGACCAGCTTTTGTCGTCTTTGTTCCCAAATTATAACAAGTAACAGGTATGTCCCTCTAATTTCCTCTATGTTCTACTTCTCCCGTGGGTTTCTTCTTCCTCTTCTTCCCTTTGTAAATCTCGAGCCAACCAACCACAAAATCCTAGTTGGATGGTGTTTATGGTCCCTCTTCTTCACTCAGTAGTAGGATCAATTAAATAGGTGACTCAGGTCAGTCCCCAATACTTGATCCGTGAACAGTACCTGCCCAGTTTTCTTCCCCAAATAACTAAATGTGGATTGATTTCAACCTTCGTAGAATCTACCCTTAACCTCTCTAGTTCTTGCCCAAACCAGGCAGCCACCTTGTTCGATTTATGTATTTTGGCCATGCCTTCTTCTCCCAAAATATTCTTTTATTCGTTTAAATTAAATGAACAAATTGGAAAGGTGGGAATTAAATAAAATCAATGCTCAGTTTTCTCCCATCTCCAATCAGTTTTTAAATATTCTGTTATTTTAATATCTGAAGTATATTAGTATTCTATTTAAAACCTTTTACGTATTGGAGATTTTTCTGCCTCATATTTATGAGCATTAGGAAAGATGTGACTTAATAAAAATCCATACCCAGATTTTTAACCTATCTTCTTACAGTTTTATCAATTGCTTTCCTAAGTATAAAGTCTGCAGTAACCCAAAAACTCTTTGCAGTTTGAGCCAGCTTAAAGTTCATAACTCTTCTGAACTGAGCCAACAAACCCAGTTCAGTTTTGTGACTGTTAAATGGGCCAGATTGGTGACTATCTCTAATATGTCTAACCCCTATTTTTGTTTTGAGTCATATGTATAAAACCGACAGTATGTGCACACATATATGTATGATAAATCTACTAAACTACATCCTGAACTTATTATCTGTATGTCTTTCTCAGCGATACAATTATCATTCTATATTTTTATAAGGGTTAAAGATATGATTTTTAGACTTTAATAATGACCTTTGTTTCAAAACATATTTGGTTTTCACTTCAACGGCATTACTACCCTTGTAATCGTTATGGTTTTATTTAGTTAAAGTATTTAGTATACTTTTAAAAGTTATGACTCAAACTATCTATTTACTTATAGGATTTGATTAAAATTATTAGTAATTTAAAGGAGAAACCATCATTTTTACAAATAAGGTCTTATCGTCTTATTAGCATTAAGTGAGATTAGGCATGGTATAGACTCAAGACCTTCACTCTAAGCCTTTGACCCTAGATTTACCTTAGATGGGGCAGTAGGATATGATCCTCCACTTTGTAAATAAAAGAAACTTAAAGAGATTAACAAACATCAATTTTTAATGGCTTAGAACATTCAAATTAATTTGTAGCAACTTTGGAGTAAAGACTTGTGTATAAAGCTTTGGATTCCTTGCAGCACCATACATTTCACGCGATTCTAGGTGAGGGAAACAATTCACTACATACCATGTATTCATATAATCCTTTATTTTTTATTGTGCAATGAAAATATTGCGTTGTGTTGTATGTTATGAATATAGTTGTTGGATCTAGAATAGACTGGGTGTATATTAATAATGGTAGAAATTCGATATTCACTCACAGTAATGTAAGGGAGATTTTGGCTAAATATTTTATTGGCCGTGAGGAGACTTAGTCTGCCCGGATTGTGGAATCTAACCATTAATGTTATTGAAAGATCCAACGATTTTATATTCATAGATTGATGATTATTTGTATGATATTATTGAATTTCAATCTTGATTGTACATGTTTGAATGTTGATTTATGTAATTCAAATCATTATGATGCTTAGACTATTGCTATGTTTTATGTATGCTATGGCAAATTGATATTAGTTATGATGTTATAAATTGTTTAGACTGAGATTTATGATTCTGTAAGCACAATATGATAATTGAGCATGTTTATTAGCATTGAGCATGACATTCTCATATTCATAGCATTGGGTATGGAGTTACTATCCATGATTGTCACGAAGACCACGACAGTGGTAGTGTTGTTAACCTCAATTTAAGTGGGAAGACCATTATGGTAGAAGAGGTGTGATATCCTTGACAAGTCATGAGGGCTGTTATTTGGTGGTATGTTGTGTTATCCTCACTTTATATGGAAAGGCCATTAAGGCGATGTTGTGTTATCCTCGATTCTTCGGGAAGGCCACCAATATCAGTAGATGTAATAATGGGTTGGAATATGGCATTTGGCATTGAGCATTACATTTATGCAAAGGCATGAGCATGAAATAAATTGTTATTCTTGCTTATTTGAAATATCATTGAGGAAGTAGAGATATATCATATGCTATGTTTGTATTATTGTTTTCTTCGCTGGGCATGGAGCTCATTCCTTACATTGCATGTAATAGCCCGGATTTTTAAATAATAATTATATTGGCTATTATTTATTTTAATGGTTGGAATTAAGAATTTTGATAGAATGAATGGCAAATGGATCAAAATTTTGGGCAATGGCCCAAGTATGGTCCAATGGGCCATGGACTGGGTTAATTTCATTTAAATGGGTCAATGATGGTTAATTGGGTCAAGGATGGTCAATTGGGTCAAATACCCATTTGGGACCCAATAGGTCAAGATGGTTTGAGCATTAGGGTAAATGGGTAGGAGGTGAATTTAATTGGGCCATGGGCCCAATGGTGATCAAAGTAAATAGAATGGAATGAAGTGATTAAAATCACCTAAGTTAAATTGGAATGAATCAAGATGGCATAATCAAATGGGACCCAACTCCACCTCATCAAGTGAGGTGGCGTGTGGACCAAGACATAGGTGGAGCCGACCACCATGGTTAACTTGGTCAACCATGGATAAGTCTTAAGGGAATTGAGGAGGATCAAGGTGAATTGAATTGAATAAATTGATTAAAATCACATAAGTTAAGTTGGAATAAATCAAGGTGGCATAATCAAGTGGGACCCGACTCCACCTCATCAAGTGAGGTGGCGGGTGGGCCAAGGCATTGGTGGGGCCAGCCACCATGGTTGGTCAACCATGGGTGGATTCATGGAG
Source organism: Chimonanthus salicifolius (assembly GCA_013350335.1). NCBI lineage: Eukaryota > Viridiplantae > Streptophyta > Magnoliopsida > Laurales > Calycanthaceae > Chimonanthus > Chimonanthus salicifolius. The sequence goes on along the minus strand of CM023541.1, from coordinate 27,944,413 downwards.
AAAGTAAAGACAAATAAATGGAATTAAAACTATGTAATTAAATGACCTAAGTTAAATAACAAATTAATCAAATAAGTTACATAATATGGGGTGAGTTAAATGGGGTGAGTCACTTAGATAATGAGTGAGTCAAATGGGGTGATTTCTGTCTCACTTGACTCACCCAAACCACCAAGATAAGACCCACAAAACCGTTGGCCATGAAAGAGTGGTGTGGCTAAGACAAGATCCATGAAATGGGTGACATGCATTGACCCATTGTGTGGTGGTAGTTCCACCTCATCCCAACCACCACCACTAAGGGACAAGGGGCCTAGGATTAAGGACATGCAAGGCCATACCCCTCCATTTGGTTTGGTCAATGGACTCATGGGGAAGACTCCACCTTAATAAGGGTGGAGTCTAACCCAAGCTACCCAAGACAAGATGGGAAAAGTTTAGGGTTCCATCCCATTTCCCATCTCATTTCCATCTCTCCATCTCTCACTCTCTCTCCAAGCCGTCCTCCCCTTTCATCCAAAAAGAATACTAAGAAGAAAGAAGAGAAAAGACTTAGAAAAAAGGGGAAAAAACCCAAGCTTGGCCGACCACTTTCAAAGACCAAAAACCTTAGGACATCTTCCATTCTCTCCTCCTTTCCCTTTCTCAAACCTATCTCCATCTTGGCCGAACCAGCCCTTGGAGATTTCATTGGATCAAGCTCACCATTGGCCGAGCATCAAGGAGAAGAAGGAAGGAGAAAGGCTAAAGATCAAGAGGAGCAAGAGACAACCGAGAGAGCCACGGATTGGTAAGTATCTCCAAACAAGATGTTATGTTTTTAAGGAATAAAATGGAGTCCATTTTCTTGGATCAATTGGTGGCCAAAATGTCATGGGCCATGGACTAAAATCCATCCAAGGAGGGGATGAGAAATGGACAAACCCTAATGGGTAAAGTAGGCTATGAATAATGGAACAAATAAGGACACTATGTATGTAAATGGATTATGAATGCATACATGATAAAAAGGATTCAAAGATCATGGTTCGGCCATTGCATGGCCGAACCCTAACTGTTATGGAAATACAGAGAGAACCCCATGCATGGCAAGAATATGATGAGTGAACAAGATGTATGGTTTGGCCTTTGCATGGCCAAACCCTAGGGTTTTCTTGTATGAAAACTATCAAATAATAAGCATGGAAATATGATTTTTTGGAGGAATGATGGACCATAGGGTTCGGCCATGTGGTATGGCCGAACCCCATGGAAGGAGATTAAGTATTTCTTAAGGGATTTGAAGGATAGAAACAATGGAGCAATGGTTAATGATTTTGGGGTTTTGAAGGGTTAAAATTTGTAAATTTTAAAGGAGTTTTAATGAGGAAAATCATGGAAGATGTTAATGATTTTTATGGCCTCAAAAGTTGTAGATGAGGATGAACCATGAACCATGGGTTCGGCCATGGTGTATGGCGAACCCTATGGTAATGTATTAGTGACTTTAATGGGTATAAAATATGAAAAATAATGGGGGAATGTCGGTAGCTTCAATGGACTCAAAAATGTACCTAATGATGATAAAAAATGATGATCTAAATGTATGATGGAATCCCCTCAAGAAGGGACCTTGTGGTGAATCTAAAATGTAGTAAAAGACCCAAGGAAAAGTGAGGAAAAGACATCATGGGTTCGGCCATGGTGTATGGCTGAACCCATGACCCATTTGTGAGCCATTTTATGGGCTAAGTTAAGGTCTATGCATGTGTTTAAATGAATGGGAATTAGATTAAGTAAATGGCTGATTTATAATGATTTTATGTCATGGTTAATGAAATAATCATGGATCCATGTTTATGGATCAGTTATGGACCTAAGGATGTGAAAATAAAATGAGAGCTTAGCCATGGAAAGGAGGAGTGGCAAAAATGTAAATAAGGCCAAAAATGAAGAACCATGGGTTCGGCCATGGTGTATGGCCAAACCCCATGGAGGATGGTTGTGGACTTAGGGACCTCTATGATAGCCTTATGTGTAGGTTAATGAAGCATAGGGTTGCTGGTTTTTAGACTCACATGATTAAAAAAAATTATGCATTAAAAAGGGACCCAAAAACCTAGTTAGTGAGGTTCGGCCATGGTGTATGGCCGAACCCCACTAAGACATGTTTGATGGACTTAGACATGGCTGAAACATTGGGTTTAATTGTTGATGTGTAATAAGGTAAACGGGACATTGCAAGCAGTGCGCGATTGGTGACCAAATTCTTGGACGGAAACGCAAAGGAACACTAGTTGGTATTTGGTAGGATTCCTACCTTATTATAAGCCATGGATTATGTGTATATGAATGTTTTACTTAATTTATTTTGGTAATCAAATGACATGTTTTAAGATGGGATTTAATGCTATGGTTCGTAATATTATTATATGGCATATTGCACTTACATCTCATGCATAGCATGGGAGGGATGAAGTAAAACCGGAGTCCATGCTCCGTCGGGGCGACCGATAAACATACATGGGGATACTATGTGTATGATTGCCTTGATGAGGCTATCCAAACAAGAAGGTTACTATGTGTTTATGATTATCTTGATGAGGCTATCCAAACAAGAAGGTTACTATGTGTTTATGAGTATCTTGATGAGGCTATCCAAACAAGAAGGTTATTATGTGTTTATGATTATCTTGATGAGGCTATCCAAACAAGAAGGTTACTATGTCTTTATGATTATCTTGATGAGGCTATTCAAACAAGAAGGTTACTATGTGTTTATGATTATCTTGATGAGGCTACCCAAACAAGAAGGTTACTATGTGTTTATGATTATCTTGATGAGGCTATTCAAACAAGAAGGTTACTATGTGTTTATAGTTATCTTGATGAGGCTTTTCCATCAAGAGGGACATTGTATGATGGTGATATGGACGATGGGTGGGACTCATGGCATATGACACCCATTGCATGGCATTGTATTTAATTGCATGGTTTTGATATACTATTACCTATGTGTTTTGTTATCACTAATCCATGTGTTGGCCCTACTTGGAGTACCTACTAGGCGCGTTGTCTAACACCCTACTTCCACCTTAGATGATGACGCAGGAAATGGAGGAAATGAAGGAAGTGACCGGAGCCAAGCGTAGGAGCTTGGAGGAGCGAGCTAGTTTATTTACTTAAGTTTATTTTGGAAATGTAATTTGAATAACTTAACTTGTTGGACTGTAATATTTTAGATTGCTTGCTATGGGTTGGACTTTATGTTGGACATTATAATTTTGAGGTGTTATTATTAATTAAGTGATGTAACTTCCTTGCTATCTAAAATTGGTAGGATAGACTCTATTATAATTCCACATTTGGTTAAATATTCCACATGCTTACTTTCTACGTGTGAACCGTTCTTCGTGGACTTAGTTCCACGCACACGTAGGGTTGGCCAGTTAAGGGCCGGGTTGTGGAAGCTCGGACTTAACTCACGTCGTGACGTCCCGCGCTCTTTGTCACTTTTATAATTCAAAAAAAAAAAAAAAATAGACTCTGATTTCTAAGCTAAAGCGTAGTGAAAAGGGGCGGGCGTTACATTGTAGGCCATCCCTTGGACTTGGGATTGAACGATAATCACAACTGAGCTTAGAAGGTGAGGAGTTGATGATTAATTCTTAGAAAAGCTTAGTTTATTGCGTAATTCAATATTTAGAAAATAAGTTGGTTGTTTATTTGATTTAAGACTTGGAGAAAGTTGTTTATTCATTTATTTATTTTTAATTTTTGGAAACTTGGATAATAAATTCAAGTATGGATTAAATTTGAGAATGCTTTAATTTGATTGTTATGGGAATGTGAGTAAGTGATGCGGTTAGAAATCCTTATGTGAGTGATATTTATCCCTTTAAGTTATTTGGAAGCTTAAATGAGATGTTATGTCTTCAAGCAAGTTGTGGACTTGAGGAATTTTGGTGGCTTGTGAATGTAATTATGTTTGTTTGAATTTCGCCACAGATTTTGGATGTAAGACCCGTTTAGGGCAACAGGTGATTTAAATTTGTACAGTCAGATCATAACCGTTTAGGTGTTGGAAGGGGGGGCGTGACATTTCTCCTCTCTTTCTCTTCACAAACTCAGTCCATATGATTGGTTGTATTTGATTCCCCAAGTGTAAGCACGAGAGAGAGAGAGTGATCCTTCTGTTGGCGATTGTTAAGCTCATTGATAATGATGAGGGTCCAACTAATTTTCTCAAAGGATGCCAACTGGTTGTATAAAGATTGGTTTATATAAAAAAGGCAATGAGTTGTAGCAATGGTAATGTACTGACAGGTCGGGTGCACCCAGGGTCGGTGACTAGAAATGTTACCGTTCAACAACCTGACTGTTGCGCAATAATGCACTTCCAACGGTAATATTATTTCTCGGTCGACATGTCGGTGTCGTCGATGGGTCGACAGTTATGGTACCGAGAGGTCGGTCCATACGAGAGGCTCGATCTAGGACAACACCTTGTATATCCGTCATACCCAGAATGACATGTCATACCTAGAAACCAGTCATACCCAGAACGACATGCCGCCTTTTACCGAGGGGTCGGTCCTGGCTACTATCGATCGGTTCGATATGTCTGTTTTCTAGAAAGCACTTGAGTTCTATGTTCCAGAACTCATAAATCTTATCGATGAGTCATTGACCATGAGGGATCGTTTCAGCCTTTCACCGAGAGGTCGATGCATACGAGACTCTCGATCAGAAGCCTTCCCAGAATGACAATTCAATGATTCAGAACCTATGTCAATCTGGTTGGCCAGTCTTTGACCACGATGGGTCGATCCTGTCTCATACCGTGGGGTCAGTGAGAATGACTGGTTGAGCTGACAGTAAAACCAAACACATATTTTCAAGTTGGGTTCCAATTCACTTTCAAGCTTCCTCTCTAAGTTTTTTATGATTTTATCGTTAGTTCAACTAAGCCTAGGGATAATCCCCTCTAAGGTGTGGATACCACATAAAGTCATCTATGGCTATAATACTTGTTTTGTGATTGTCATAACGACGAGCTTCAATCCGGTGTAGCATGATCTTTACTCTTGATCACCTTGGGTCTTCAAGCTTCTAGCAAGTGCTTATTTCCGAGTTATGGAATTGACAAACTTAGGTACTTGGCCAAGCCAAGGCACTAACATATGATTTTCCCAATTGTTAAATATTTTATGGTGATTTTTTTTTATTGTATTTTAATTCTTTTTAAGATGTTATGAAATAAATTGTCTTAAGAGTTTTTAAGTAAAGTAGAACCCCTTTTAGGATCGATGGAACTTAACCTTTTCAAATCTAAGGGTTTTTTCGAAGAGTAGCTTATTTTTAGACTCGGAAAGGAAAGCATAAATTCTGCCCAAGCCTAAGGCTTGAAATTAAAATTTCTAACTTAATGGAAATCATGATTTTCTTAATTAGAATTTTAATATTTAGAGAATATGAATTTATCTTTAATAATTTTAAAAGAATTCATAGTAGGAGATTTCATAGACTAGGCTATGATTTTATCTTTAAATGGGATAATATGCCACCCTAATTATTTGTCTCAATTCCATTGTAAATTATGTGAATATTTTACTTTATTTGTCATTCTTTTCTTTTATTCATTAAATTATTTTCTTTTGTTTAATTGATTCAATTCTTCCAAATTCTCTTGAACTAGGTTGAGATTAATTGATTGCATTTTAATTTTGTTCTCTTAAACTGGTTTGAGATTATTTACAAATTCTAGATTCATGCCATTGCTTTAATTAAATTGGATTAATTGGTTAGATTTTAGATTTAGATGATGATACTCTAACTTTTAGATTTGATTCTTAAAACTAGAATGCAACTAATTTAATGTCATATTTGTAAAAATTAGAATTAGATTTTTATATTTAGGTTATTTCTAAAGATCTATATTTTTTTAATCACAATGTTTCAATTTCATATATTTTGTTTTTACATATATTTTGATGTTTCCTTATGGGATCGACCTCGCACTCTTAATGCTATACTATTTAATGGTTCGTGCCTTTGCGAGTTATAAATTTAAAATTTGCACAACAAAGACCAACATACCTTGCATAACTGCTGGCGGCACAAACTCTTATGGTTGTTGTATGAGAGAATACTCGTTGGGCTGGAGGTCTAACAAGCACCATTTGACCAAAGGAGGAAGCGAACACCATCGCTTGAGGAGGCGCCACAACAATGCTCTGGCCGCCCCTCTGAGGACAGTCCCTCGAGATGTGCCTAGTGTCTTCACAGATGTAGCAATGAAAGTCTTGCATCGCCCCTGGGGCTGGGGACAATCCATATAGATGTGTCCAATCTGACCGCAACCGAAACACCTGTTGGCCCCGGGTTGACGACTCACCGCCGACACAATCGGACCAGACTGTGGTCCCCTAGAAGTAGCTCCAATGGGTCTAATAGGGCGTTGGCCGCTTCTTATTTCTATCGTGGCCTCTCCTCGGCTTATAGGTACTCACTGAAGCTGGTTGGTAAGCAACACCACTGGCCCTTACAGTGGCACCCTCAACTATGACCACTCTCTGTACCACCTTTGCAAAGGTAGTGCACCTCAGCGGCATCACCATACACTACAAAGCTGGATGTGGGCCCTCCTAAAACTTATGGGCCTTGTGCACATCCTCCTCCACCAAGTGAGGTGCATAGTGCACCAACTCCACGAAACGAGCCTCGTACTCCCTCACAATGTTGTTACCCTGGTCCAGCTTGATGAACTCATTGGTCTTTGCCTACCCCACTATTGAAGGGAAGTACTTGGCTAGGAAAAACTCCTTGAACTTGTACCAGTTGGCCATAGCCTCCACCCAACGGGGTTCCACTAGCCACCAACTGGAAGCCTCGCCTGATAGATGGTGTGTAGCTAAGGACACCCTCAGATCACCCTCCATGATGCCTAGACAATCCAACAGACGGCCCATGTCCCCCAACCACCTCTTTGCAGCCATGGGTCCAAACCGTATCAAACATAACTGTTGTTCGGACTCATCCCAAGGCTCTTTATCTTATCTTTTGTAAGCCCTCTCAGTTCAGCTTAGAACTGGTCTGAGGCTATCTCGTTCTATGAGTTTTTCGCACATTACCCGATTTACAGGAGGCTCAGCCGTAGCCCGAACATAGAAATGGTCCAAGCACTAGCCGAACGGAGAATGTACATTTACTTTCTGTAATTTATTTATTTTACTGCTTTCTTTACCCTCTGGGCTGAACCTCAGAATCCACCAAGTGGCTATTGCAACATCGTGGAGTTCAGAACACCACGTGAGGACCATAATCAACAATGCAAAAGTTGCATCCCAGTCTTTTTGCCAATTAAGGTACAAGGTTTTAATTTTAAATTTTGGGACAAAATTTCTTTCAGGTGGGTGGGATGTAATACCCCGACCCCCAAGATAGACTTAATTGTGTATTTTTATGCCATTAAATGTACTTTGTGTTCGGTTAATTATGAAAATTACTGAGTGGGTTTTCCGACAAGTCAAAGTTTGGCCCAATCTGAGCTCGATAGCTAATTGATCCGGCTCGTTGAAATTGGAAGGGTAAAATCATAAATATCTATATTTAATTTATTAATTTTGAAAAATTAATATTCATTTGAAATATTTTCTTTATCAAACTCACACACACTCAATGTTTTCAAATGATGAGTTTATTGGACTTCATCGCTCATTTTATTGATTGCTCGATTTTCAAATATTTTAACCCCTTTAAAATACCCACTTTGAAAAATCTTGATTTTAAAATACCTTCAAAAGTCAAATATTTACAAGAAAATATTGTGTGTTTAATCTATATGTTGACCGAGCAGTTTCTATTTATAGAGTTCCATTTTGTGGTTCTAGACACTCAATCCAAGAGTTGAAGTGTGTACCGTTGATTTTATTAAATCGACGTTTTGCCTTTGATGGATTGGCTTTTGTCACCGACTCTTGTCAAAAACAATTTAGGCCAGCCTATATCTAATACTCCGCACTCATCTACAAAATTAGATTTATTTGAAGATATCTCTATTTTTCCATGTTTTAAGTGAAGTTTATAATCAGTTAAGTTTTAAATAAAATTAAAATATTAATAGTTGCAGGTTTGAATGATGGCCGGCAAACCTATAAATGTCGACGCTTATAAAAATGAATGTCATCCGTCGAATTCCACCTGCACTGATCAAAGTCTCCTCTATGCTGCTGCTGTCGCTGTACTCTCCTCTTCTTTCTCCATCAAATCTTCTTCTTCTTTTTCTTCATGTTCTAAATTCTTCTACAACTTCTGTTCTTCCTCTTCATCATGTGAACTTTCAAGGAATTTTCCCGAGAATCCTAGGTCACACCTGAAGGTACCTAAACTTACCCTCTCATTTAATTATAAGGTTTAAAAGAGGTTAGGATTAAAATGGGATCAAATTGGAAGAGAAAAGTAAGGTTTTGGAAACCCATGGAAAAATGTCTTTTATTCCGCTTTCTTCTTGTAACTATTAGATCAACATAATTTCCAAGTCAAATTAGACAATTCTATTTCCTCAGGTGTGATTTGGGCCACCTGAATTGGGAGTCAAAATTTATATTTTTCCACCTGTAACTGCGAATTCTGGGCCATATCGGACGTCCGACTAACAGAAAAATGAAAATATTGAATATTCAACACCTTACTGTCAGACGTCTGATACTTAGTTTATCGAAAGTCCGATAGGTAAAATTATTGGAGGTTCGATAGCGACTTCCGACTCTTAAAAAAGAAATTACTATTTTTTCTTGCTCTATGATAATAATCGGAAGTCCAAAACTCACCAGATCGAAATTTCGAAACTTCCAGGCATTGAAAGTCCGAAGCTTCCAGGCATCGGAAGTCCGATGTCATATGTCCGACGTTTAACCCAAAAACATTTGGCACGATTTTGGTTGTAACTTTTGTTTCCTTCTACATTTATTGTATGTTTCGACTTTCTCATTCCAGACATGATTAACTGACTTACTTCTATTCCATATGCTTTTACTTTAAATTCTGTCTTTTACTTTTATTCCCTTCTCAGTCCGGACAACTAACTCTCTGACTCACTGACCCGCTCACTTACTAACTCACTAACACTATAACTTTTGTATGGACTGGTCCCAAGGCTCTTTATCTTATCTTTTGTAAGCCCTCTCAATTCTGCTTAGAACTGGTTCGAGGCTATCCCGTTCTATGGTTTTTTAGCGCATTACTCGGTTTATAAGAGGCTCAGCGTTAGCCCGAATATTTGAAATGCTCCAAACACTTGTCGAACGGAGAATGTAAATTTACTTTCTGTAATTTATTTATTTTACTACATTATTTACCCTCTGGGCTGAACCCTCAAAATCCACCAAGTGGCTATCGCCCAAGGATACTCGAGATTAGGCACTGAGTAATTTATTTACTTTCCCATTTAAAACACCATGTCTTAGGTGTTATTTTCTTTGTTGTGTGCTTTTGTGATGAATCACCTTTTTTTTCTCATAATTAATCACCAAAGTTAAAAATAATAGATTAATTACATGTATCTAAACTTCGATGACTATTTACTCATTTTTATTCTTTACAGTTCTTTCGAAAAAGTTGCTGGACGACAGTGAGGAGATTCAACCACACTCTTTTACATTGTGTATTGTATTTTAACTCTAAAATTTGAAACGTTTAACTCTATGATAATAATAAGATGCATGGACATAATATGATGGAAAAGACTTGAACGGGACCAGAATGCGAGACCTAACATCGCTTACATGTAAAGGATACAATTAAAGTTCTAATTGTTAGAACGTAAGCACATAATGGTGTCGGGAGCCGAGTCCTAGCAGTCTATAAACATAGTATGAGACCCAATTATGTGTCTAGAGATTAATAGATCAAATGAATTGGATGAAATCGTGCTGATGTTAGTAATCAATTTAGATTATTTTGTAAAATATGGTATTGTATATTTTGTACTTGTTGTATATCTTCATCGAGGTTTATGTGAAAATCAACTTTTACCGGGTCTTGAAATCGATATTGCCAAAAAGGAAAATGGCTATGTGACCAGACTTGAATCTGGTTTCTTCCTATGTGTAACCTTATGCAAAGGGAACACAAACCGATAGATGAATGATATAAGAACGGAAATAAGTATTGTCATTCTTTCATGCTTTACTTTTAGTACAGATTTGATTAAGCCTCTGAATGTGGAGTGATTATATGCTTGTATAAGTTTGATTTTAGTATTTTATTTATCTGTAGTGATATATATGTTGAATGTGATATACAAGATGTATTGCATGCATTTCCATGAGGGGGTATGTGTTAGGAATGAATGATAGACTAAGTCAGGTAATTATGCTGAGTGTATTGGGATATAATGGGTTAAAAGATAATTTAATCCATGTGAAAAAATAAAATGCTAACTGACCTTCCATTTTTAGATGGACTGCCTTCACGCACCATGTGAAGCATTGGACCGTGTTGAGTCACAATGTAGAACGGTTAGCTGACTGTGTGAAGCACCAATTTGCGTTATGAAATTGGTGTAAACTGCATGTCGATTGACAGAGGCAGAGCTGTGTGTAAGAAAGAAGCATGAATGTAAAAATGGTAGAGATAAACCATATTATGGTGTTGATCGCAGTTGATAGAAAATGCATGATATCATGTTTGATGTTAATATATGTGTTATATATTGTTTATTTCTCTTCACTAGGCTGTTAGCTCATATCCCTCACATTGCAGGAGTTCTACCTGAGGAGGGGACTGAGGAAACTCCACTGCTACCACAGATATATAATCTATCATATTTCTTGCCGATGGGGAATATGTTTACTATGTTTATTTCCATGCTAGTGATGTAATGTTAATAATTATACCATCTGAGATGTAAGACTAAACATGCACTATAACCACTTTGTTTTCACTACACTTGTAATACCCTGACCAAAATTAGCATATAATTATGTGATTAATTATAGTTGATTGTGTTTAGTGCTAGTTAATCTGAGAGATTAACAAATGGGCTTTTTATAGAGTCAGAGTTGACTCGACCCGAGTTCAGAGTCTGTGGATCCAACTCGTTAATGTAGTCGAAAAGTTGAAATTATCTAAACTTTCTCCGATTGAGACCCTTAAAATAATCTGCGTTTGGAAAATAAATTATTTTAGGTATTTAAATTCTCAAAATTCACTCATTAATTAAGTTTTAAAATTCTAAGTCTAAAGAATTTTCGCAGCTTACATTTTGATTTGTAGAAGTGTGGATTTTGATTTGTCATGAGTATCCCTATTTTATAAAAAAGTTAATTTTAAAATGTTTAAAAGTGTCAAACATCCCAGAATTTTAGAGTGTTTTTGTCAGTTAAAATTGTTTGACCCAACTGTAAAGTCAGAAGTTTTACAAAATGTTATTTTAATTTTTGAAATTTATTATTTAAGTGATTTTTAATTAAAACATTGGATTTTCAATGAATTTTAAAGGTGTGATTTAAATTTTGAAAACTAAAAAAGATGTTTAATTTATTTTCCAAAACTATAGTAATTATTTAGTTTTAATTTATTTATCTAAACTATGGAGGTTATATAGTTTTAGATTTATTTATGAATGGATAATTATTAAAGTTTTAATTAAAAAATTATAAAAAATGCGTGATTATTCACCATCTCTAGTGTTCACTAGCCTAGGTGGTGTGGGAGCTTCTCTTCCACAAGCCACCTATGGTGGTTTTACACCTTGTGTAAAGAGAGGAAGTGAGGTAGGTAAGAAGATTTTTTTTTAAAAATAAAAAATAAATCACTCTCTCTCATTCAACGTTTTTCTCTCCCTCTCTTTTGCAAATTTTTCTCTTCTCTACTGTTCTTCTCCTTTCTCTAAAATTTTAGGTGAGTTTCCTTTACTTCTCTCTTCCTTTATTTTAAATTCAGTTCTAATATTAAACTTTGATTGCAATTTAGATTGGGGATATTTTAAAACCCATTATGCTCAAATCTCCATTCATTTGAGTTTTATTTTGTTACCACCACTATTTTAGAAATTAATAGTTTATCTATTAGATTAAGTCTTATCATTTTAGTTATTTCTTTTATTTAAGGTATTTTAGATAACAGTAGATGTTATTTATTTTAGGTTTAAATTAGTATCCTATCTTAATGGTGGAAAGTTTAGTTATTATGTTGTTTAATTATTTATGTTGAGATTTTAACACCTTTAAATAATAAGGTGGTGGTTTTTTTTAGATAAAGTTCTATCCTATTTTTAACTGATAGGTTTTTATGCAAGAATGCTAAAGTTATATTTTTATTTGGTTATTTTAGTAATAATTTAGTGGGTTTTTTTTTATCAAATATATTGTTTTTTTAAGAGGGATTTCGATCTGTCTCTCTCCCTTGGTTGGGAATGTTTTGACATTCATTCCTCACTACCTCAAGTATACTCAAGGTGTTGTATACTTAAAATCATCCACCACTTTGGGTGTTTGATGATTGTGTTAATATATATAATAATAATAATAATAATAATAATAATAATAATAATAATAATAATAAAAAATTATATTTATTGTAAGTTTGGTTTGATGAGTTTAAGTAGAGAACTTTATTTATTAATTTCCTTTGTCTAGTTAATTGTTGAGTTTCTTATTTTGGGATTTTCGATTGAACTAAGCCTTAGTAGAATAAGTTTTAAATGACGTACTGTTTAACTTTAAAAGTTGGGTTTTTCACATAACAAATATAAAACCTTTTTTATTTAAAGATTTCAATTGATTTCCTTACTTACCTTAGTTGGTTTGTATTAATAAAAGATAAACTATTATCTTAGTTTTAGACAGTGACATTTTAAAAGAGTTATTAAAATTTTATGACTCTCTTTATTCATTCCTCCAAGAATCTATCCCGATAAAACTATGTTCTGTCAGTCGGACCCGTCGAGTTGTTTGTTGAGTCAACTTAGGTCAATAAATATAATGTCTAACTCCGTCAATTATCCAATTGAAACAGTTGGACCGGCTCTCTCTCTTCTTCATGCAAATCGAGAAACTCACATAACTTCGTCGATCAAAGTGAGGAGACTCAACTGTGGTTTATATGCAAGTGAATGGTTGTATGTGAATGTGTACATGTGCTATGTAAAAATCATATATACATGATATATGTTGAAGTATGCATATGATTATTTATATATACCTGTGAATATACATGTGTTAACATGGTTATGCATGTGTTGTGAATATGAAGATTCTAGGTTGGTAAACCTGAATCTAATGTCAGTGGATGGTAGTTGTAAATTTTTCTATGTTTATGGAATTTTGTTTATTGTGTATGTTAAATATACACACACACACTTGTGAAGTCGGTCGAGCTCTTGCAAGATGCTGCATTCTGTCTGCCTTGACTTAATACATTCAAGGATGAGTGGGATTCCTCGAGAGGGTTGAGTGGGATACCTCAAGGGGTTGAGTGGGATACCCTAGTGAGTCAAAGAAACAATGATACACTTTAAGAATTGAAAGAAAAGAACAATTGCCACATGTTCTGTTATTTATTTTAACTGCATTGTAGACTTTAATTCTCTATCACATGCCATATCTATGATATTTTGAGTTCTCTTCACTGGGCTAGAAGCTCACGTGTACCTCAATGCAGGACAAGGTCTGGAGGCAACGGAGGACCCCCCTGCAATGGCCTAAGCTGTGGAATCTTTGAATTCCAATAAGTTGTTTTGGACTAGAATTTACTTAGATGGCTTAATATGTAAATATTGTCTACGTTTACCAGTTGTAGCATCCAGACTTGTATGTGTATAATTATGGTGTTAATTGTTATGTGAATATAAGTACCTTATGTGATAGTTTAGGTTTTATAAACACGTGTGGTCTCTTCATGGGCTTAGGCAGACCCGAGGCTATGGACATGTTGAGTTTGAGATTTAGTTTTAATTTTTTTTTAAAAAAAATAGTGTCATTCCAAGCTTACATATCGGGTCGGGGCGTGACAGAGTGGTCTCAGAGCTTTAGGTTCAGCTCTTGGATTGTGATGGGTCATGCATGTTTAGAGTGTAGTATGGGTGTGAGTTTTTAGTGTTACCCCTATATTTGATTACATTGTTCCCTTACTAACTGTTGTTTTATTCTTGGACAGAGATGTTTGATAATAAGATTCCAACTCAAGTAATGGGAAAGGGTACACCCGGGAGTCCGCTGACGTTGTACTCCTCGACTAGCGATTCTAGTATGATGGTTTGGACCCCAGGATCACCTCCGTCAGATGTAGAGTCCCAACTGAAGGAAGTCATAGAAATCTCTTCAACTACTTCCTATGAACCAGATATCCCATCTCACTATCGGTCATCTACCTCACCTTCAATGACTAACACTGAACAAAGTGTCAAACCTAAACTTGAGTATGAATCTCCAGTAAACCAGGAGCCAGTAATAAACCCTCAACCAGTGATTCCACCAGTGAATCCTCCAGTACCAGTTCAAGCACCAATTTTTGCCCCAGAACCTCTGATCAATCCAGAACCATTGCCTACTCAAGTGGAGGAACCAGCGCATTTTGATCTGAATATACCTTTACCGACATATGAAATACCTGTTCAGCAAAGGACAATCCCCATGTACACTAACTGTTTTCATTTGGGGCATGTTGCTTCCTTTTGCCCACGACCGCCCAACCATAATTGTCAAATATGTGGTGTTTTTGGACATTATGAGGAAATGTGCTACTGTGTGAGGTTTAATGTTCCAGTTCGATGCATCTTCTGCGGAGAACACAACCATCTTCTTGGAACATCTTCATTCTATAACCCAACATCCTCCTCAGATGAAGACTTGTGGTAGAAGTAGTCAGGGCGTGTTTTGAGAGGAAAAAGACTTGACGAGAAACTTTTTGGTACTTGTACAAAAGACTTGTGTTTAGGTGGGAAGATGTTTTGGGTAGTGAAAAGAAACCTGTGTATATAAACTTTTGTAATTGGACTGTAAGGTCATAGAATCAACGAATAACTCTCAAGGCTATGTATAAGTCTCAGTATTATGTGAAAATATATATATATATATATATATATATATATATATATATATATATATAAGTATGTTGGTTTATTATTTTGTATTGTTATGAGTTATATTATGAATAATACGGATGCTCATAGTATACCTCTTTATGATTTATATTGCAAATAGTATGTTAATAGTAGGTGTGTTTGTCAGGAGATGTCAGAAGCATCCAGACATTCTGTAAGTTTAGGAGCAAGCCTAACTCCTCCCTTGGAAGACCAAGGCGGATATGACCACCAGAATGAACCTGTTGACGCAGTGCGTATCGCTAAGGATTTTAGGAGGATGAATCCACCGACTTTCTCAGGAAGTACGGATCCAATGGTGGCAGAGACGTGGCTCAACAAGATTAGTCATATATTCGACAATCTAGCCATCGCTGACGATCTCAAAGTGACCTTGGCAACCTACCAATTGGAAGACAATGCTTACAAGTGGTGGGAAGTTAATCATTTGGCTAGAAACCGTGAACTGATGAGTTGGACAACATTTTCAACGGCTTTTCTTGCCCGCTACTACCCTAAAGTGGTGAAGGACGCCAAGATGAAGCAATTTATGGATTTAAAGCAAGGATCTGACACTGTGGCCCAATATGGCTCAAAGTTCTTCGATCTTCTTTAGTATACTCCACATATAGCAGCTAATGAAAGTGAAAAGATTCAACATTTCTCGAATGGACTTCGTCCATTTCTGCTGCGTCAGGTGGTTGGGTTGGATTTACCTATTGTGGAGGCAGTACTGGATCGTGCTTCAATGGTGGAAGTTGAGGATACTATCAACCGGAATATGGAAAAGCCTCCTCAAGGCAGTGCTTAAAAGCCACCCCAACCTAATAAAAAGATGAAGTTTAAAGGATCATTCTCTGTGAAAGGTCAATCTTCTGTGGGTCAGGCAAGCAAGGCAGGACCAAAGATGCTGATTTGTTATTCATATAACCAGTTGGTCACACAGTTAGACAGTGCCCGCAGTCCAAAGCACCACAGCCTAGTGATCGATTATGCTTTTATTGCAAACAAGTGGGACATTTTATTAAAGATTGTCCTTATAATGGTAGTGGCAATAATGTAGTGGAACTTGCTCAGAATATGAGACCAACACAGTCTACACCACAACTTTCTAGAGGCTCAGAAGTGCTGGGGAATATGTCACAGAGAACTGGATCAGGAAGGGAACCAGGACATGCACAGACTACTCAAGGAAAAGTCTACACCATAGGGACTCAAATGATGGAGCCAATGGATAATGCTGTGATGGAAGGTACATTATCTCTCTTTAGCCTCATGGCACGAGTATTGTTTGATACTAGTGCATCTCATTCTTTTATCTCTATAACTTGCTGTGATAAGTTAGAATTGCAACTAGTAAATGCAAGAAAACATCTAACAGTTGTTTCCCCGTTAGGTAGAAAAGTAAGAGTAACTTAGGAATGCAAGTCATGTATTCTAAGATTAGGGAGCTTAGACTTGTCATACGAACTCCTGGTGATAGATATGACAGATTTTGATGTTATTTTAGGCATGGATTGGTTATCTGTGCATCAAGCTTAGATAGACTGTTCCGAGCAGAAGATCTATGGTACTTCTCTGCTTGGGATAAGATTTGTGGAGAAGTTAGTACCTTATGATAACTTGAGAGTTAAGTTCTCCGGTCTAAAGACGTATCCAGGTAGTATAGTGGCTAGCATGGGTTGGAAAGATGTAGAAGGTATTGAGACAAAGTTTCCTCAGGTGATATGTGAATTCATAGATGTTTTTCCATATCAGCTTAGCGGGCTGCCTCCACGCTGAAAAAATAGATTTTGTAACTGATTTATAGCCTGTAGCATCTCCTATATCCATGGCACCCTATAGGATGGCATCGACAGAACAGAGGGGACTAGCTAAGCAGATTGATGAACTCCTTAAGCTTGGCTTTATTTGCCAGAGTGGTTCACCCTGGGAGCGCCAACACTTTTTGTAAAGAAGAAAGATGGGTCTTTGAGGATGTGTATTGGTTATCAACCATTGAATCAGGTCACTATCAAGAATAAGTACCCGTTGCCAAGAATAGATGATCTTTTTTATTTGTTGAGAGGTTCAAAGTGTTTTTCAAAGATCAACTTGAGATCCGGATATCATCAGCTAAGAGTCAGGGAGAAAGACATTCCAAAAATTGCCTTTCGGACTCAATATGGACTCTATGAGTTTGTAGTTATGCCGTTTGGTTTAACGAGCGCGCTAGTTATTTTCATGGACCTAATGAATAGGATATTCCGGTCATGCCTAAGGCAATTTGTAATAGTATTTATCGATGATATTTTGATATATTCATCATTAGAAAAAGAGCATGAATGTCATTTGCGCTTGGTACTGAAGACTTTGAGGGACCACCAACTGTACGCCAAGCTGAGCAAGTGTGAGTTTTGGATGACTCGAGTCCAATTCCTCAGACATGTAATATCAACAGAAGGAATTTTGGTGGATCCAGCAAACGTTGAGACAGTGATGTACTGGGAAAGACCTAAAAATGTCACTGAAATTCGAAGTTTCCTTGGATTAGCGAGATATTATCGAAAATTTATTCCCAATTTCTCCCGAATTGCTGTGCCTATGACTCGTTTGACGCAGAAATATATCAAATTTGAGTGGAATGAGGCCTGTGAAACAGCATTTCAAGACCTAAAGGAGAAGTTAACCACCCCTCCGGTGCTAACCATACCAGAGCAAGGATGAGGTTATGAGGTATATTGTGATGCCTCTAAGCTCAGACTAGGGTGTGTGTTGATGCAAGAAGGGAAAGTTGTAGCTTACGGATCAAGACAACTGAAAGGACACTAGCAAAACTACCCCACTCATGACTTAGAGCTAGCAGCCGTGGTATTTGCATTGATGTTGTAGAGGTATTATTTATTTGGTGAGTGATTTACTGTCTTCTCTGATCACCATAGCCTTAAGTATCTCTTCACTCAGAAAGATTTAAACATAAGGCAACGAAGATGGATGGAGTACCTTTTCGGACTTACCTATCATCTTGGAAAAGCTAATGTAGTGGCAGATGCCTTGAGCAGAAAATCTCTCAATGATATTGCAAAAATGGCGTCACTACAATGGAAAATATTGGAATCTATGTCTAATTATGATTGAGAATTTATTGAAATAAAAGAACCAATGCGTATTCTGAGTCTAGTGTTACAACCAGAAATAGTTGTAATAGTATTAGAAAGGAAGCAAAGCGACCCTGAAGCAAAGGAATTGAAAGTTCAGCTGTCGAACGGAATAAAATTAGAAGGTTGGAAGATCAGAACTGAAGAACGTTTGACGTTTCAAGATAGATTATTTGTACCTGAATCAGAGGAATGCAGAGAGAAGGTACTAGACCATTTTCATTGTTCCAAGTTTACAGTGCATCCTGGAAGCACAAAGATATATCGGGACTTGCATCGACAATTTTGGTGGAAAAGAATGAAGTGTGAAGTGGCAAACTTTGTATCCAAATATTTGACTTGTCAACAAGTTAATGCTGAACTTCAGAGACCTGGTGGTAAGATGAAGCCTCTTCATGTGGCTAGATGGAAATGGGAATACTCACTATGGACTTTGTGTCAAGATTTCCAAAATCCACTAAAGGACATGATTCTATATGGGTAATTGTGGAAAGACTGACAAGTGAGCCCATTTTCTACCAGTAAAAAAGAAAGATACTTTAATTACATTGAGTAAGTTGTATGTTAAAGAGATAATCCGACTGCACGGAGTACCAGTTTCTATCGTATCAGATAGAGATACACGGTTCGTTTCTAGATTCTGGAAGGGATTGCAGAGGTAATTGGGTACAAAACTATGTTTCAGTACAACATTTCACCCTCAGACAGACGGTCAGTCCGAAAGAACCATTCAGACTTTGGAAGACATGTTGCGTGCATGTGTGATGGATATGCAAGGAAGCCGGGAGGACCACCTAGCGCTCATAGAATTTGTATACAATAACAGTTATCGGTCAAGTGTACAAATGGTGTTGTAAGAAGCTTTGTATGGAAGACCTTGTAGATCACCATTGTGTTGGGCTGAGGTAAGAAATAAATCTCTTCTGGGACTAGAAATGGTTCGCGAAACGTCAGAACAAGTTGAGATGATTAGGCAACCACTCAAAGTTGCACATAGTCAACAAAAAGAGTTATGCTGATAAGAGGCAGAGACCTCTAGAGTTTGAAGTTGGAGATTTTGTGTTCTTGCGTTTCGCTCCACGACATGGTGTACAAAGATTTGGTCGCAAGAGGAAGCTATCACCTCGCTATGTGGGACCGTTCAAGATCGTGAAGAGAGTTGGAGAAATTGCTTACCAATTGGCATTACCTTCAAATCTAGAAAAGGTGCATAGCACATTTCATGTATCAATACTCCAGAAGTACAAACCAGATCCTTCACATGTATTAAATATAGAAGAGATAGAAGTTTCTGAAGACTTGACTTTTGAAGAGGTACCTATAAAGATTCAAGCAGGGCTGGCTCAACCCTAAGGCGAGTTAGGCGACTGCCTTAGGCCCCCAGGTTAAAAATGCCCAGATTTCTCCTAACTCCATGGCTTTAACCTCATTTAAGAAGGACTCAAATTTTGGGTAATAAGAGAAGGAATAGGGAAGTGTGATTTTGCCATTGAGAGAGGATTTGGGTGAAGAAAATGGAAAAATCACACTTACCTCTTCTCTGATTTCTTTTCTTTCTTATCTTCTTTGTCTTCAATGGCGGTTTCCCCTTTCCACTTTCCACTTCGCATTGTGCATATTTTTAGGGTTTCTTACGGATACATGTGAGCAAACACATGAGCCTTATTAAAAATTTAGAGAAATAAGAGGAAACACTTAATCAATTTCTAACTCACACAAAAAGTTTGTTAAAAGGTTAAATAAGAATAAGAAATTTAAATATTTAATTAATTGAATTTAAAATATTTGATCTGTCTTTTCATATTAATATTAATAATAGATAAATTTGTCTAAAAAATTTTAAAAAAGTTTTGAAGATAAGATTTGATGAATTTAAAGGTAATGTTATCGTATTATTGTAAAAGATGAGAATTTCATAAAAAATACTAAAACTAGAAAATAATTCTATTATACAATGGATTGTAAAGTTTTAACTCACTCTCTCGTGCTAGTATATAAAAATAAAAACTTTATACAATTTTTTTGAAGTGAGTAGATCAAAATTTAAAACTAAAATTCAATTTTAGTCACTTGATTTACTAGTAAAATTAATCTTTTGATTTTTCAAAAAATATTTTTTGCTTAAAATTTTATTTCTATCTCATCAATTAAATATTAATTAATAATTTAATATTATCTATAATATAATATTTATAACACGAGTTTGACCACGATTGAACATTATTGAACCCAACCTTCCATCGAGACGGTTCGTGTCACGGTCTGGTTTTGATAACATTGGGAGAGACGGTTTTTCTCTCCCACCCCTTTTGTCCTTGTATAAATAACTCACAAAAATAGAGTCTTTAAAATTATTGAAATCCCCAATAAAATTTAATTACGTTATTCGAAACATAACATGCGATGTTATGAGGTTTTTCAAAACTAAAATTGATATAATCTTACCTACGATCAAGAATGTCACAAAAATATTAAGTGAATTATACATATTATCAATTGAAAATGATATTTTAGCAAAACTTGAATACAAAATTTAATTAGTAATTTTGTAGCTCTAAAAGAAAGAAAAATAGATTTTAAATAAATTTGATATTATATAATTAAAATTTTAATTAAATATTTTTTATAATAATATGTTAAATATCACAAAGGCCTCACTTAGATTTTTTGCCTTAGGCCTCATCTTGTGTGGAGCCGGCCCTAGATTCAAGGTACACGAACTCAAGTGCTTCGAAGGAAGAGCATTCCTCTAGTGCAAGTCTTATGGCAGCATCATGGTGTACAACACGTGACGTGGGAGCCAGAAGCGACGATGCGAAAGTTGTACCCCAGTTTGTTTGCTGAGTAAGGTATGAGTTTTTTTTTGAAATGTCGGGTCGAAATTTCTTTAAGGGGGATGGGATGTAATACCCCGACCAAAATTAGCGTACAATTATGTGATTAATTATAGTTGATTGTGTTTAGTGCTGATTAATCTGAGAGATTAACAAATGGGCTTTGTATAGAGTCAGAGTTGACTCGACCCGAGTTCTGAGTCTGTAGATCTACCTCATTAGTGTAGTGGGAAAGTTGAAATTATCTAAACTTTCTCTAGCTGAGACCCTTAAAATAATCTGCGTTTGGAAAATAAATTATTTGAGGTATTAAATTCTCAAATTTCACTCATTAATTTAGTTTTAAAATTCTAAGTCTAAAGAATTTTTCCGACTGACATTTTGATTTGTAGAAGTGTGGATTTTGATTTGTCAAGGGTGTCTCTATTTTATAAAAAGTTAATTTTAAAATGTTTAAGAGTGTTAAACATCCCAGAATTTTAGAGTGTTTTTGTCAGTTAAAATTGTTTGACTTGACTGTAAAGTCAAAAGTTTTACAAAAATGTTATTTTAATTTTTGAAATTTAGTATTTAAGTGTTTTTTAATTAAAATTTTGGATTTTCAATGAATCTTAAAGGTGTGATTTAAATTATGTAAACTAAAAAGAGGTTTAATTTATTTTCCAAAACTATAGTAATTATTTAGTTTTAATTTATATACCTAAACTATGGAGTTTATATAGTTTTAGATTTATTTATGACTGGATAATTATTAAAGTTTTAATAAAAAAATTATAAAAAAATGGGTGATTATTCACCATCTCTAGTATTCACTAGCCTAGGTGGCGTGGGTGCTTCTTTTCCACAAACCACCTACCGTGGTTTTACACCTTGTGTAAAGAAAGGAAGTGAGGTAGGTAAGAAGATTTTTAAAAAAGCAAAAAAAAAAAAAAAATCACTCTCTCTCTCATTCAACGTTTCTCTCTCTCTTGCAAATTTTCCTCTTCTCTACTGTTCTTCTCCTTTCTGTACAAATTTCAAGTGAGTTTCCTTTAATTCTCTCTTCATTTATTTTAAATTCAGTTCTAATATTAAACTTTGATTATAATTTAGATTGGGGATATTTTAAAACCCATTATGCTCAAATCTCCATTCATTTGGGTTTTATTTTGTTACCACCACTATTTAGAAATTAATAGTTTATCTATTAGATTAAGTCTTATCATTTTAGTTATTTCTTTTATTTATGGGTATTTTAGATAACATTAGATGCTATTTATTTTTGGTTTAAATTAGCATCCTATCTTAATGGTGGAAAGTTTAGTTATTATGTTGTTTAATTATTTATGTTGAGATTTTAACACCTTTAAATAATAAGGTGGTGTTTTTTTTTAGATAAAGTTCTATCCTATTTTTAACTGATAGGTTTTTATGCAAGAATGCTAAAGTTATATTTTTATTTTGGTTATTTTAGTAATAATTTAGTTGGTTTTTTTTAATTATCAAATATATTGTTTCTTTAAGAGGGACTTTCAATCTCTCTCTCCCTTGGTTGGGAATGTTTTGATATTCATTCCTTACTTCCTCAAGTATACTCAAGGTGTTGTATACTTAAAATCATCCACCACATTGGGTGTTTGATGATTGTATTGATATATATATAATAATAATAATAATAATAATAATAAATTATATTTATTGTAAGTTTGGTTTGATGAGTTTAAGTAGAGAACTTTATTTATTAATTTCCTTTATCTACATAATTGATGAGTTTCTTATTTTGGGATTTTCAATTGAACTAAGCCTTAGTGGAATGAGTTTTAAATGACTTACTGTATAACTTCAAAAGTTGGGTTTTTCACATAACAAATATTAAACCTTTTTATCTTCACCTAGGTCATGGAATTGACAAATAGGTGACTCGGTAAGCCGGGGCACTAATAGTGTAATTGATCTATAATTGGCACAATATTATTATCACACAACACATCTTGATTAATTTGATTTATCTGTTGCAAATTGTTTAATTAATCAAGAAATTTTAAAGGACCAACAAATTAGGAGATTGCCCTATTCACACACCCGCCCCCCCCCCCCCCCCCCCCCTCTCTCCCTCCCTCCCTCCCTCCCTCCCTCTAGGGCCAAAATCTTGTTCTAGCACTCTGGGAACTTTCACATTTCATATTAATCAAGGAAATTTGTGAAAGGCCTTAAAATTTGTGATTACCCTATTCACTCCCCCTCTAGGGTTAATCTGATTCTTGCAAAATAGAACTTTCAAGGTGATTTCCCACATGGGATCCACATATGGTATAACATGGACGTCTACCTATTTTGTATCACCATCCCAACTTCTTGCCTTGTGTCCAAGAGTTGCACACTCATAAATCTAGTACACTGATGGAATTTATGTTCAGGATCACCGATTCATCAATAGAATAAGTCTCACTATGGCAAGAATCATCCGATGAATCATTGTCTTCCTGTTCAAAATGTCGGCTTTGTTCATGAAGTAGAAAGACAAATACCCAAACCTGTTAGTGTTGAAGCATTTCAACTTCTAGCTCTAACACAACCAGATGCTCGAGTTGAGTAAATTAGGAAACAATGCGGGTTTTCAAAAAATGTCCAATTAACTTTATCAAAAACCTTCCACAACTTCAAATCTAATTTTGAATCTCTATTTCGAAATCCAAATTGAAAAAGTTGAAACTAGTCAATTTTGATTAAAACAACATGCCAAAACAATTAATCGGGTCTAAATGGTTCAAAATTCAGTCCAAAACAATCTTTGAAAGCTGAACAATTTTCAATGAAAATTCAGTTCAAACGAGCATTGTGAACTTGGTCAAACCTTTAATCAATTTCAAATAAACTTGCAATTTTTTTGAATTCCTTAAATAAGCTTCAAAATACTGCTCAAAACAATCCCACACACGTCTAGACTCAATGTGGAATATGGGTGTTTTGTTTTAAATTTAACTCGCAAGCGCACGAACCAATTAATAGTATAGTGAATGAGTGCGAGGTCGAATCCAAGGGAAATCAACAAAATATATGTATGGAAATAAAATGGTACCATTAAAATAATGTAATCTAAGAAAATAACATTTAAGGATTTAACCTAAGCATGATAGATTTTCTAAAACATGGAGTTATAATCTTAATTGAGCAAAATTCTAGATTTAGATAACCAATATTTAATTAATTATCTAACTTTTGAAGTTAACAAAATGTAAGATCTACTTTTATCATACAAACCATTGATTTATAAATTTGATTAATATGGTGGAGTGAATTTAAATAACCTCAATCTAATTTAAAATGCAAAGTTAAGAAACAAATAAAATATTTCTAATCTATTTCCATCATTTCAAGGATTTTTATGAATAAATAGAAGAATAAAATAAAAACAATAATAATGAATTATTTACATAGTTTACAATGGAATTGAGACAAGTATCTAAGGCGGCATGTTATCCCATTTCAAAATAAAATTATGGCCTAGACTATGAAATACTCTAGAATTATTAAACATAAATTCAAGTTCATCATTTATTAAAATTCTAATTAGAAAAATTACGACGTCCACTAAATTAGAATTTTTCAATTCAAGACTTAGGCTTGAGCGGGATTCACACTTGTATTTTCCAAATCTAAATTAAACTGTTCTTAAAAAGAACCTTAGATTGAAAAAGTCAAGTCCCACCAATCCTAACAGAGGTTCTACTTTTCCTTAAAAAATTCTAAAAATAATTTGTTCCATAACATTCACAAAAAGAATTAAAATAAAATTAAAAACCATCACCATCAAATATTTAATAATTGGAAACACCATAAATCTAAAGAATCTACCATGAATTTCATTTAAAAATTGGAATATAAGAAAATACAATTCTTTGAAACTCATTACATAAAAATAAAATAAATGACTTACAAGAAATCAAATATTTTTCTCTGTCCTTAGCTGTCCAAATTCAACCCCTTTGATGCCTTGCTCGGTTCACCATTCGTTGGACCCAAAGCCATCAATTTATAGGAGTGAGAAGAGGTGAAATAAGGCAAGCCACGGACCCATTCAATTTCCAGCCTTAGCCGATTGTTTCCTTTTTCCTTGTCTCATTCGGTCATATCTCACAGCAAACCCACCATCTTCTTCCTTCTAAAGCTGGCAAATCTTTTCCTTCTTCTCTTTTCTCGATTCAAAATCTTTTTTGTTCTTCCTTTCTAATATTTCTTCTTCTTGCAGATCCTCCACACTCGGGATTTTTATTTCCCTTTTTAATCCTTCTTAATCTCGTTCTTTTCTCTGCTGAGTCACAAGGATTTGTCTCTATCTGTTGTACAAGATTCAGCCAGCACATGCTTCAATCAGCCAACATGTCTTCTAGATTTTCTTTCATCTGGGAAAGGAAATCAGCATCCACGGTGCAGGCTTGCAGCAGATCTTCTCTCTATTTCCTCCTTTCTTCTGACGGATCTATTTTTGATTTGTCTTCCTTTTTTTCCTTTTAATCTTTTCTATCTTCTTATCTTCGGCCTCATCACCTTTCCCTTATTCTCAACCAAATCAGCCAGCACCATGTCAGATGCCTCCTTTGCAACCTCAGTTCCAGCAATGCCCATAGCAATATCAATTTCAGAGCAGGAGCATCATTCACCCCATCACCAGTCATTGCAACAACCTCACCATCTTCTTTGAGCAATGTCATAATCTCTTGTTTACGCCTCGGTTCAGCCCTGGAGAAAAGAAGACCACCACTCTGCCTTAGGCAGCGCTTGGGATCAGGAAGGCTCATGAAATTTCTCCCAGTTAAGCTATTTGTGATAATGTTTTCATCAGGTCCCAAAAACACCAATTTCACGGAAATTACTTCTGTAGTATTCTTGTTATCCCTAGTAATAACCATAACACGGATGCCAGCCGCTCTGCAGTCCTCAATTGCTTTGTGAACCTCTTCTCGAGGAGGATCCCTCAATCCAACCAACCCAACAAAAATCAAATCACTCTCAATTGATGCATAATTAGAGGGATCAAATAAAAGTTTATGAGTTGGATGATGTTCTCCATCATATGTGGCGAAGTCAGAAAGGTCCTCATTGTATGCAAAACCTAAACAGCGTAATGCAGTTGAAAACATTTCATCAAGGGTCTGCAAAATGATTTGTTTTGTTGTCTCATCCAATGCCACCACAGAACCATCGAGTAGCTGCACATAAGAGCTTCTCTCCAACAAATTTTCAACAACACCCTTCACTAGCAACACATTTTTTTCCCGTCCTTGACTTTGCAATTGTTTCAATCATGGACATCTTGATGGGCTTTGACTTTTGAATTCCTTTGGATTTCAAGATGGAACAATGGGCCCATTGAAGATTTTGTAAAATTAACCACCTTTGCAAACAATAGAAAAGGTATTATTTTTAATTCAAATTCTCATAATGGATTTGAATTAAAAATAATTTATAATGAATTCCAAAATTAGGTGGTAAAGTTACAAACTTTCCAAATTTGACATTGTGACCCATTTTCTCCAATTTTTATTCCAATTTCTTGTATCTTCCAAAATATTCTGCAAAACTTAAAAACATATTAAACATATCTAATATTTACAAAATAAAGACTAATTAATCTAATATTTAAATGGTAAAATGGTAGTTTTATGGTGTTCATCAATGGGTTTTCACTATGAGTCAACGCGACTTAGTCAATTACACCATCAGCGGTCACACTGAGTTCACGGGTTAATCAACATGGAACCTTGGTTCAATGAACTCCAAACATTTAAAAGAGTTTAGAGTCACCTAGTTCTTGGGGAGGGAATTTCAGTCCGTCCTCCAAATCACCTGAAAGTCCCTTTCTTGGAGCTAGAACACAATTGACCCTAGAGAGGGAGGGAGGGAGGGGGGGGGTGAATAGGTCAATCCGAATTTGTTGATCCTTTTAAAATTTACTTGATTGATTAATTAAGTGCAGCAGATACAAAAATCATGTTTGTGTGTGTTAGCAAATGTGATTAAGCAATCAACACAAGAAATTAGCTCTAACACCATAAGCACAAGGACACAGGATATATATTAGTTCGGTTCGCCAACCTACATCCACTATTAAGACTAGCTCAACCTTGAGTTATCTCCAAATTCATCTTAATCCACTTTCGGGACAAAGTTTTAAAAATAAAAATAAAACCAAAAAACACTTGCCTTGAAGCTCTTTCTCGAAGATGTGTGTTTCTCAAAGATCACCTAATGTGTGACAACGCTCCTCCTTATAGCTGTCATAAAGCAATCACAATCACAGGGTGACAAGAAAACTAGTTTTACCAAAGCTTTCCTAGTTTATATCTTTTCTTTCCTCCTCTCTTTATTTCTTTCAAACTTAATCAATAGATTGGCTGTTTATAATTCTCAGGTGTAGGAACAAGAGAGTTGATCGTTCCTTAGAGTGTGTGACTCTTCTCAGTTCAAGGAAGATTGTTCAATGATCACACAACACTCATATTTATAGAGGAGTCTTAACAATTTTTCAAATTGTCTAGTACCGACATGTCGATGGCACCGATGGGTCGTGTTCATTTATTACCGTTCAACACCCCGACCGTTGCACATTAAATGCACTCTCAACGGTATTACTATTTCTTGGTTGACAAGTCGGTGTTGCCGATGGGTCGATAGTCATGGCACCAAGAGGTCGGTCCATATGAGGGTCTCGATCTGGGGCAACACCATGCAAATAGAGTTTCATGTCCTGAAACTTGTCCTGCCCAAAACGACTTATCACCTGTTACCGATGGGTTGGTCCTGGTACTCTTGATTGGTCTTGAATTACTGAGATGCCTATTTTCTCGAGAGTCCATATGAGTTCTAAGTTCCAGTAACTCATAAGTTATCACCGATGAGTCGTTCACCACGACGGGTTGTTTTAACCTTTCACCGAGGGGTCAGTGCATATGAGACTTTCGATCAGAGACACATCCAGAATGACAGTTCTATGATCCAGAACCTTTGCCAATCTAGCCGACCAGTCTTTGACCATGATAGGTCGATCCTGTCTCTACCGAGGGGTCGGTGAGAACGACTGGTCGAGCTGACAGTGAACTTAATTTATTTACTTCTAATTCACTGTCAAGCTTTCTTTTTAGGCTTGTTATGTCCATTACCAACATATGTAACTAGGCCTAGGGATGGTCCTCTCTCAGATGTCGGTTCCACCTAAAGTCATTTATGGCCATAATACCTTTTTGTGATTGCCATAACGATGAGATTTGAACCTGGTGGAGCATGATCTTCACTCTTAATCATCTTCAGCTTCTAGCAAGTGCTTCTTCCCTAGTCATGGAATTGACAAACAGGGACTCGGTAAAGCTGGGGCACTAACATCACCTAACTCCATTAGGGATCAACAAACACACGGCTTGACTCGGCCGCAACTTGAATTGTGTCAGTGCTTCCGTTTTAGCAATTGAGTAGGTGTCTTACCCTACCTAGTCTGCATCAAGAAATATCCCTCCCTTTGAATATTTGTTTTGAAGTGAGAATTTCCTTGGAAAAGTAGAGATTTTTTTTTTTTTTTGAGTTCACACGCCGGTCATGAGCGGGGCTGGACAATCATGTTGTCCAATTAATTCACAAAAAATTAGATGATATTTAATTTAAGACTTTTAAGTCAATTAAAAACTATTTAAAAGGCTCGGTCATTATAAGAAGTCCATGAAAGCCCATTGTACTTTTGGTCCTATAACGCCCCAACCCGGAAGTGGTCCTGGAACGCTACTAATTTTTTTTTTTTGGTAAACTAGACTCAAGACTTTAACTGGGCTGGATCAAGAGTTAGGCCCAGAAATAAAAATCACACATGTTCTCAACATGTGGACTCAAACACATACCATAAGCCTACCCACATGCATATACATAACATACAATCACATATTTCCATAAACAAAATATTTGATTAACAAATCAGAGTAACTGCGGATCACATAGTGGTTTATACAAGCCAACACATAAAAAGTACCACATACGGTGCTTTACACAAATTATGCTTCCAAAGAACCAAACATCAACAACAAGTCCCCGTCCAAGGGAACCCAAGGCAGCGCGACAACTTATCCTTCCTAAGCTCGATATGGAGGTTCCTCCTCCTTGGGTACATTTCCTGAAATGTGAGTAGTGTGAGCCAACTAGCCAATGAAAGAACATAACATTGCAGTTCATTGAACATCAGGTTAGCCAAAAATCAATATTATCAACATAATAGTTTTATCTTGCCAAAATCTCAACATCATTCCATAACTGCTGACATCCACCGTAACGCCTAAATACTACGTTGAGACCACTAGTATTAAGTCCCGACACGGTCAAAATACAATCTTCCAAGTACATCTCCGGTACCCCCAAGGCCAGTACTGACACATCCGAGGTCAGCAACTGACGACACACCTGGTCCAATAGACATAAATCAACACCCCCATGGCCGGTAATAGTTCAGTAGTTAAGGGTATGTGTAAGCAGTATTAACATCATCACAGTTCATAAGCATCATCACATATGATCAACATCATAAATATCCATAAGCACTCTTCACATTAGTGCAAAAAGTCTAAGCATATAAGTGGGTTCATCAAAACAGATCCTTGAAACCACTCATTGTACTAAATCCTTTTTAACCTGATTTACTCTCACTGCAGTGTTAAGTCTTCTCACTGAAAATGTGCGGTATCGAAGTATCTGTCAAGCATACAAACAGATATACAATTAATGATCAGCCAATATACAGAGCATAACAAACAATACATACTCATAATACTTCAAATCTTATTTTTCGAAAATTTCCAAGGGAAATGGAACTGAGTCTCCTATTTGGTTATTTGGTTACTAACCATTTTAAGTTATAATAATCAGCAATGTATATATAATAGGGTACTCAGGCCACTTCTCATATTGTCTTCTAAATATGACCAGGTTGACGTATTGAGTTAGGCCTACAGGTATAAGGTGCTCAGGCCACTTATCTTTTAGCGATTTAGGCCTAAAGGTCACTCAGTGCCCGAATCCTTCTTTTCTACCGAGCAGCAAAGGAAATCGCACAGCTACAGATAGCTATCGGGCTGAGTCAGCTACAGATAGCTATCGGGGAGAGTATCGGCCTTTAAGTGAATATAATAAGTATATACACTATAGTATCAAGAGGAAGGGGGTTAGTATCATTTTTAATTATCAAAAAGGGGTATAAACATCATATTAAAACCTAGGGTCTAAAATATGCAATCTTAAATCAAACCAAGATTTACAAATCAAAACTGGGTTCCTCGGAACCTGTTACTGTGGCTTCGGAACTTCCGAGCCACTGACTAAAATTAGTCCATAGAACCTTCGGAGCATGGTTCTGTCCTTCGAAACGTCCAAGGTTCATGTCTCAGAACTTCCGAGGGTGCTTTCGAGCGGAAAAAACAGAAAATAGAATATCCTGTGGGTCTCGGTGGGTCTCGGTGTGTCTCAGAATATGTCGAGAGAAGCACGGAACTTTCGAGCATTTCAGATCTTCCAAACGGACTCGGAACATCCCGTCAGCAGAGGCAGGAGAATCGGCTAGCCTCTGGACACTTCGGAACCCCAAACCGAAGCTCGGAACTTCCTAAGGTGTCGGCTACGGACCTTCCGAGAGTCGTCTTCCTCCTCTGTCTGCAACAGTAGATAGTAACGGCAACGGCTATGTGAAATACTAATCCAGAAACAATAGGTTTTCTAGATTCGTTTTTCACATCTAACAAGTCAGATGGACTCTTTAGTGAGTCCTCATGACATAGGGAATAAATTAAAACATCCAAACTGATTTAAAACATCCGATTTTAACATGAAAACCAGTGTTACAGAAGAGTTTCCAAGTTTTTCCTTAAAACTTCAAATCAAATTTTAACACTAAAATCTTAACCAATTTTATTTCTGTTTGATTCTAAACCGATTAGAATTTGAAAAGGAACACAGAGGTTACATTCGCTTATGCTCTGGAGTTGAAAATCAGAAACTTGAAAAATCTTCCGCTTCCAAGCTACGGTGAAAAATTTGAAAACAGAGAGGGAGTGGTTTGCCTGGTTTTCACAAAGAGTTAAATTTGATATTGGGTGAATCCAACCGGGAGGAGGGTAGAATATATAAACCCTCCAACTAGGCCAGGTGATGGACACATCACCAGCAGCCCACGGGCGTTTGCATGGGTTGCCATGGCCAAGTTGAAGCAGTAACAGTAAAACAGTAAAATTAATTTGCAGATAAGTCCTTATGGGTTTTTTTGCAAATAAGTCCATTTTCTGTCTTAATTAAATTTTAACTAAAAACATGATTCAAATAACTTGATTAATTTAAGCCAACTTAACAAAAATGTTGGGTTTTATAAACTCTACTCATCATAAATTTTGGAGATTTAAAATTCATCAAAAACCATAAATTTAAACAAAATCCACATTTTGATACTATTTACTTAATTTAACTTGTGATTAATAAAAGGGTTTAAAACCTTTATTTTTAAAATTTGGAGGAATAAATTAAACAGTCATACTAAAACCTAACATCACATAATTTTCTCAAAATTTTCTTATTTCTGAAATTATCTGAAAATATTTATTTCTTCTCTTTCGGGGTCTTTTCGAGTAGTTTTAAATACCATTTTCTGAAAATAATATAATTCTGTAATTATAAATTTTAAGGAAATCATATTATTCAACAATAATCAAACAATTAATTAAATAGTAAAAATAATATTGATAAATGGTAAATTACCATTTTGCCCTTTCAACTAGATGAGCTGGATCATCTAGCTTTCGAGCTCTAATTGCGCCACACTTGAGCTTTTCGTAAAGCCCTTACTGTAATCTTTCAGGTCAATCGATCAAAATATGATTTATCATACTGATCACGCTTAATTCGGGTCAAGGTATTACAGGTCCTTTTAGCCATTATATGTGTATATGTGTAAATATGGGCTATTTTTTTATATAAAATTTGTCATGCCCCGAACCCGATTGTGGGCCCAGTATTGGAGGGACTCAAACATGTACCATAATTCCTCAACCTGTCCAACAACTTGCAAGAAAACCATGACAGATTTCACATTTTAGAAAAATATATATTTCCTGACTCATTGGAACTCATATACAAAGATGACAATCAATTGATGATAGACTAATGGGTCGATCGAGTGGATGTATCAGTTGATTCATACTTTCAGGGACCAGACTGTTTCACAGGCAGTCATTAGTCGTTGTGCATCAGTCGACTGATGGTCGATTGATACTTTCAGAGGCTATATTGTTTATACAGGCAGTCATTCGATCGACATTTCAGTCTCCTGACTCGACTAGATTCACTTATATTTTTATATTCATCCCGATTTTTCCGACTTTCTAAACATGGATTTTACCTAACACACCATGAAATTTACATATTCATCAAAGTACCCTCCAAAACATAATAATTTACATACACAAGGTTTTCATGACATTACAGGCATGTTTATTTTAAAAATTACAAAACAAGCAGAAATAACCAAATACCAATCCACATGTAAGGTCTTGGGAATCTAGGGATTCCAACTCCTAAGGCATTGCAGAGGGATTGTCGGCTCCCTCCTCCAGCACATGCCCTGCATTGTAAGAGATATGAGCTACAACCCAGTGAAGAGAGCTCAATAATCCATAGAATTTCACATGGAACAATTATCAGTATTACAATGCACGTTTAGAAAACATTAGATTAACATTACACATTTTGCCATTTGTTCTTTTCTTTCCACTTACAAGGTTTCCACTAACCTTACTACACACTTGGGTATCCCACGCAACTCCATTGAGGTATCCCACTCAAACTCAACTGTAATGGTCCGGGGTAACCCACTCAACCCCATCGAGGTATCCCACTCAACCTCCAATGCATTAGGTTCCGACATGGACAAAATGCAGCATCTTACAAGAGTTTTGACCAACTTTACAATTGTATGTATATGTAGTTAACATATATCAATTATCAAGTTTCCATAACTATGGAACATTTCACAATCAATATTCAATTATACATTTCTCCTTGTACCCTTTTGACATGGGGTTTCACATCGGAGAACACTTACCATCCACTAGTTTTTCGTTCTGGTTTAACAACCCAGAACCTTCACATTTTCACATCCTGCACAACTTGTTAGCACAAGATAAATCACATGCACATCTAAATATAGCATATGCTACATGCACATTCACATAACACATTTTGAACTGTCATTGGACACCTCATATCTTTGTCCAATTCGTTGAACCTACTATCCTCTAGACGCCTAAATGGGTTCTATACTGCGTTTTAGACTACTAGGCCTCGGCTCCTTGACACATTTCGCAATTACGTTCTAACCGTTAGAACAATAGTATGTCCCTTACATTTAAGTGATGTGACGTCTCACTTTCTGGTCCCACTTAGTATTTTCCATTATTTAATGTCCATAGATCCCATTTTCGTCCCAAAGATTAATAGTTTCCAAAATAATTTCACATAAAAGTCAAGTTGAGTCTCCTCACCTTCTACAATTAGGTTATCATAGAAAATCTGTAAAATAGGGTAAACATGTAAATTTCTATTTAAAATTTAAATACACATGAATTTTTTATTTTTTCCTTTTACTTTAACTTTTAACCCACTTCACAAGTTGGGTATTACGGAGGTCCCTAAACTAATCTAACCAGTCCAAGTCATCAAAATCTGGGGAAGAATACACGTAAAAAATCTTCTGATTTAATAAAAATCAAATTTTCACAAATTAAAAGAATCTTTTAAGAAATTCCGACTTCACAATTATTGAGCACTGAAATCTTACATTTTTATCCCTTCATTATTGGGTTAGTTAATCATCAATTTTGTATATAATGATGCATTTAATGTAGTTTGTCAGTTTTGCAGTAAAAAATGGAAAGTTTAGGAAAATCAAGTTAAAATAACAGAAGAGTGCAACATTAGAGCTTTAAAGAGAAGACCTAGGATTATTATAATTATTTTATGTCACTTTCTAGGATTTTCATGTGAATTAATTAATCTAAATCCATGTGAATTAATTAATCTAAATCCAGTTATGAGAGTCTATGATTAATTAATAATTTTAGATTTAAAGTGGCTGAATAATTATTTAATTCTAAAGGTCATGGGTGTAGCTCAACTGGTTAACCTCCCCCCTCAAGAAGCAGGAGGTGCCAAGTTCGAGCCCCATGGCCTAACTTGGTGTACCCTAAGGGCAGTAGGTATCTCCCGTGGGGGTTTTACGCTGGGTTTCCCGCGGTTTCTCACACGTAAATTAAAAAAAAAAATAATAATGCTACAATCCAAGAGCCAAAGCCTGCATTTCAAGTCAATGGGCCAAGATTCAGTCCAAGTGGGCCAAGCTATGCTCCACAAAGCTTCAATGGGCCAAGCCACATACAAGCCCATGAGCATTTCACACTCTGGGTCAGGCCAGTGTGCAAGCTCAGTCCAACTAAGGTCCAAGGTCTCAAATCCAATTCAAGTGGGCCTGGGTTGAGGTCTTGATCCAAATCCAAAGCCCAAAGTCCAATGAACTCCATGGTCCATTTTGAATTTACGTAAATCCGACCCTTACCTATGTCCAAAACCCATAATCCAAACTTCACATCCACACCATTCAATTTCCATCTTAGATCTTAACCTTCCATCTCACATACCCAATTAGGTCAAACCTTAGAGCCACCATCAAATCTAACCCATCCATTCATCTATCATTAGATCTAGGTCATCCATCATCATCATGATCATCTTAAACTTAGATTAGTGTTCATCCATGCATCACCTATTAATCCTTGCATTCATTTCATGCATTAGTCATCTTAGCCATTAGATATTAGGTCATCTAATCTCATTCACCCATTCATCTCTTAGAAACCCTAGAGCCTCCACATGCATCCATCACATACACACATTTCCTTAGATTTAGGTCATGCATTTCATCATCCATTTAAGATCCATCTATGCATCTAAACCCTCCACAACCATCTACCCAATTTATAATTGTTTTAACCTAAATACCTTAGAGTCATTAGATCAAAACCCATTTAATCTAAGCCCTCCATTCATAAACCCTAAGCTATGAACAACTTGTAGTTCAAGCTAGCCCCCATGCACATATTACACCTTATCATCCATGATTTCTGCAACCTAAAACCTCTCGATGCACTTAGACTAGAAACCATCTAGATATATCCCTAAGATCCAAACACACCTCATAATCTAATCCCCAAGTATCCCACACGATTTTTTCCAATCCCAAAAAATCCAATTTCTAAATTTTCTCCCAATCTCCTATCTTCTCTCCACCTTGACCTAGCTACCAAGGAAAGCCACACAAAAATCGTGTGACCCTCCTTGTGTAACCCTAAAAATCTAGTTTTAATCCCCATCATCTATTCTCATTTAGATTCAATCCAGTCCATTGATTTCCCAACTTAAGCCTTGATTTAATCCAAGCCATCAATCTCTTTTCAAGACCTATAAATACCCCGTTAACAATCAAGTCAAAAATTTTTTCCTGATGAAAACATTCTAAAACTCAAAAGCCACTCCATCCGAGTGAGAAAGTGCTTTTTTTTTTTGTTAAAATGACGGTCCACATTTACAGTGTAATTGAGTATGTTAAATTTTATTTTTGGAAATATGAAAATATGGAAAGTTTGGTTATATCACAGATTGAGTACTGAATATCTCTATCTCAGTATATATTTTTTTAACTTCATATTCATTGTTAAATTAAAGTTTTATCAAGTTGGTAATTTAAAAAGGGTCAAAATCTATGGAAATAGAATGAACTGGATGACTCGTTAGATTCGAAATTTAAAAATACAGGGGTGGTTGTGAATTTTGAATCTCAATTAACTCAAATGAGTGGTTTTCCAAAGCGAAATAGTTTTAGGGTCTTAGCTGGAGAAAATTCGCATATTTACAACTTTGCCATTTTCACTTTAGTGAGTCGGATCAACGAGCTTTCGAACTCGGATCGAGTTAAACTTAGACTTATCAGAAAACTCACTCCGTAATCTTCACGATTAAAGATCACAATCCACAATTAATGGCTCTTAATCACACAATTTTTTTTATTAGGGTTGGGGTATTACAAAATTATTTAAAACTAATTTAAAAAAATTGATTATTTATATCGAAAGTAGAATGATAAACTACAAGTGATCCAAATTTGAAATTTTAAACACTTGATATTAGTGATCAAAGTTACTAGACGTCCTTAAAAATACCAAAATTGTGATTTTGACCATTAAGGCAAGTGGTCAGAAATTAAATTTTGAGATCAAATTTAATCCACTTGTAGATGATTATGTCTACTATCAATCTAAGTAGTTAGATTTGTAATGATCTCGAACGGACAAGCTCGAAGTTACCATCTTTACAAATATGTGGGTTCAAATTTTAACTTTGTAATGCCCAACAAGCTTTGAATGGGCTTTGGCTACCATAGACCAATCCAGGTCCGTAAATACTCTTAAAAAGAATTCCAGTAAAGCAACAATTATTAATTGAGGTAATCTTTAATACTCTTAGAACTTAGGATTTCATTCACCATATGTCTATTAGTTAATAATTTAATTTTATTTATAATATAATATTAAAACATGAATTTTGCTTTATTAATTTTTAATATTTATAGTTGTGTTTGTGAGAACAAAAATATATTTTTATGAAATATAATTTTAATTAATAATTTAATATTATTTATAATATTATATTAATAACATTTAACTATGTATTAACTCGATTAAACTTTATTTAACCCACCTTTTCTCTCAGTCACTCCACGAGTCAATTTATAAATTATTGGTTGTAACAGTAAACACCCGATAATAAGCTAAAATGCTAGATTTCCCCGAAATCTTGTTGATCAATCAACCCACACGTCAAATGTGGGCCAACCCTTATCCACAAAAATCGAAGAACCGACGTCCATGCGCTCAGTTGCTGACTCAGTACCTTATCCGCTACTTCAGTTTTTTTCTATTACCCGGAAAGCCCAACGCAACTGCCAACTCTCGCACACTACCATGGCTTCTGCATCTCCCACTGCTTTGCCGGCATTTCTGTCCTCAAGAAGCCCGGTCAGAGCAGGTCGCTCTTCCCTTGCCGGTTGTTCTCCGAGATCGGTAGCTGGTGGTCTTCAAATGTGGAAAAATGGCAGATCTACCACAGCGGTTTCAGCCGTGGGCGAAGTGTCGTCTGAGGGTACCACTTATTTGATTGCTGGCGCCGCCGTCGTGGCTCTCCTGGGCACTGCATTCCCGCTCATCTTCTCCCGCAAGGACACGTACGTCTTTTTCCTTTCAGTAGAACTTCCGGGGACGTTTTGTTAGTTTCGTAGGACAACCTATTATAATCGAATACTGGATTTTAAAAGGATATTTTTTACGGAGAAATGGCTGTAGGAATTTATTTTTTAATTAATAATTTATCATATTTTTTTGCTACTAATCTATCTAAAATAAAGTTAATCGGTAACTAGATCGAGTCTGATTTGATTACCTCATTTAACAAATAAGGAGAGATGGACAGATACTGAGTTAGGTCTAGAGCCGCAATTGAGTCAGGTTTTAGATCTACTTGAGCCCAGTCCCGATCTTGGGCCTGGCGCCAAGTCAACTCAACTGAGTCAAATTGATCCTAGTCCGAATTATATTAGTCGGATTTGAGTCTAATTTCTAGCCTGGAATGTTCATTCGGGATTATTCTGGCTGGGCTTTTTTGGCCTAAAATAAATGTTCTCTATTATTCTATTAAAATAGAAATTACTTATTATATTTTTTAATATTTATACACAACATTAATTAAATAAAATTATATATTATAAATTATGACTCAAATTTTGGATTTTGGGCCAAATTTTGGTTTCTACTTCCTAGGCTGGGTTCTGCCAAAATTTTAATTCAAGTTTGATATTTTAGATCCGAAAATGATTGAAACTCGAGCTTGAGTCAATTCCAATTTGAATTTCTTGTGTTTTTTTATTATGTGGATTTATCTTAGGCTTGGCCCAAGTTGCACCTTTAGTTGAGTATCATATTTAACAAATGGGACAAGTTGGATGGACCTATTTAATTTGGTCCTTTCCTTGGATGAAGTTTACCTGTTTGATAAATGCATTGTGACTCATTGTTTCAACTTATTTTGTAAATGAGCTAAGTTAGGTTAATCCATTTAATCTTATTCAGATTAAATTAATATATTTAATATATTTTTAAATGATTTGATTTATGAATTTCACAAAATGTTATACTAATTTATTTAAAAAGTACCGTAACATCATCACAAAGGGGTGCTATCATTACTACATTGAATAATTTCTCGTCACAAAAAGCCTAAAACCTCATTGGTGGAGGCCAGATCTATTGAAGGCTAATGGTCGAAACTGAAAAATCTTCCAAAGGTCTTCAATACAATTATAATTTAATCCAACTTCTAGAAGTCGAATTCAGGAAAATTTGAAACTGCCTTAATTTTAACGAGAGAATCCATTTTCAAATTCACTCAAAGAATTAAAAAATCATTGTCGAATCTCTTAAATTCTCAAATTCCACCAAAGAAACAATGGTTCTTTGGAGTAGAAAAGCCAAAGTTTCAATAGACCAACACTTAATTTTACTTAGGGAGAGAAATTAAGAGAAGACTCAAATTTTCCTTAGTAAATCCAACACCATGCGAAATTCTCATTATGAAATTATACAATGAAAATTATATGAAGAAAACAATTGAACTCAACGCAAAATTACATTGGAATTCAAAAGAACGGAACAGAGAACTTATTTGCACAAAGTAAAGAGAAGTATTTGAAACTTGATGCCTTATGCTTAGGGCTGCAACTCGGGTCGGACGGGTCGGGTTTCTTAAAATTTAACCCGACTTGAGTTGATATATATGGAGCCCGACCCGATCCGATCCAAATTCTCAACCCAAACTCTAGAATCCGATCCGACCTGAATCAATCTGAATTCTAATCCAACCCTGCATTCTGAACCCATTTTAGCCTAATTTTAGCTGGGCCGGGTCGGGTTGGATCGGGTCAGGTCGGATTAACTTGTAAAATCCTCAACTCAGCTCGACCCGAATTTCATGCTGGTTTTTATCTTCTCAATCCGACCCGACCCTGCTGGTCTAAAATTCTTGACCCTGACCCGCATGATTTTTGGGTGGTCATGCGGGTTGGGCCAGAACCCGACCTGAGTTGCAGCCCTACTTATGCTCATCTGTGACTCCTTATTTAGGGTGAAATTTTCGAAGAAATTTATATAAATGTCATGACTTGGATGAGTGCCATCCAGTGTTATATGTCATTGAACTAAGAAAAGGAAAAAAAAAAAAAAATAATGTCCTAAGTAGGTGCGTCCAATTCTTGCCAAGAGTGAGATGATTCCTTCGCTAAATTGGTTCCAAGGTGACAAGGATGATGATATGGAAGCTTATCCTTTCTTTTTATCTTGACACTCTTCCTTGCTCCTTGCTAATAGACTTCTAAACCTCAGCTTTTGAAGCCCAAAACACGTCAGACCGAGCCCTAACCCATATACTCATCATATTGGTACTTCATTTTACAATTCTAGGTCCATTTAGCATCTTAGAAATGCTCTTTCTTCTACCATTGAATTGATCATGAGGTTCAAGAGAAACTTGGACAATGTCATCAATTTGATCATCATTTTCTTCAATTGGGTCTACTATGTCCTTGTAATTCCCTATAGTTGAAAGGAAGTTGTCCCCGAGTTGACATATTCTGTAGGGCATGGGGAATCTTTCACCAACCCGGTTGGCTTGGAGGTCGAGAATCCACCTGAGATGCGGGAGGTCTTGGGTTCAAGTCACTGTCAACATAAAAGTGTTGAGACATGTGGCTCGAATTAACAAATTTGGCAAGTCTCCAAATTCAAACATGTAGACACATCGATCAGTTAGCAGATGGAAATTGCCATAGGAAGGTCTCTTCATAGAGGAATCTGCTAAGCGAGAAAAGGGACCGACTGTATATTCCAATATACAGTCGGGTGGCAGCATCTAT
Organism: Chimonanthus salicifolius; assembly: GCA_013350335.1. Lineage (NCBI taxonomy): Eukaryota > Viridiplantae > Streptophyta > Magnoliopsida > Laurales > Calycanthaceae > Chimonanthus > Chimonanthus salicifolius. The sequence continues at coordinate 27,904,312 of CM023541.1, read as the reverse complement.
AAATAAGAGGGTATCTTGCATGGCAAAGGGTGTGTGTGGGATCACACCAACGGCGACAAGATGTAGCCGAGAGGTTGAGGCACGGTGAAAGTCTTTCTAGCCTTTGACGGTAGGAGAGGAGATGTCCTCTTGGCCATTTGCGTAGAAAGGTTCTAGAAGGAAGTGCCTGGGTTGATTGCTGCAACCCATCGGAGATACTCGCATTCGTGAAGCACGTCTGGATGTGCTCGTAGAACGTAGGAAGTGTAGATGGAGCAAGACAAAAGTTGGGTTCACTATTCTGGGTATGAGAGAGATACAGACATCAACTGAGAGGTGACGTCGGTGTGTTGTATACATGGGTGTACAAGGGACGTAGGCCAGGTGGGCCGAACTACGTAAATCTTTGGTAATCTTCTGCTTGATTTTATTCCGATATTTTTGGCGTGTTTATTATTTCCGCTAATAAATGCTAACAAATGGTATCAAAGCTTAGGTTGAGACCAGGGCAACAATGGGTAAACGGAATAAGGCACAACAAATCAAGGGGTTCGGTTATGAAGGCCAATTTGCAGCGTGAGTAGTGCAAGAGGGCACCACAGAGAGCAGTTGCAGCAGGGTACGCAGCGGGGACAGGTGGAGCAGCCATACCACACCGGTTCTGTATGCACTAGAGTTCAGGGACCATCACAAGTTCAGATCTGGTTTCTTCTTTCACGGGCAGCCAGATCTGAAAGGAGTTACTCACATGCAGACGGTGAGCGGCAGCTGCAAGGTTCTCTCAAGAGTGTAGCAGTCGGACATGTATGCTAAGAGAGATCTGGAAATCCTGAGAAACTGAGAACTCTGCACAAAAAAAAAAGGGTTGACCTCTTATATGGTGAGCATGGGCTTGCATGGAATGCCACATGCATTAGCATCTCTTGATTAGAGTCATATGATATTAAAGGTGGAGAACTACAGCAACGTGATTGCTTTGTTGATCTTTGTTGGACATGTATAAGGTTTTACATGTCAGTGAGATTCTAGATCAGCCAATGTGCAACCAAGGCTGGGCTTGCGAAGGGTAAAGATGAGGAGTTCTCGATTGATAAACGAACGCAAGAAGGGTTTTTCTTGAGGTAGTAAGTCTCAGATTAGAGGCATGTTTTCACGGCAGGACACGTCAGAGAGGCACCAGTTATATGCAAGGGTTGTGATGGATAAGAAATTGGTGAGCTCTATGCAGTGTTGGACGTTAAGACACTGGGCATTATAGAAAGGCAACATACAACAATACATGGATTGGTATGTGAGGATGATTGCATCTGTTTGTGTGACTTATAGAGGGAAGTTTCAGCCATCGTGAGTGACAGGTGCAAACAGCAGACAAAAATTAGTGTGGAAACAATAGAAATTTGTCTGTGGGATCTTGGAGGAATAGATCAACAATGAGTGATCAAGAGGTTGGTTGCACCGTGTGTTCATGAGGTGGTGTGAGCACAGAAAGAAAACTGCTTAAGACATGGTAAAGGCTTTGGCTGCAGGTGGAGCAAAGACGGGAGTGGCTAGCGTGCACAGAGGTGCACAGTTACAGATGTAGTGGAGGTCGATGCCACAGTTATCTCACGGAAGAGTTGGTGAATTCTCGCCAAGGTGGAGTTTTGGGGAAAAATATGCAAATCACACAATCAAGAAATCAATCACACAAGAGAACACTGGTTTTACGTGGTTCGGCAAGATTGCCTATGTCCACAAGGCATGCTAAATTACCTATGAGGAATAATCGGTCAGGTTACCAGGATTACATCAATGCTACCCACCCTTTTCTCACAGTCTCTCTTTCTCCTCTCTGTTTCTCTCCTAGAGAAACTGCAAAGCCTGAAAGCCTAGGATGAAAGAGAACAGTATATATAGGCATACACATATTGGGCCCACTGGGCCTGGGCCCATCAGACAACTCAGACCCAAAAGGACTTTGAGCCATAAAACCCAACAAAAAGGGCCACTCCCCATAGTATTACCCAATGTCTGTGGATAGGGAGGTTTGCCCATGCCCCAAGGATTAGTCAGGTGCTCTAAGTGTCACGACCCTATCCCAGGCCTGTGACTAAAATGCTACAATAGTACCATGAGATAAGCATCAACATAAAAATACTAAATGCAAACATAACCATTAGGAGTTCATATTACTACCCATTTGTTCCTGTAAAATGTTTTATTTATAATCAAGGACAATATAAAATACATAAGACTGGAACTTCTCCATTGAATACTACCATTGAATTGATCATGAAGTTCAAGAGAAACTTGGACAATCTCATCAAATTGATCATCATTTTCTTCAATTGGGTCTCCTCATAATTCCCTATAGTTGAAAGGAAGTTGTCCCCGAGTTGACATATTCTACAGGGCATGGGGAATCTTTAGCCAACCCGGTTGGCTTGGCAGTCGAGAATCCACCTGAGATGCGGGAGGTCTTGGGTTCAAGTCACTATCAACATAAAAGGGCCACTCCCCTAGTATTACCCAGTGTCTGTGGATAGGGAGGTTTGCCCATGCCCCAAGGATTAGTTAGGTGCTCTAAGTGTCACGACCTTATCCCAGGCCTGTGACTAAAATGCGACAATAGTACCATGAGATAAGCATCAACATAAAAATACTAAATGCAAACATAACCATTAGGAGTTCATATTACAACCCATTTGTTCCTATAAAATGTTTTATTCATAATCAAGGACAATATAAAATACAAAAGACTGGAACTTCTCCCATGATGACTTCACCTTCGGGGATGGGGTCCACCGGACCCCATCTCCAACGTTGTTCCTGCATCTACGAGGGGTTAGTCCACCAAAGAAACGCAAAACAATATAAATAAGACACTCAATAAATACTATAGAATTAAGTCCAATACGAGGTAATTACACTTCTTCCACCACATTGCCATTCAACCATTTCCATTTATCATTGACAAAGAGGGTATCCATTTATTGACCACACAGAGATACCCCTACTCCCAATATCCACACAGAGGCACCCAACATAAAAGACCACAAAGAGGGACCTTGAGATCATTCTCCCATTCTTCAATGCCCATGATGCAAATAATCTAAATTTCCACAATCTAAATTTCCACACCACTAGTCATACAAGGTCTCAACTCTACTCTTGATACCACACTTTACCCAAACCCTTCATAATCCCCATTGTAGGAAGGTTTAGGACAAAATATATCTCATTAACATACACCTTACACCCACACTACACTAGTATAGCCATGCCTCATTCATTCATACATTTTAACAAACATCTAGAAGGCAATAATTGGGGAAAAGCCCTCACAGTGCACAACTACATCACACTCTTCATTATGAGAAGAATTAAGACCATTATGCCTCATTTACAAACATCAAAACTGAAAGTTCCTGGATGTGCTAGAACCAAGGACCAAGATTGTCCCTAGAGGGGGGGTGACTACGACAATTACCAATTTTAATGGTCTTTAAATATTTCTTGATTAATCAAATGATTTGTAGTGGATTAATTAGATTAATCAAGTGTGTGATAAGAGAGTGTACCAATAAAAGAACAATCATACAATAAGCTCTAACACCATAAGACCAATTTATAGTAGTTCGGTTAACCAACCTACATCTATTGTTGAGACTCACTCAACCTTGGGTTATCTCTAATTCACTAAGTGGGGAATTACACCCACAGTAATAGATTAGGACTTCCACCTACCCAATTGGTTGAGAATTTCACCCAACTCCTATCCCTCTATTTTTTTACAGTGGTTCAAGTACCTTGTTTTAGTCCACTTCACAATGATTTGAAAATTAAAATAAAACCTAAGAAGCACTTGCCTTTTGATAGCTTAACCTTGTAGATATGTGCTTCTTGAAGATGTCCTTCCCAATGTGATGTCGACGATGTTGAAGATGTGACTTGTGTATGCTCAATCACAATCTATGGGTAAGGTCTCTCAGATTTAAGATTTGCCAATAATTATCCTAGAATTATTTTCTCTCTCTTCTCTTAATCTCAATCAAGATGATTGGATTTCAAATGATTCACCTAAGTAAAGTTCTTAGAGAGTAGTGGAGAGAGGTTGTGATACCTGGAATGCCTTGAGATTTTCCTCTATTAAAAAACTCCAACCCCATTCATCAAAATTTGGAGTTTATATAGGCAACCAGAAATTTCTGAACTTACAATAGGCGATTGATCGTGCTTTTAAACTAGCCGTTGTAATGTGACCGATGCACATTAAAAGTTTTCCAATGGATAGAAAACGGTCACGGATCATTGATCGTCCCTTACGATTGATCGTGAGAATTTATGGGTGATTGATCGTGGGGTGGCGATCGTATCGGCTTGAGACTATCTTGTTTTGACAGTTCTTTGTCAAGACAAGCCTTATCCAGACCTAGGGCAATTGGTCGTGCACCCGATGTGTCGGCCCTATCCACACGATTGATCGTGCAGCTGATTGATCGTGTATGATCAAGATTTCAGCCCATGTTTCAAGTCCAACCTTGTCCTGTCTTAGTGATAAATCGCCCACACGATTGTATCGTCAATGTACTAGACGATCGATTGTGGCCACGAATGTATCGTTCTGAGACCACTGGTGTTTGATAGTCCATTCCAAGCAGAACCTTCTTTTTCCAGACGATGCATCGTTGAACGATGACTGATCGTCTGCATTACTGCCAATTGATCGCCTGACACAATGTGTCGCCATACCAGTAAACTCAATGGTTTTCATATTTCCAAGTTCGGTTACATTGGTTCTGATTTGGCGTCAAACACACACTAGGCTTCTTATGATTATCCAGATGTGATTTCTAAGCCTAGGCAAGGTCATGCTATGTTGTTTGGTTCCACCTAAAGCCATCTATGGACATTTTACCTTTGTGATTGCCATACACATAGTGATGTATGAATCTTGCATTTGATCTTCCTTCTTTGAGCTCTGGATTCAATATTTATCACTCATTGAGTATTGTTCATAGCTTCAACCTTCCGAGGCAATGCTTCACCTAAGTCATGGAATTGACAAATAGGTGACTCGGCAAGCCAGGGCACTAACAATCTTCCATTTTGTCAATTTTCATGACAAAACACTTAGAAGCAAATGAATACAGACTCGATGACTTAACCAACCCAATATACATTTGAATACAAATATTACACCAATTAAAAGTACATATTCAAATGAAAAAATCCTATATTCTATTCTGCACATTCTTTCTTCAATGCTTAGCTTGCAATCTCCATTGTGATCCTGTACATGTACATGTACATACAAACAATGCAAGCAATGGTGGAAGCATAGGTCTTCCCCTCAATGTTAGTCCAAACATTAGTAATATACACCCCCCTTAGTGTATGGACTACAAACCCCTTTAGTCTTGATTAAACTCCCCCTTAATCAAAGACTATCCTCTCTCTAAGCTTATTCAAAGCTTCTAATTATTCTCCCCCCTAACCTCAAGCTTTCTTTCAAGCTTCCAAAATCTCCCCCAAAGCTTTCATAAAGCTTCAAAACTTCTCCCCCTTTTTGTCATAAATTGACGAAGGGCATGTAAGCACTAATATACCACATTTAGTGTGCTTCAACAAGTCCCAATTGTTGGACTAAGAGGAGATGGAGAAGGAGGGGAAAGGGCCACATGCATTTTCAAGAATTATACCAATTTTGAAAACAGAGGTTATGCATGCAAGAGGAGGGAAACACTCAGACAAGAAATATTCCATGAAACAATCATATGAGTGAGAACATCATGAACTAAATAAAGCATACACCAATTAAGCACATAGTTCATTAAAATAGATATGATGCAAAAGATTTACCAATACACGCACAATTTCATCAAAACATGAAATAGGTTCATTCATCAAAACATATACCAATGAAGAGTTTATGAATGAACAACCATCTATCCTTGGAAATCCATCATGCACATGGAAGGTGGAGGCTAATTTCTCCCCTTTAAAAACATTCCAAGGTATGCTTTCCTTAGCTCAACATTTTGATAGCACATGCACCAAGTCCATTAACATTTGGACTACATAACCATGTTGGCTTTCACTACCAAAATCCATTTGGTTTTAAGATTCACTTTTTAAAAGATGAAAGCCACAACATAGGTGCGGCATTTTCCAAAATAGATTTGAAGGTTTTAAACCATGAATGCAAACCAAAGACTTTTGGAGACGGAAGATTTTCCTTATATGAACATTTCTCCAAAAACACATTTCCAATGTCTAACGATTTTCAAAATAGTGCATTAAGACAAATGGAAATAACAATAACACATCCCTATGAGATTTGCCAAATTGAGGGATGAGAGAGTGTGTGCTTGTGATGCATTAAGTCCACAAGACAACAAGTTTTGCATACCATCTTTAAATGCCAATGTAAGTCCATACATTCACACAATTTTGTGCCATTTGACAATTCAACCAAATTACTAATATATGCACAAAAACTTAGATCATGGATCAATATACCATTATAAGTCCAACGTGAAATTTTTGATCAAATCCAATCCAATAACCTTGGACATTTTTAATTTACCAATTTTATCAACATTGCCCTTGTGTGATGTCACAGGATAAGGCATTCTTAGGTTTGGTAAAACATGATGCTTATGAACCACAATCATTCCTCAAGACATATTCCAATGATGAGAATGGGAATGAGGGCACAAACACACGACATACATTCATTTCACGTAAGATGTACCAATAAGATGCATAGAAATGAAGTATGAGAAAAATATGGCATGCAAAAATACAACAATGATAAGAGCACATTAGATGCCATAAACACAAACACTTGCAAAAATATTTTCAAATGCACCAAGATATACCAATAATAAAAGGTGCAAGAGAGAAATGATCTCAATGTAAAGCATACAAATGTTTGTCAACCACCATTTTAGCACCCATGCTTGATTACTTTTACCATTCATCCAAGGATACTCCAATGAAGTTCAACAAGTTTCAATAGAATGGTACATGAATGGATTACCAATTTTAAGCATTTGATCATATTTGGATTATCAATACCATTCACAAGCATGGATCAAGGATAATTCCACAAGAGATTCACAAATTTTGTAACATGGAATGGAACAACACTATTTATGTGCATATGATCATCTCACAAACATGATACTATCAATCTAAGATAACAGATGAAAACAACATATAATGCAAGCACATGCAACCAATACATGAGGCAATGCACAAGCATCATTCGTTCCCAAAAGGTACACAAATTATTTGATAATGGAATGAGATGAAACAAAATACAATCCAATTTTATTTGATAATGTGCAAGCCTACATGAAAACAAACATTCCAATAGAGGATACACCAATTAAGATCATGGAATGCAACAGAAAATCAGAAGAGGGGTTTTTAAATCAAAATCGTCTGTGCACAGGCTATCGGTCGTAGAGCCGATCCATCGTCAAATGGTGATTGGTCGCCATGACAGCACATATTTTTCCTTCTCAATTTGAAATCACCCTCTTGATTTTAAAAACCATGTGGCATATGATAAACATGATTCTATCAACTAAAAACATATACGCCACATAAGTGTCTTGCACACATTCAATCCTCAAAACATATACCAATAGTGAACATGGGATTAAAGGCAAGATACCACTAAGATTCCAAACATGATACAAATGTGTTAACCAATGTTTTAAAACCCGGTCCGTGGAGTCCCCGTCTTGGACGAAGGGTGGGTTAAATAAGGTTCAAACGGGTTGACCCATAGTCAAACCCGTGCTATTAATATGATATTATAATTAATATTAAATTATTAACTAAAGTTATATTTCATGAATTTTTTTTTTCTCACAAACTCAATTGTAAATACTAAAAACTAATAATTTAAAAATCATATTCTCAAAAGAACCAACACCGTTGTCTTCACTTTCTTCATTTAAAGAAAACCAAGGGGGTCAAGGGTCACGGGTTTATTAGAAAAACTCGGTTAACCCGCGGGTCGCTGAGGGTTTTTAATCCAGAAGGGTCTTAAAATGACCCGACCCGTGTTTCAGTCGGGTCACGGTTGACCCGCGGGTCGGGTCGGGTTTGATAACATTGGTGTTAACCATATTGAAAACTTACACATTTGAGCTAAACACTTTGGGACTTGGAATTTAAGTCCACATCTCTATGACACTTCAAGCATGACTAATACTATAGCCAGGAAAAGTATAATGAAATGCTTGAAAGAGTCAAATGTGACTTGCCACAACACTTGTTTGTTTGAACTCACTTATACAAAGATGAAGTTCAACTATACTTGGTCTATAGATACTCCAATGACGCACAATTCTTAGACCAATGTAGGACATAAATAAAATCATATCCCTTGAGGATCCATATAAATTTTTGATCTGGACCTTTCCTCTCAAATCTTTGAACATTGGGCATTTTGATTCTACCATCATGAACATTTAGCCCAAATTTATTGAAATGAGACAAGACCCTCTTTTTGTTGTTCCAGTTCATAGTATGAGGAAGTCTTAACTTATCCTTATAAGATGTGCCAACGTAGGGATGATGCATTTAGCAGAGGAAGAGGAAGGGGGAGGGCATGCGAATAGGTTGAGTCGGGAGAGAAAAACAGCGAATGGGGAGTGGAGATGGCAGCGAAACAAAGTGTAGCAGAGGCGACAACTGCAGAAGTAGAGGCGACAACTGTGGTAGCAGAGGCGACTCAAAAGACGGACTGAAACAGAGTGTAGCAGCATCAGGGGGTCCTTCGATGGAATTTTCACTTGAGATTAAGCCCAAGGGTTGTGGTGGTGTCGTGTGTCCGGGCGTGTCCCGCAGTGTCGCGTACCGTATCCTCGCACACCTAATCGTATCGGTGATGTATCTGGGCGTATCAGGGCGTATCCGTATTTGAAAAAATATTTAATTAATTGGGTGCGTATCCGACACGTATCCGGCAGTATCCGTGTCGGATACTCACCCGACACCAGTATTCGAAGGGTTTCGAAGTATCCGTGCTTCATTTATAGACCTATCGATCCTTGCCTTAATATCCTTGAACTAAGAAAAGAAAAGAAAATTAAAAATATCCCAAGGAGGTTTACCTAAGCCTTGCTAAAAGAGAGATGATTCCTTTGCTAAATTTGTTACAAAGAGATAAGGATGATGATGTGATGATGTGGAAGTCGATCCTCTCTTCTTATCTTATTACTCCTCCTTACTCCTTGCTAATGGACCTCTAAAAGTGGACTTTTAAGGCTTAAAATATGTCAGATTAGGTCCTAACCCATATATTCATGATATGGCTTCTTTATTTTCATTTCTAGGTCCATTTAGACCCTTAGAAAATATCCTCTTTCCACCATTAAAGTTATCATGAAATTCAAAAGCGATTTGGACAATCTCATCAAATTGATCATCATTTTCTTCAATTGAGCCTGAAGATTTTGGAATTTGGCTTGTTGTGCCCTTCTCATTAACAATCAATATATAAAAAAAATACAAGCCTCCATCAGAGGAAAGAATCATGATCAATTACAATCCCGTAAGTAGAGAAGTTAGCAAAATTAAATAATACACAAATATGGAAAGTCAACTCTGTGGAGGATTGTCCTTAATACTCCCTCATAAACTCAGTGGTGGAAGAGCGATGAGTTTGGAGCTGAGTACGGAGAACCGTTGCTTCGGAAGTCCCTTAATGAAGATGTCAGTAAGTTGATCCATGGAGGATACAAAATTAATCTGATGAGAGTCGACAGCAACATAGTCACGAATAAAGTGATAATCCAGTTCAATATGTTTGGTCCATGCATGGAAGATGGGATTCATGGCCATGTACGTGGCACTGAGATTATCAAATAAAAGTACTGTCGGAGAAGCAAGGGGAAAACCAAGCTCACGTGAAAGGTGCTGAATCCAGACGATATCTGCACATGTATAAGGAAGGGCCCAATATTCAGCCTTAGCACTAGAGTGAGAAATGATGGGTTGTTTCTTAGCACACCACGAAATAAAATTGGAATTGAGGAAGATGTAGTAACCCGTGTTGGAGCGACGACTATCAGGACAGCTGGTCTAATCAATATCAAAATATGCAATTAGGTGGAAAGGTTGTTTCCCACGCTTGATGTGCAGACCACGACCAACGGAGCTTTTGAGATAGCGAACGATCCACTTAACAACCTTCAGATGTGACGTGCGAGGCTGACTCATGAACTGAGAAAAAAGATGGAACGAATAAGCAGTCTCGGGCTAAGTGAGTGTGAGGTACTGAAGAATGCCCACGAGTTGTCGATACTCAATCGGATCGGAGAGCAAATCACCATCAACAGAAGATAACCGTTTCTCGGCAGCAACAGACGTCGAGCAAGAATTAAAGTAAAGGAGTCGACTGCAACAAAGGAGGTCAGGGTTATATTTGATTTTGGACAAATATAACCCTTGAGAGAGTTGAGTCACTTCGAGACCTAAAAAATAGTGAAGTTTGCCAAGATCTTTGATTTCAAACTCAATAACTAGGCAGTGAGTGAAGGAATGAAGGAGAGGCAGAGTGTTGGCAGTGAGAACAACATCATCAACATAGAGCAAGAGAGCTTTACTTTGAAACCATATGAGAGAAAGAAGGAGCTGAAGCGGTGGAACTAGGCCCTCGGTGCTTGCTTTAAGCCAAAAATGGTTTTGTGTAGTTTGTAAATATGATTAGGGCGACGAGGGTTAGTGAAACCAAGTGGTTGAGTCTTATAGACTTCTTCAGTGAGGTTTCTGTGAAGAAAGGCATTCTTGACGTCAAGCTGGTTGATAGGCCAAACATAATTGACAGCAAGGCTAAGAACAATGCGGATTGTAGTAGGCTTGACGATGGGGCTGAAGGTCTCATCATAGTCAATGTCAGCTTGCTGATTAAAGCCTTTGGCAACAAGGTATGCTTTGTATCGCTCAATACTACCATCAAAACGACTTTTGATTTTAAACACCCATTTGTAGCTAACAGTGTTAACATGGGGAGGAGACGGAACTAGAGACCAAATATGTTGTTTGAGGAGTGTATTGAATTCGTCGTTCATAGCCTGGTGCCATTCTAAAGACCAAACAACGTGAGTGTAGTAGGTGGGCTTGGAATCAGAGGAGACCCTAGAAGCGAAGGCCTACGGATGGGATGTTGACTGGCAAAGGCAACACGCTTTTTGGGCTTGGAAATGCTATCCTTGGCTCAAGTGACCATAGGATGAACATTGGTAGATGAAAGTTGATCAATGGCTGGAGATGAAGAGACAACATATGTTGATTCTGGAGCTCCAGATGGAGATGATGATGGAGCAGATTGCAACTTCGTTGCTTGTAATGGAGAAGGCGTTGCAATTGCAGGAGGAGAAGTTGGAGGTGCTTGCATGGTAGAAGATGGCTGGGGTGACATGGTGACAATGAGAATGAAGACCATTTCGGAGGAAGACGATCCTTCCTACAACAAAGATCCTGAGGCGTAGGGGAAGACAACTTAATTGAACAACACATGCCGCGAGATGTAGACTATCGGTTGAATAATGGAGACACATGTAGCCCTTGTGGTGAGCACTGTAACTAAGAAAAACACACTCAACCGGTCGATGTTGAAGTTCGTTGAAGTTCGTTAGTAGTATAGTGATGCAAGCATGGAGTCTGACTCAAGCTCAAGCGGAGGCGAGCCAACCCAACTAGGCCCGATTGACGAAATGACTCTCCAAATTCTCGCTCGAACCGATAGAGGGAAGAGAGGGCCCTGTTTATAATTCCACATCATTAGCAGTCCATCATCATGTGATCCCCACTTTTAATTCCAAAATAAAAGAAGTAACATATAAAATAAAATATAGCCCAAATGGAAGATTTGCATTCTCATTGGCTTCAAGTTCCCATTAAGAAATGGCCAACGTTTTGTGATGTTCATATAACAAATGGCCTTAATTAGTGGGTGAAAAATCCACTGAAATCAAGGCATAATGGAAACTTAGGCTGGATTGATCCAACAGAAGGGCGAGAGAAATCTCTTAAGGTGTTGGCTGATTTGAGTTAAGATAAAGAATTGAGAAATAAGGAAAAGAATAAGGAGGGACGATTGGTATTGCTGCTAACACAGAAAATGAATGGAAATAAATTGAGAAAGAGAAAATCAAGGAATTGAAGAGAATAAAATCAAACATATGAAGAAAGATTGAAGAGCAGTTGATGGGATTGGCTTTGTGCCACGTCTGAAGATAAGAACAAGAAGACAAAGAGAAGAGGGTGATGAAGCATTGGGCGAGAGGATGAGATTTAGCGCATTTGGTATTTTAATCTCTTTATGTATTTATTTATTTTTAATTAGAAATAAAGGCCTATAACTATGTGATGGCCAAGAGTTGTAATTAGACATATTTTTATTTTAATTAATTCAGAAGAATTATAAAAAGCTGAGGCCATACTTGGTGAGTTTTATCCCTGTTGTTTTTAATTTATCATATTGTTGCATTAAATTTCACATATAAGCTAATTTTTTGAAAGGTTCTTTGATATTTAATTTGAATTAGAGCCGGATTAGAGTTCATGCTATTCGAACTCCCAATTCCTCGTTTGAGTTAATTTGAGAGCACCTAGTTTCTTCGGTGAGTTTGATTCTGCCAAACTATCCCGCTGAAATTAGTCCCCCTTTCATTTTTCTCGATAGTGATCAAGAGATTTGAGGGAGGATTTTTTAGTTTCTTCACTGAAATCCGTGATTCGGCGTAAAACCTCGGATCTAAATTATCATATGCACCTTGGCCTGCATCATGCAGTCACCTAGATAAGGGTAGCAAGCACAACTAAAGTGCAAAGGGAGAGGTAATCAGGTGATGTGCTAAAAAGCTTCTGATGTGGTGGGGACCATTGGAGAAGTGGTGTTGGCAATCTATTGATAAGGTACACAACTGTAAAGAGTGCCTCAACCCAGAGGTTATGAGGGAGGTGAGACGCAATGAGTAGAGTGCGGCCCATTTCGGATAGATGGCGGTGTTTGTGTTCAGTAAAACCATTCTATTGTGGAGGTGGTCACGTTCACAACAACATATCTGAGTGACAGATCTAGGCAAGAAGCAGAGAGACGGAGAGAGAGACACGAGCAAGAGAAGAAGAGTTATGTTCTGTGAGAGACGGTGCTGTTGAAAAGAAAGGACGGAAAAAAAATTGAAAGGGGATTTTAGAATTTCTGGGATCCCACTTTCTGGTTCGATATCATGAAGATTTTAAAATTTGTCAACCTTCTCATTAACAATCAATATATAGAAAAATACAAGCGTCCATCAGAGGAAAGAATCATGATCAATTACAATCCTGTAATTAGGGAAGTTAACAAAATTAAATAATACACAAGTATGGAAAGTCAACTATGTGGAGGAATGTCCTTATTAGAGCCTAGGATATCCTCATCATTCTCCCTTACAAGATATTGCCCTAGAGTTGAGACAAAATTTCTAGGTAACGAGAGTCTTTCGACTTGTATGCCTTGAGATCGTATCAAGATCCTAATTTCAGCTTATTTATTGTCCAGATATTTAAACAACTAAGTAGTCTCTCCAAAATTTTCAATATATATTTCAAGAACGACCTCCACGCCTCACCTTGTTGGTCTTTAGATTTTACCTTGTGTCCTAGAGGTGATATCATGTAACATCACTATATTTTGGTGAGTTGATTAGACTTGAGCCTTTTGTATTTCTCTATAAAACTCTATTTGCTTAAAAGAATTATATTAATTTTTATGAGGTTCACGGATGTTAAAATGAAATCACTAAAAAACAGTTAGTGAATGCGCGGTAGAAGTTCACCCTATTCAATCGTCCTTCCGTTATGATTTTAGATTTTGAAATTTTAACTTGTATAAACAATTGATTTTTCATAGCATATCTTGGATAATTACAATAGTTGGATGAAATCTTTTCTCATAATTCTATTATTTATTTAATTCTCTATAAAATTCTTCTATGTAAGATCCAACTCAGTTTACAAGGCCGCCTTTGTTAAAGAAAATGACCAACCTGCAATGTTGATCCTCATGTATCGTGTCAAAAGATAGTCACTTGAACTTGTGTGCATTTGAAGGGGATTCTTAGGCAAGGAATTTATTGTGTTGTTGTAACAATGAAGGTTCTCAAGCATCACCATACTATTAAGATGACTCAAAAGAACATCACCATACTACTTGTTCCTATGGCAATTAATAATATGTTGCAGACTAGTTTAATTTTTGAATTCTCATTCATAGTATTAAATGGGCTATGGTAAAAAAATAGTATTTGACTTGTGACAGAAATAAGACAAGGGGAAAAGAGGGAAAAGGAGAAGGGCTGAGTAACTGGAATGTCCCTTTAACAGGAAATGATTAAACATGTTTAAATTTAGCAGTCTCGCAAGATGAGGTTAATCGTTGCCGTTGGATATTCATGGAATCTTTGAGAGTGATTAATCTTATCATTGACAAAGCTAATTGCAATGATTAATTACACTTGATGAAAACCACATCTGTAGAAGGGCCCAATTGCCAAAGAGCTAGCTCTTGGGACTCTCTTGCTCTCAGAGATCTTCTTGACTCTCCATCTCCTTCTCATTCTCCCATTTGTATGCAATTCCGCCGTGTGTTTGTAATGAAGTTCATTACCAGATGCCACCACCACCCACGTTCACGTTCTGCTCTTCGCTGGCAACAAAAGGGTCATCTCTTTTATATATAGAACCTACAACCAATTCTCCTATGTCTAGATTTTTTTCACTAGTGTTTCAAGAAGATCCACTAAACTTCTGTCCAGCAAATAAATGAAACCCACCAGTAAAAAATGAATACACATGACTCGACAATAAGGGAAACTTGGTTTGGTTTCAACCAAAACATAGATGAAGCAAACCAAACTCTGGTCAGATCTGATAGCAGTAGTTTGGATTAGGGTTGGAATGGGTTGAAATTTTCAACTCCAAAAGAAGACTTGATTGTATTAGGGTTGAGTTGCATGCAACCCAACTCAAAAATTTTATATTTTGCATGGACGTATTTCATAGAAGACATCAATCTCATTCAAAAATTCTGAGAATGTCTGTTTGAGTTCCCATTCTCACGCTTCACGACGACTTCTATACCATTTCTAAGCACCTTTCTTCATAGTGCAGATTAAATCGACAGTACATATCTGATGTGTTAGATTGCGAACGAGAGTTCCACATCGATTGTGACGGAGAAAATCTAAGGACTTATAAGGAAATGTGTCACTCCACCTATCAGACTAGTCTTTTGAACTGGAAGCCTAGTCCTAACAAATGGTATCAGAGTTAGGTCCCCAAGTCACAGCATGTAGACTCAGTGATCCCCTAGTCAAACGGGATGGTTGGTAATGTTCTTTCCGCCGGAGAGCTTGTTTCGAGGGGGGATTGTCAGGGTGCGAACGAGAGATCCATATCGGTTGTGACAGGGAAATCTAAAGATTTATAAGGGACTTGGTCACTCCACCTAAGACTAGTTTTGAGCTAAAAACTCAGTCCTAATAGAACATAACATAATAGAACTAACTAAAGAAAATAATTGCAATGTTCTCACGAATCTCCTCTCTTTATTTTTTTTTTTATAACAGTCCTTTTTAACATTCACTTTCATGATCTCCGTAGCATTCCGTTTCACATACTTTGCAAAGGAATGCTTCTTTCTCATCGTTTCATAGTGACTTGTACCATCTGTAAAACAGAGGCAGTGTCTTGTTTTTTAACTTCTTTGTAATGGAATTTTGTAACATTCACTTTCATTCTCTACTCAGTGAAGCCAAAATAGCCTAACCAGGTTTTGTAGCTATTAGTGAAGAGATAAGAGGCCTGCAGAGAGTGCAAACTGAAGGATCTCTAACTGGCTTGCTCTGGCAAGAAGTTGAGACAGCATCTTCTTGAAATCCTGATCCTCTTTGATAACCCAATAAGCATAGCAACATTCTATCCTTCAAAAAAAAAGAATCTCATTGAACCATGTGATTCGAAACATTTTATCAAAAGCTGCTGCCACACCAGCTGAACACAATTTACAAACCTCAATCCAACCATGGGTTACCCGGGTGACTGCCCAGATGACCTCCATTTCAGCCCAAAACAGTCAATGACAATTTAGATGCTATTGCAATTGGTAGTTTTATATTGATTACTTTGATAGGTTTCTATATGAAAATAAAAATAGAAAATAAAAGAAGATGGCTGCTGTGACTTTTGTACATTAATGTATTGTGAACTTAGAAACTAAACTAGGTCCAAATTGCTACTGCAGGTAGAGTACATTTCTATCCGTAATGTTAGAAAACTATGATATGATAACATTTTTGAGATAGAACTTACTCTCAGAAGCTAGCCGTTGAGAAAAGCTTACCTCAAGTGCAATATGAAGACATTGGTTTATGAAATTAATCGATGTGGGACTTTTGTCACTTCACACCCGCCCTCATATGCTGCCGCGCTCTGCGTTTGGACGAGAAACGTCAGGCTCTCACTCATGTACATCTGGACCCTATGGTTGCACGCATAACCTGCTTTGATACTATATTAGAAAATCATGATATAATAGTATTTTGAAGTAGAACTTACTTTCAAAAGGTAGCCCTTGAGAAAAGAGTGCTTCAAATATTATATGTAGTTATTGGTTTTTCAAATTAACCGTGTGAGACTTTTGTCACTTTACACGTATCCTTGCAGGTAACTATTAGCTCTATAAACCAAAATTTACATAGAAGTTTTATAATAACCATTTTTAGAGGAGAATATATATATATATATATATATATATATATATATATATATATATATATATTATTGTTATTTCCTTTTGGAAATATTTAGAATGTATCTTGATGCAATTGGGTTTTACTTATTTACTTTCTCATTAATGAAAGTGTTTGGATTTTAGATATCAACACCCAATGTACTTAATCTTGGTGTGCCCTAGGGGTTGTTGGCTCATCTGTGGGGATTTTACGTTGGGTATCCTGTAGTTTTTCACACGTAAATTAAAAAAAAAAATACAAAGATGAGCTTCTTGATACCTTGTTCCTTACCACTTTCAAGTTCCTTCTATTGAAATCTTTGTAAATGAAGTATCCCAATGAATATAAAAATAATTTAGTTGCGGCAAAGTAGGAGGTATGCTTTATTAGTTCCAGCATTAGAAATGTTGGGATAAGTTTGGATATTACCCCTGTCGCAGGCGGCAGGGATTGCATACCAATGCTGCCGGTCTGTCTTTTCTGTGGACGTCTAAACACCCATTTGATTGCTCGTTTATTGCCTTTGTTGTCCCTATTTGTATTGTAGTTTGATTATCCGTGTTGATTTTTTCCTTTTTGTTTACTTTTGAATATTACTGTTTCTGGCATTTCCTCTCAACAATGAATAACGTGCAAGCTGTTTAGCAAAAAAGCTCTAATTATTTGATACAATGCTCAACAGAATGGCTTAATCGAAATGAAGTAATATTTGACGGATCACTCACTTCACATTCAAATTTACCCTTCCAAAATTAACGAAATATGGATATTGCAAGGCGTTTTTACTTTTATTGTGTATTTTCATAGCCAAGGAGTAATCTTTGGTGATGATTAGAAATCACATGTTCAGACAATGTTTTCTCTTAACAATCTTGTTCTTAATGCGTCTAGGTTTGCTCAATGTTTATGTTGGTGTTGAAATAAATTTTTAGTGACTCTAGGTTAAAGAAGTTGTATGTGATGTGCATAACATAAAGAGTGCAACATCCTTTTAAAACGAGCGTGCCTCAATTACAAGTTTTAATTTCACATATTTCAAAGAAATATAAATTTAAATGAAATATACGTTGGTAATGTCACAATTATAAAATTTAATAAGAATTACTCCAAATGTCCCAAATTAGCTGTCCTATATAAATTTTGGAATTGTTCTAAAATAGGTGTCTCATTTATTTTGGAGTAGTATAAAGTGTGTTAAAAATGAATGATATCACATGGAGTATTAGTCTATATAGAGAGTTGTTTAAAAAATATAAATATTTCAAATGAGACAACTAAAATAAGACGGAAAGAGTATAATTTATGAATACTTTTAACTCTAAATTCATGTTATTAAAAAGGGTAAATAATTTTGCATATAAAATTCTAATATAAAGAGTCAGTATGATAGTAGTATTATTGTTTTTACATTTCTTATAATAAAAAATTATTTTTGTCATAATAAAAATCCAAGTTTTTGATCTCATTGGCATTATATTGTTCTTTCATTTGCTTTTCAGATGCCCAGAATGCGATGGAGCAGGTTTCGTTAGGAAAGCCGGTGCTACACTTCGAGCCAACGCAGCGCGGAAGGACCAGTCCCAAATTGTTTGTCAACGTTGCAATGGTCTGGGAAAACTGGGCCAAATTGACAAATAAGCACTACTGCCGTGTCCTGCCAAATTTGTTTTCTAACGTCTTTACGTCTTTTATGTACCTAATGTTACATTTACTGTCAATGAAATAAATTCTAATTTAAGAAAAATAAAAAAATAAAATAGTTAGATATTTTGTTGCATGTATATAGATATTTTGCATTGTAGTTATAGACGGGTGTTAAAATATCACTTCGAGCGATATATCGACTGATATATTATTGATATTTTTTCTCTCATTTGATTTTTTTCATTTTAAAAAACAAGAAAATTATGAGCTTCATGGATATGTAGTTTTTTTCCGTTAAATATCGTTCATTTATATGTTCAGATGAATTTTTAAAGTTATGAAATTCAAAATTTCAAATATTTATAAAAAATAAGAAAAATTACAAAAAATGATGGATTAGTGGAGTAATGAATGCCTTTTACAATAATTAATAGAGTGTGTATTAATTAATGCTCATTATTTTATCAGCCAAGTGATATTTTGTGGGAACTATTTCCAAATGGTTAGTTAATGCATGGTTAATTAATGCATTGTAAGTAGTTCCAAGTAGTCTGAATCGCTGAATCATTAGCATTGAAAATATTTCGTTTTTTTTTTTTGAAAATATTCACCACTTTAATGTTTTTATTTTTTGAATATCGAAAAGGTACAGTGATTAATGCATTGTTATATCGGCCAAGTGAATTTTGTCGACTTGATCCAGGCTTTGTATTTAAGTACATTTTCTATTATTTTTCTTCCATTTTAATTTATTTTCTCAAATTTTCCAAATTTCCTTCAAAACTCCAAAATCACATCAAGCTTATCAAACATGCAAAATTAAAGAGCTAACTAGCTCAAAATCCAAGAGTAAATTAGTCATTTTCCAGTGTTCATCACTCGGCCTTTAGTCGACTTCGGCAAACTCGTCACAAAGTTTATAATGATGTGCTCTCATTTTCACTATGACACTGGAAAGTTTTGTAGTTTTTCGTCCGGTCTTCGGTGCTCAGCCTTAACTTGCCGATACGTAAGACAACAATTAACAAACTTAGCTACATCTCGCTTTATACTCTTCCACAAAAATTGTCGGCGAATGTCATGATACATCTTAGTACGACCTAGATGTACGAACAAATCAGGAATGATGAAATTGATGAAGTACCTCCTCTCTGTACTCATCTGAGGTGGGCACAAACAATCGCCTTGTGTAGAACCAAGCCACCGTCTGCTTTAACTAACCAGCCATCAGGGATTTGCCCTTGGAGCATTGCTCTCTCAACTCAATTGCTAACGGGTCCACTTACTATCCCTTCAACACCTTGTCCATCAATATAGGTTGCACTACCAAGTTCTGAACCCAAATTGTTCCTTTGTACTTTACCAATTGTAAATCAAAGTCGGCTGCCGTCTCAAGCATCTGCCACAACATTTTCCTTGCCTAGATGATATGAGATCAGGAAATCATAATCTTCGATGAACTCCATCCACCGTCGCTGTCTCAGATTCAGATCCTTCTGGGTAAAATAGGTAGTTGAGACTCTTATTATCGGAAAGCACCTAAAACCGCTCTCCATACAGATAGTGACACCAAACCTTCAATGCACAAACCACTGCGACTAATTCTAAGTCATGAGTGAGGTAATTTTGTTTATGGAGTCCCAACTGCCGGGATCCATATGCCACAACACTGTCATCTTGCATCAGAACACAACCTAGACTACTCAAAGAGGCATCACAATACACAACATAGCGTCGCCTCGCTCCGGCACCACTAAAACAGGGGACGTGGCCTGCTGACAAGTCTCATCCCAAAAAAGCAACTTCGTTCCAGTTCAATCGAGTCAAAATTGCGGCGAGTTGGACAAAGTTCTTTAAAAGCCGGTGATAGTAACCTACCAACCCCAAGAAACTTGGGAGCTCTGACACACTTCGCAGTCTTTCCCAACTCACTACTGCCTCAATCTAGGCGGGATCCAATGCCACGCCATTTACTGAAATCACGTGGCCTAAAAATTGTACATCTCTTAGCCAAAATTCACGCTTATTAAGGTTCGCATACAACTTGTTCTCCTACAAGGTCTGCAACACTGTTCTAAGGTGTTGTTCATGATTTGTCTCTGAGGCGGAATAAACCAATATGTCATCTACAAATACCTCTACAAATCGGTCCAAGTATGGTCAGAACATGCAGTTCATCAAGTCTATGAAAGTAGTCGATGCACTCGTCAACCCAAATGGCATGACCACAAACTCAAAGTGCCCAAATCGGATGCGAAATACAGTCTTTTGGATATCACTCTCTCTCTCCATCGACTGGTGATAACTTGACTGGAGGTCTATTTTAGAGAAGTACTTAGCTCCTCTCAACTGATCGAAGAGATTGTGATTCTTGGCAACGGGTATTTATTTTTCACGGTGACTCGGTTCAACTTCTAGTAGTCAATGCACATTCTCATCGTGTTGTCTTTCTTTTTCACAAACAATCTCGGCGCGCCTCACGGAGAAGTGCTAGGATGGATAAACCCGGCAGAAGAAAGCTCTCTGATATGAGTCTCCAACTCTCTCAGCTTTGCTAGTGTCATGCAGTAAGGTGTAATAGATATGGGCGAGGTGCTGGGCAACAACTCAATCACAAACTCAACCTCTCGGGGTGGGGGCAACTCTACATGTCTTTCAAGAAATACCTCTAGAAACTCTCGCACTACCCGAGGCATGTCTACATGTGTATCCCTGACATCCTCCCAGCTCAAGCTGGCTTTCATGCCATGCACAACTGTATTATCGAGAATCATGCTCGCTACCAGACTGAGGTCAGACTCAATCTACTGGAAAACTCTTCACCCATCAAGGATCGACCGGATACACTCCTCTCGTGGCAATCAATCACCACTCTGTGGGCCGACAACTAGTGCATACCCAAAATCACATCGAAGCTTATCACATCCATCACCAACAAGTATAACTCTAGCTCTAGTTTACCTATAATCATGACACAATTCCTGTAGATTATGTTCACAATTGTCTCCCATCCCAATGGAGATTTAACATGTAATGGGGTACACACAAACTCGGTCTTAAGCTCCAACAAATGTGCAAACTATAATGCTATGAATGAATGCGATGTACTAGAGTCAAATAATATATGAGCCCAAGAGCTATAAAAAGGTAGGATACCTTGCATCACTAGCGGTTCAATTGTCTCTCCTGTCTGCGCTGTAAATACCTTGTTCTAAGATGGTCGAAGTGTTATGCCTCTATTTTGCTATAGATCAGAATATCATCAAAATAACAACTACGAACTTTCCAATGAATGGCCGTAGAGTCTTATTCATAACCCTCATGAAAGAGCTAGGAGCATTAGATAGTCCAAAAGGCATGACTGACCACTCAAACAAGCCCCCGCAAAGAAAATCAGTTTTCCTAAGAATCTTGTTCCAATTGCAATTAGAAGCAATCTGAAGATCTAACAACAAACTGATGCAGGCCTAGGGTCGAATTAGTGTAAATTCGCCTGTAGGCTAGCCATTTTCAAAGTATGGTCTCTGAAAGACCCAATGCAACCGATTACGGTTCGTAAAAGGATTATGCTTTGGCAAGGAATTGCTTAAATAATATCCTAATCGATTGCACAAGTTTCCCAAGAATTCAAATTAGTATAAGGACTTCATCAGATTAGACCTCTTCTAATTTAACTGAGATAGAGAATAACGGAAGCAAATTAAATTGAAGACTAACGAATTCGAATAAAGCACACACATAATCTATGAAAACCATGAAACTAATTGAATTCAAAAATTAATTGGTACTTATTTGCTAATGGTAAAAATTGGAGTCCACCAATTTTCAAACAAGTCCACAAAGTCACAAGAGAAATCCTCTCTTCAAAAAACACTTCACTTTTTATTCAATACTTGTGAAATTGAATGGGATACACAAGTATTTATAGGGAAAAACAACCAAAAGACAGAAACACCATTACCTTGGTCGACCACACTTATGAGGGAATTTATCTCTCCAAAAAATTCTTAAAGTAAACAACTACCAAAGGTAGAATGTAATCTTATTTATACCATTCAATCCGAACGTTACACATATCATCTAAAAATAATAAAAGGCTAAGATTAAAAAATAAAAGAACTGTTAGTGCCCCGACTTGCCAAGCACATATTTGTCAATTCCATGACTTAGGTGAAGCATTGCCTCGGAAGATTGAACCAAGAATACAAGACTCAATGAGTGATGAAGATTGATCAAGAGCCTCAAATGGAAGATCAAGTTAAATATTCATCATCACCAAGCGTATGACAATCACAGAAAGGTAAATTGGCCATAAATGACTTTAGGTGGAACCCAACACCTTAGGATGCTCGTGCCTAGGCTTCGATCTCACATCTGGATAATCATAAGAAGGTTAGTGAGTGTTTGACAAACCAACAAAATAATTGGAACCCAACTTGGAAATGTGAACACACTGTCAAGGATGACACATCGTGTCGGCAATCACTCACCAATGAAAAAAGTCATGGACTTAAACAAAACTGGACTGTCACGGAGATCGTGCAGACGATAATTCGTCTGGCATCTGGGCCGCCTAATCGCCCTCGCGATCAATCACCTGGAGCCTAAATTGGATACTAACTATAAAATAGAATCAGGCTCAGGATGATGCATTAGTCTAGCGGCAACCCATCTTGTGGTATAGAGCACAATACATCGGGTGCACGACCAATCATCGTGACAGGACCTTCTCTAGGCTTAGAACCCATATTGTTAAGATTAAGCCAAGCGTAGAGTAAATGGACCAATGCCTTGGAGCTCCTTGATCATATCTTGGAAAAATATGGGCTGTCAAAATGTCATGACTTGTGATTCTCTTTTGACAAACCAAATGAATTAATCAACTGGTAAACCATGTTGGTTCGACAGAGCATTGAAAGAGCTTTCCATAGAGCCTAAGAACACTTAAATCGGAGTTCGTGAACCCAAGATATGTCCATTTTAGTGGAGAGTTGTTTTGCTGAAATTGTCCACACGACCCATTGTGAATGACGACTGATCGTGAGCATGATCAATCGTGAGTGACGATCAATCATCCATGTTAGTTTTCTATCCATTGGAAAACCATTAATGAGCAACATTAATATTCCAATGGCTCTTTTGGACTCATGATTGATCGCCGGTACACAACCGATCGCCTGTATCAGCTCAGAATTCACTTGTTTGCCTATATATACTTCAAACTCTTATGAGTGGGGTTGAACCTTTCAACTTGGAATATCTTAAGGCTTCTCCAGTGATCCCAAACCTCTCTCAACCTCTTTCCATGCACTCACATAGGTGAATTAATTAGAAAATTCAATCAACCTCTTAGTTTGATTAAGTGAGAGAGTGAAAACCATCTCGGATCAACTTGTATATCCAAATCCTAAAACCTCCTCCCAAGGATTGTGATTGAGTATACACAAGGCACATCTTCGACATCATCGACATCACATTGGGAAGGACATCTTCAAGAAGAGCACATCTATAAGGTTGAGCTATCAAAAGGCAAGTGCTTCTTAGGTTTGATTTTATTTTTAAAGCATAAATCTTTTGAAGTGGACTAAGGCATGGAAGCTGGAACCACTATAAAAAAATAGAGGGATAAGGACGTAGACTGGGGTTGGTCGAACCTTTCAAAATCTTAGGGGAGTTGGGTGGAATTCCCAACCAATTGGATAGGTGGAAGTCCTATTCTATTAGTGAGGGTGTAATTCCCCACTTATTGAATTGGAATAGCCCTAGAGAGGGTGAGTCCAATAGTTGATGTAGGTTTATTTAAACCGAACTACTATACATCTTTTGTTGTGGATGTTGGTCTTGTTCTTGTTCTTGTGTTATTGTTCTTTTATTGGCACACTCTATTGTCACACACTTGATTAATCTAATTAATCCACTGCAAATCATTTGATTAATCAAGAGTTTTTTAAAGACCATTAAATTGGGATTGCCCTATTCACTCCCTCCCCTATGTTTAATCTTGCATCGTTGTTCAAGCACCCAAGGGACTTTCAATTGGTATAGAGCCTCGTGCTCTTCATAAGGATCTAACCATCCGAGTTGATCTTTGTGCTAGAACGATGTCTTTTATAAATGAATCTCTCATGATCTGTTTCCATCTTTGAACTCTTTTCTTGGAAAGGAAAATTGGAGAATCTCCTTTTCACCAAGACCGTAAACAAAAATTTTCCTGGAACTCAAATGAATATGATAAGTTCTCTTGTGAAAAGGAAAATGATGATTGGATCTCCATCGAAAATGAATTTCTTAAGAATAATTATTTAGATGTGTTAGTTCCCCGACTTGCCGAGTCACCTATTTGTCAATTACATGACTTAGGTAAAACCTTGCCTCAGAAGATTGAAGCATTGAAGCAAGACTCAAGGTGTGATGAAGATTGAATCAAGAGCTACAAAAGATGGAAGATTTGTAACACCCTGGATTTTCCAGTTATTAATTTATTTGAAAATTATCTATTTAAATTGTGAATTTTAAATATGGATTGCTTGGGCCGTATATGTGAGGTTGACATGGAAAGATTATTGGAAGATTGCATGCGCATAAAGGGATTAAGAATGGGATAATTTTACATGGCCAAATTATAGATATTAAATCCATGTTTATGCGCATGAGTGATATGCATATCTATGTAATATGCTAGAATATCTTGTGAAGATATCTAAGATTTGCATATCCAAGAATTGTCTAAAATTAAATAAAGAAGATGTCAAATTAAAGGAGGCAATAAGAGGGGCGCATGACACCTTCTAACTTAAGACACAAGGGGACGCACGACATTGAGGTAAGTATTATCTTAAGCACCTTCTAAAGATAGAACCAAGGGAAGATTATAAAAGAAAGAGGGGAGGGGCGCACGGCTCATACACACATTGCCGAATTTTCTTTCTCCCTCTCCATTCTTATTCATGGAAAAACAAGAACAAGGAGAAGGCAGCCAGCAAGAGGTGTTCTCAGTTTTGGAAAAAAAATCAAGAAGAAAGGAGGAGGATTGGAAGAGCAAAAATCAATCGGAACCGATTAGTATTTTATAAATTTTGTTTGAAATAAAGAACCATAGGTTCGGCCATGGTGTTTGGCCGAACCCCATGGAAGAAGATTAGGAGATGGTTTGATGATTTTATAGAATGATGAACCAAGGCCCATGGCCGAACCCCATGGAAGGACATGGTTTATTTAATGAAGGTTTGAATGATAAAAACCATGGAAGGAATACCAATGTTTTGAAGGGATGAATGTTATTGTTAATAATTTTTTTTAGAGGAAGGATTATGACCATAGGGTTCGGCTATGGGTATGGCCGAACCCCATGGAGTGGTGTTAGTATTATCATTGAATTTAATGGGATTAAATAATGAAGGATGTTATTAATTTAGAAAATAATGGAAAGGGTTAGATTTGTTTTCTATGGGTGAGGTTCGGCCATTTATTTATGGAAGTTTGTTTATTTAGAAAGTTCTAAAAAATAGAAGGAGGCGATTAAAATGGGAAAGTTTCTATTTTTGGAAGTGGAGACTAAATTAGAAAGTTTTAATTAGGAATTTTCTAATTACGGAATTTTAATTTGGAAGCTTTAAAATTATGCAAAGAACTTGGAGTTAGGGATCCAAGAATAGGAATTGATAAATTTAGAAAGTTTCTATTTAGGGACTTTCTAAGTATGGAAGTTGGACATGGAATTTAGAAAGTTTCTAAATATGGACCTTCTAATTATGGACTGATTAATTATGGATTTGCTAATAATGGATTATTGATGAAAATGGAAACTTAGACATCATAGGGTTCGGCCATGGTGCTTGGCCGAACCCCATGAACCAATTCTTATGGATCATGTTTAGATTAAGGATCGGATTAGAATTGAACATGAGGTAATGGCAATTTGGTAATAAAGGCCAAAATGGAGGATCATGGGTTCGGCCATGGTGTATGGCCGAACCCCATGAGGTTCTTTATGGATTTAAGTGGTTAAGGATTTTTATGGGTCATGTAGGGACCTAATATGTTTAAAGGAATCGGTTATGAATTATTTTAAAGGGTTAATGGGAGTGTTATGATGTTTAAATAAATGAATGGAACTATGTGTAGAACTCAAATAAGTTGATGGAACCAATGGCAATTTTGTAAATATCGCCTAAATTGAAAGATCATGGGTTCGACCATGATGTACGGCCGAACCCCATGATGGATTTGTGGATCAAGACATGGACTTAGGCATTTTAATGGAGGAAAAGGATTGGATTATGGGTTATGTTATCCATAATGGCATTGCTGTAAATACAAAGCAAAATTGAAGGATCATGGGTTCGGCCATGAGAATTGTTTATGGACTTAAACATAATGTTAAATCAATTGGGACATGGTTTTGATTA